>CM076574.1:1087984145-1088082674 GCA_034641835.2 Pinus albicaulis
AAAACATGAAAAAGTCATTTCTGGAGTCATCTTTCAGCTATTTTCTGATTCTCTAAACATGAAAATATTGCCGAGTCGCTTGTCGTTTTGGTCTCGTTAAATTGGCTACGAAACGACATCTACCCAGTATACGTTTAACCCTTTTTCGGGCTGGGATAGATTATTTACGAAAAAAGGAATACCTTAGCCTATCGCGACTAGGAGGTTTTCTTAGACATAGTTTTCTACCTTTTCAGATCTGAGGAACTATTTACGAAAAGGGACTGTTGGAGTTTACTTTTCTGCTGTCTTTTCAAACTCTCTAAACATGAAAAGACGTCGAGTTCTTCCTTTGTCAGACTCGTTAAACCCTGATGACATCGGATTCAGTCGTAATGATGATATTCAAGTTCCTCCTTCCTAGGGCTCATTAAATGTACTAGGATGGATTCGTCTGAAGGACAAAATTTTATCACAAGCATATGCTATCCCTTTCAAGCTTGTTTTCAAAAATAATTGGGGTACTGGCCCAAAATGGTGGGGAAAAAATGGAACCAGTATCATAGTCGTGTCGGTAGTATGTCACTCTTGAACATGGCACTTGTCTGCATTCGTGTTGGGTTGGTGACATCTCATCTTGTTTTCTGCTTACCTCCATGGGTTTGGGTGATCTCTTTTGACCTCTCATCTGCTCTTTGCCTCGTCATCTTGACCTTTGATCTTTTGATGTCAAATACTGCCGAATCCACTGTCGTGCCGCCAATATGTTCAAGAGAAGTTGACCTCTACAGTTTCAACCTTCCTCTGATTCTCATTTGATCCTGATTCACAAACATTATGTTCCTTTGTCTCGCATCGATGATGTGGGAAAAATTGTGGCCCATCGTCGATCAAGGTTACTTCCTGTTGACTTCAGCTCATTATCTAGGAAGCTAATCTAGAGACTCCCTTCCGGTACCTTGGAGCCTGCATGCCTCAATGGTAGGTTCTTCGCATTCGACGCAAGGTTTTCATCATTGGCCTTCGATCGGATGATTCTGTGGGTGTTCAATGCCAACTCACTGTTCACATTCCGTGGATTGTACCTATAGTACCCTGAGGGCCATTGTCATTATTGGTGGTTCCTCTCACATTTGTTAATAGCTTTCATCATTGGCTGGTAATCAGAAAATGTTCTTGCATGTTAGAATTCAACTCACTTATTCACATGCTTGAACTTGTACTCTATTCGAGTCGAGATTGAGCGCAAGACCCTAGATTTTTTATGTTGGAATCCAGGCTGCGGGTTTGGTGGATTATCATGATTGGCTACATGACTCACCGATTGGATGGTTGCGACCATACCTGAGTCTATTTATCGATCCTCACTAGATGGTTGCGTCCATACCTTGGATCTTGATTATTGTATACTCTATTATGGATGGTTGCACCCATACCACATATATCATTTATTTGAGATATCAGTTGTACTTATCTATGCAAGTTTTCTGATGGCAGTGTTTTCAGTTGGACACGTTCTCGTAAAGAATATCACCCCTCTCTCTCTCTCTCGGGCCTCATGCTTTAGGGGGCATCTGTTACACAGTAATTTTTCATCATCCCTACAATCCCCCATCCCGCACATTGGAGGGCCTATTCCGTGACCTGTGAGCAGTGACATGACCTGAAATCACTTTCATGGCATCCCCCTTGACAAGGATAATCATTCCTTTGAAGACAGTTTCTTGTGAAAAGCCCTAAAAATATACCTTTTGGCCTTGGCGCGACTAGCTAGTTCAGCCCTCGCGCCAATGGGGGAAATCCACCAAAGAGGGCGCGCCAACTGGCGCTCTGTCCTAGTGTATTACTCGCACCAAGCTTAATAAGGATTGTTTTTAAAAAATAAATGGTGGAAGTTTGATTCCAACCAACTCCTGAACGAGTCTCTAAAATGGGTTGGGAGGTTTGGCTCCAGATATCCATGTAAGGGAAGTAGTTTTCAACCTATCATGGAAGCTTCCTTGAGGATAGGGCCAATCCAACCATTGTAGGGATCCAAACTCCCCTTCCACCGTCTATATAAGCTTGTCATTTTCCCTTTGCAAGCTAGCCTGAATAGAGCTGAATCAGTAGTAAGGAGACTATCGTCAGACAACTGAAGAGAGAGAGATTGTCCCATTCCCGACGAGCTTTATCGAGACGTACTCTGTTGTCGACCCGCCGAAGGAAGATCCAGTGTCAGAGCTCAGGTTGTATCCTTCTTTCGTTGTGATTAATAATAAATGACTTCGATTATGGTTCCATTCATATGTTCATGTCTTATGTTATGAATTGTATATTCTCTAACTGATACATAGTTACATGTATTAGGTTTTACGCTTGTGTGTTGTTGTTTCTTCGTGTACGTGCAGGTGTTCGAATGTGCCAGGCGGGAGAATTTTGATCTGCCAAGGTGAAGGACGGAAGCACCATCTTCTCTGCAAACAACAGTAGCGTGGGACTTAAGGTAGGCCTCTTGTCGCATCTTGGTCTTTTGTAACTAGGAACCTGCGTCTTACCATGACTCGATTATTGCTAGACCCAATCTGGGCTAGTAGGGATCACCTCTGTCCACAGAGGGGATTTACCTCTCCAACACGGGGTGATTTAGTAGCTTTCATTGGTGGAAAATTTGTATTGTGCAGTAAAAACCCAAACATAGAGAATGCTAGAGTAATTGGTATTCAATAAGGAAGACATTACAAGTTGATATATCCTCTAGCTCAAGCTTTGGTTCACATTGAAATCAACCCATGTGAACTCTGGGATAGAATATTTGGTCATCTTCATTTCAAAATTCTTCCAACTCTAAGTTCCATAGTAGATGGAATACCTGAATTTAAATAATATCATGAAGGAGTATGTAAGGGATGTGAAATGGGTAAGAATATCAAGAGGTCACTTGGAAGCAGTGCTTCATGATCAAAACAAATCTTGGATATTATTCACTCTGATGTATGTGCCCCTATGACTCCTAAATAACTTGGAGGTAATCTATATTATGTCACCTTTATAGATGATCATTCAAGAGAAAGCTTGGGTTTACTTAATGAAATCCAAGGACAAAGTATTTACAAAATTTCAAGAATTCAACGCTGAAGTGGAGAATCTTATAGAAAGAATAATCAATATACTAAGATCTGATAATGGAGGAGAGTATACATCTAAGTAAATTATAGCATTCCATAAGGATTCTTGGATTAAGAGGGATTTTACAGTCTTGTACATTCCCGAACAAAATGGAGTTGTAGAATGAAAGAATCGGTCCATTGAAGAAAGTGTAAAAGAAATGTTACATTATTAATATCTACCATAATTTATGTGGGGAGAAGCCACTAAGACAATCATATATATTCAAAATATAAGTCTACACATGTCACTAGATAAAATAACTCTTGAAAAAATTTTCACTAGGAAGAAACCAACTATAGACCGTCCCCGTATCTTTGGGTGTCTCGTATATATTCATATATCAAAGGAAAAAATAAAGAAGTTGGATCCATGAGGCATGAGAGGAAAGTTTTTTGTCTACATCAACTCCTATAATACCTATAGAATATACATAAAGTAAGGACACCATATTGACGTAAGTAGAGATGTCATATATGATGAAATTATTGGATTCAAGAAATCTAAGGAACTTCCAATGGACTCTGATGACAAAGAAATTCTAGTATTTGAAGAAGAAGTTAAATGGGAAGAAGTAATATCATCATGAAGATGAGGGTCCCAATGAACCTATTCAACCCGTGGTCATCCATGAATCAATAAAGAAATCTAACTAGTTGAAATATACACTACTTGATGCAGAAGGTCATGGAGCAGTGCAGGGCACATTCAAAGAAAGTAAGAAACCCAAACGATATTCTAGGTATGCAACATACATGAAAAAAATAATAGAACCAGAGCCATCCACCTTTGAAGAAGTTGTTAACCATCAATAATTAAAGGATTCCATGATTAAATAATATCAATATATAATGAATAATGGATTTTGGGAGATCATGCCTAGGCCTGAAGACAAATTTGTGGTAACTTTCAAATGGATTTATAAGATCAAACATGTAACGGATGGAAGTATCCATAAGTACAAGGAAATATTTTTGGCTAGGGGTTTCTCTCAAGAAGAAGGTGTTGCCTATGAAGAGACATTTTCTCTGACAACAAGGTATACAACGACAGATTCATTGGTCTCTTTGATGGCATCGATGGGATAGAACATCCACCAAATGGATGTAAAAACTGCATTTCTGAATCGCACAATTATGTCAATATTTATATAGATTAACCCTTGGGATTTGATTTCAAATATAGGAAGGCATATGTTTGCAGATTTAGGAAATCATTATATGGCCTCAAATAAGCACCAAGGGCATGGTATGATAGAATGGATGCATACCTACAAAGGTTAGGCTTCACAAAAATATTTGTTGATCCAAACCTTTAAATCAAGGTTGTGAAGGGAGAACGTGTAATCATTATTTTGTATGTAGATGATATTCTCTTGATAGGTGTAGAAGGTCGAATTGAAGAATGTAAGAAGAAAATAGTAGCATAATTTGATATGAAGGATCTAGGACTAATGCCTTACTATTTGGGACTAGAAGTCTAGAAAAGAACTCATGAAATTTATCTGGGTCAAGGGAAGTACATGATCAATATTTTCAATAGGGTTGACATGATGGATATCAAACCAATGACCATTCCAATGATCACGAACTTGAAGAGACTCAGGAGTTCTGAATCAAGCCCTATGGATCCTTCCAAGTATAGACAATGATTGGCTCGCTAATGTACTTAGTGAATACTCGACTAGACATATGTTTTGTAGTAAACATTCTCAGTCAATTCCAAGTAGAGTCGAAGCATGATCATTGGATAGCAACAACACATATACTAAGATATCTGTGAGGAAATATCAAACATTGCCTGAAATATGATAGGAGGAATTATGTCCATCTGATTAGATATAAATATTCTAACTGGGGAGGCAACGAGTATGATAGAAGAACTACGAGAGGATGTTTCAGTATAGGATCCTCCTTGATCTCATGGATGAGTAGAATTTAATACACAGTTGCTTTGAGTAGTGTCGAGGTTGAGTATATTGCAACATGTGAAGTAAGAAGAGAAGTGGTCAGGTTGTGGAAAATTTTTCCCGACCTGTTCGAAGGACTGATGGACCCTACAGTGATACATTGTGACAACACCAGTTGTATATGATTATATAAAGACCTAACATTTCATGGGAGGACAAAGCATATAAACAATAAGTATCACTATATTTGTGAGATAGTACAAAATGGTGTGTTGTAGCTACAGTATATCTCCATCAATGAGTAGCTAGCTGACATATTGACGAAATATGTTCCTAATAAGAAGCTTGTGTACTGAAGAGAAAATATTGGTTTTATTTATATATCCTCCCTAGTTGAGAGGGAGATATAGGCACATGATTATTGTCTTCACCTGGGAAGACATAATGGAGGATTGAGTAACCATCTGGCATCGGATACTCTTTGAGGATGAGGTAGGGCATCCAGGATAAGAGTAGTCATGGGCCAATATTCTTTGAGGACTACCTATCCAAGACAAGAATAGTCCAAATAAGGTCATACTCGGTGAACACCCGGGTTGAGTATGCACCTTGAGAGATAGTGAAGATGGTGTCTATAAATCATTAATCTCACCAGCATTTTGATTTGATCTTGTGGAGAGATAGATTTGCTAGTCAAGACATTTCTATGTGAAAATATTGGTTTATTTGATGTTATAAAGATGGGTTACCAATCCAAATCTTCTTATGATATCTCTTCAAATTGATAATTTCCATGTACCTCTTATAAATACCTCCCTAGTTAAGAGGGAGTGTTGAAAAATGTGTAACTAGGTCCGGTCGTGTGGTCAGCACGCATAGAAATGTATGAGAGTGCTTCTACGATTTTTCCAAGGTCAAGAATTCAAAAGAGTCATTTTCATAAGTTGAATACCCCATTGGGAACACTGTAACTTGTAAATAAAACTATTTTTGCCTTTAAAAGTGTTGGAATACCCTCCAAGACCAAGTCAGCCTGGTAGCTGGCAAGTCAACCTTAAATAAAGAGCCACGTCCACCTTGAAGAACCTATACATAGAATATAACTTTCCTCCCTGAGACACATTCACCCACCACTCATTCTAGAAAAGGAAGAGGAAGAAGAAGGCAACGAAGAAGGAAGAGAATGGAGGATAATTTTTTTTGCATTATTTTCTCTCACACATGATAAGGAGGACTAGGGATTCTACAACAAATCTATAGTTTCTATCTACAAGTATGATCTTGGAGAAAAGAAGGCCAGGAGGCCAAGCGAAGGTTACCAAGATTCATCCTCAAGCTCTAGAACTCATAGAAATGAAAGTTAAGTTCAAAGGAAGGCTTGGAAGGAAGATCGAAGCTCACATGTGTGGCAGTAACAACTATAGGGAGGCCGAAATTTCAAATCTGCCACAGAGGTCGAGAATCTTGCAATAGAAGGTTGAAAAGGTGCTACTGGAAGATATTTGATTGGGTTTGACTAGATAGGTTAGAGCATCTTCCGAAGAGGTTGGTATTGGTCTTGGAGGGTATTTGTTTCAGTCTTAAGGTCATGGAATTCATCAACTTAAGAATCTATAAATAAGAGAAGATATTTGTGGGTTTTCCTCTCAAGAGGAGAGGTTTTGGCCTTGGCTTGCAACCTATATTTTGTGTTGTCATTATTCTTGTTTTGGTAATTTTTTGATGATTCCCGCATATAATAATAAGGAACAAAGCTAATAAATAAAAATAGATAACAAGAAGTTATCAAGTAAAGAGAAATAATTATAATAATTTCCCTATAGATTTCTCAACAGATATAGGATAGGGAGGTAAGGGGGAGTTGACTAAATTATTTGTCCATACCAGAAAAGATATTTAATAAAATTACATATTCAGATTCAAATAGACATGATTCTACTTGTTCATAACTAATATGTATATTTAAATTATAAATACAAAGAAATATTACAGACAAAAAATTGTAGCCAAGGTTAGGATATCTTGGGTTGTTTACAAGAAAGGAGAACTCATCGTCTTGCCTAAATATGCAATTATAGACCATAAAAATATTAAGTTTCTAAAAAAACCTTAGGTAGGAACCCATGAAAGGATCCTATCAAGCCTTCCGACCCACAAATTTATTCTAAAATAAAATTAAAAACAATCTCATTTGTAGAAGTATTGAATTCACAAAAATACTATAGCTATTTATACGATGCATAGAAATAATGTAACTTTTAATATTTACAGAGTTGCATATCTAAACCCCACTCCATGATTGAAATAATTTTAATAGAAGTAATTTTACACATGTATAGCTAAAGGAGAAGAAGTATTAAACATTGTTATGACCCCATAATATTTACAATATCAAAATGTACAACATGGTAAAACAAGTATGTAAAGTATGAAATTTTATTAAAATAAAATTAGTTACAATAGTCAACCGTGAAAGTCTCAGCCATGACTAGAACCAAAAATATGTTAAAAAAAAATTTCAACATTAAAGGCGAAACCCTTATCCAAATTTTATAGTCACTTTGGTGACAGAGTTCGGGCTTACTACCCTGTATCCAAAAAGAAACCCTCAAGGAACACTCTTCGAAATTAATAGAAAAAAAGCTATTGGGTTAAGGATTGTCTTTTATAAATCATTATAAATTTATTCAACTCGGCAGAATAGAGCCCAGGCATGAATAAGTTCTTTGAGTCATTTGAGAGATATAACAAGAAATGAGTACCTGGAAGAGTTAGGTTAAACAAGTAACCTTGCGAACAAAATCTTATCCCCGTTGTTGATAAATTGTATATGATCACCACCATTGACAAGGGGAGACTACGTGGTTGGAGCGTGTCCCAACCTACAGGATTCTGCCACGTGGATTCATCATGCGGACGTTGCACCATATAACCTCTGTGTAAGGACTAAGTGCCACAGGGGCCCTTCTATTATTTAACAATTCAATACATTTCACATATATATGTAACCATGCAGACGTAACATAATGTCATTAATAATGCACTGTGTGTGGGGATATAACTTGTCCAATATTATAGATGTTGTAATTTAAATGAAAAAATTATTAACAATTATCAATTAAACTATAATTGTGGGCCTGTGCTAGGCCAAGGACCTAGCATAGCCACGACCTTCAGGCTAGAAAATAAAAAGACTATCGAAATGAATGCGAGCCTGAAGAGTAGGAGATGATATTTTAAATACAATTCCAACCCCAAAGTTTGGGATTCAAACGAGCCTCAAGAATGGAAAGATATCATAAGGTTTATTACAAAATAAAATGAATAAATATTGAGCTGGTAATGAGATATTCTCTCTCTCAAACTAAAATCATGGTTATACTCTTATTGTAACAATTAATGTACTATCAAATTTAAAAGAATTAAAATTACTATAAATTTAGTAATTACTAGGTAATTTTGGAGATATGTTACACATGCCTTAATCTAGTGAGAATGACATATATAAACACTTAGTTGGAGGGTGGTCTTGCAGTAACTAAGTGGGAGGAATTCAAAACCCTTATTAAGTCCCAATTCTAACCTATCCAGTATGTAGAGGACCAATGGATCTTACAGCCCTACATCAGGTTGAGGTAAGTGAAAACTATATAGAAGTACATCGCCAAGTTCAAAAAGATGGCCATAAAAATGGGTATCTTTCCCAAGAATTCAATTGTACTCCTTAAGTATATGGAGGTGTAAATAGTAAT
The DNA here is from genome assembly GCA_034641835.2 of Pinus albicaulis. Classification (NCBI taxonomy): domain Eukaryota; kingdom Viridiplantae; phylum Streptophyta; class Pinopsida; order Pinales; family Pinaceae; genus Pinus; species Pinus albicaulis. The sequence continues at coordinate 1,087,992,933 of CM076574.1, forward strand.
ATACAAAATCAAGTGATGCTTTTCAAGCCAAGGGCAATGGATAAGGCAAGTTTGCAAGAAAAATATATGGAAAACATAGGCCACAAGAAAGGGTATCCAACTAGTTTCAAGAAGAAAGAGAACCAGGAAGCTTCCAAGGAAACAAATAATTAGTTGAAATGGAAGAAGAATAAGAAGATGACAATCATTTCATATTAGTTGAAATATCCCAATAAGCATTATAGTCACACTGATAAAAAAAAGCATTAGGATAAGTTTTAGTTAAAAAATGAGCCTCTTCATGTTGTGTTATTATATAATTGTAATCCATATGGATTTCATTAAACATTAAGATTCCCTTCAATATTAATAGTGACACTAATAAAAAAGCATTAGGATATGTTTGAGTTAAAAAATGAGCCTCTTCAGGTTTTGTTATTATATAATTGTAATCCATAGGGATTTCATTACACATTAAGATTCCGTTCAAGGATTACTAAAGGTTTTAATGGTAAATAAATGTGAGAGGCACCATCTTCCATTGACCATAACAACAAAAATAAAAAATAAAAATATAATTTTTAATTTACATATTTTATGTATATAACTTGTATATTTTATTGAAATATTACACTTCTATTATAACTATTTATAAATATATAAATTTATAGTGAATATATATATATATATATATATATATATATATATATATATAATAAATGACAACAAAATATAAAAGTTAAAATATTTATTTAATTTACATGTGTTTATTTTTATAACTTTTATATTATATTGAAATATTAAACTTTTGTTATAGTTGTTTATAAATATATTAATTTATATAATTTAAGTGTGTATGGTATGAACAAAATAAAAATTAATAGGTCAAAATTGTAAACATCAAAATAAACAAATAGAAATAAAAAATATTAACAAAAAAAGTTGTAGGTTAATTTTTATTGGTCATTCCATTGTTATCAAGTTTGACATTCAGACATTCCTTTAATGTAGGCAACCCAGAATATTATTTTTAAGCTAGAAGGTTCTGGTCTTTTCTTATTAAATTTCTTGTAATTTCATAACGAACTTTAAACAAACTTCAATATAATTTTAGATAAATTTTTTGAAATTATTACTATTCGTGTTCAACTTGATATTTTCTAAACTCCTTTAATAAATTTGTGCATCAATGAAATTGAACCCACATAAAATTTAATCAATTTTATTAGTGGAACCCAATGACTCTGTTGTGAATTAAGTATTATCATATAGGTCACTTGAATTTTAATTTGTTAGAATTTTATCTTGGCAGGACTCTCACTATGCTTATATTTCCTATCATTCCATCCAGGGTGAGGAGAAATCATTTGATCCTGAGCCTCTCTCAATGGAAGTGCAAGAACATCTACCCACCTTTTCTGATAATGGTAGAAACACCCATATTGATGATAAAAATCATCTGGAGTTGATCCTAACCAATGAAGAAAACCAATAACGGATGAAGATGGTGACAACTATTGTGCTCTTGGAATCCAAATTGTTGTGTAGCCTTGCCCTGCCAGCATTGGTGGTGTACACAGTGACCTATATAATGGGCATGGTTACTCAAATCTTTTGTGGGAATCTAGGAAACCTGGAGCTTGTTGCTACTTCTTTGGGGAACATAGTGATCCAAGTCTTAGCTTATGGGATCATGCTATATATAAGGTAAGTATCTCATTCATTCATCTCTATGCGTATCTGGTTCAATGAATTTCCCATTTACTTCTATAAGGAATTGGATAGTTATTTTTTTTTAACAGTAATGACCCAATGACTAAGAAAGAACTAGGACGTCCCGTATTTACCTCAGATAGAGTGAAAACTCACTTGGGCCACCTACTCTTTGAGCCTAATCAATATAGGATAAGCATATCGTTTCGAGGAATCGAACACAAGTCGTGAGGGAGTTAACAACCCACCTCAACCACTCAGTCTACCCTTACTTGACACACATAATTGGGTAGTTACTATTGGCGGGCCTACAATATAGTGAGTACATTGAATGTATGTATATGATGTAGAAGTCTAAGAAGGGATGCAATCTCCCACCAGAAAAATGTTCTACTAATCCTTCGAAAGTGACCTTCTCTACAATTTGGAGTCCTTCATCTTTTATAGACTCCTTGATCATCATTATGTGATACATTCTCTTCAGATGTCCTAGTATTTTTCTTATTTTCCCATCTCCATGTACCAAATTTTTTCCTCAGTAAATCCACCTGTAATTGAGAAGAAAGCATTAGAAAAAATTATGTTTTTCTCAAGAGTTCTAGTAGATACGTAGTTTTAGTGGCCTGCTCTTGTCGGAATTTTGTTCAAATTTTCAGACTTTGTGATTACATCTAAAAGGGTATCTACTTTTATGTTAATGAAATTATGATGTTTTTTTCTCTCTCTTGGAAAAATAAGTCTAATTGTTATAAATTTGGGATGCTTTTGTCATATTTTCAAGTTAAATTTGTTTGAAATCATGTGTTGAAATAATGTGTTGAAATCACAAGTTTGATTTGTGAACTCTGCATAATTCGAGCACTCCAAACGTTTTTCAGGCATTACATAGAAAAAAAATATTCTATCGTTAATTTACAAACCTGATTATGATTCAAATTATGGCACCTTTTTTTGTTGGCATAGTTAGGAATGGGGAGCACAGTGGACATGCTATGCGGACAGGCCTACAGAGAAAATACGTACATGATGGCCATTGTATTTTCCATCATCAACCTTAAATCATTACCCATTTTATTTTCGCACTACTTTTCTTATCCTGACTAGTATGAAATTTTTCCCCTGTGCAAGAAGTTATTTTCTAATAGTTAAACAACACCATTTACCGAATAACACAATGGCCCAATAGGGAAGGTAACTGGTCACATTCTTACCATTTTGCATGGGAATGGTATCCCCTATTGGATCCATATGTTCTATCCCTATGCACCTCTTTCAATTACATAGTCTTAAATCCATATTTGGGGAAAAGTCTCCTTTTTCCCTTCATTTTTTATGTATTAAAAGCATTAATAAAATTAATAAGAGGAATTTTTATTTTAATCAAGTGTTCAATGATATTAACCAACAACTTGTGTTCTATCATTGGGAATTTAATTATAACTTATTTAATTAATTAGTATTTTCCCAATGAATTATGTCTCAAGATCAATCCACAGAGATTTGGTCATTTGTGTTAGACCCATGGTTTAGATGCAGTGACGGACGCCAATGTGCTTTCTATTTAGGTGGCTCACTCATTCCTAATGAATCATAGCCGCTAGATTCCTTTACATCCGATGGCTCTCATTCCCGTTGGGTGGGAAAGAGCATGTGTGTTAATGCTCCTTTCTTCACCCGCTGGGATCTGAAAATCCATCATTCATGTAATCAATGATCAATAAGAGCACCGGGTTCGAAGCTAAAGGGAGATAATCCACTCTTCAGACCTGATGGATGGGATGACATGTTGATTTTCAAGAACAATTAATTTCCCTTAATTAGATTATGACAGGTGTCTGGCTTACATTTAGCATGGAATTTTGAATTAAGTACTCCTCTTCTTCCAACTTTCAAGCTGATTTCTTCTCACGTGTGCTCATTTTCCCTATATGTCACTTTGCAACCTTTTCGTCATAGCAACATTCATCTCTGCACAAAGTTTGAAATCAAGCTCAGCTCATTATCCCCTTATTACCAAGTAAGTACTCGCTAACTACCACTTATTATCCCTCATATTTTAAGTCATTTTATATTCAAGAAGGAGTTAAAATGTCAAAATAGCTCTTGAAATAAGTATGTATCAATGAGCTATCATGGGTTAGATAACCTTAAACTCAGCTTAATGACATCTTAACCTTAAAACGAACCTTGAATCTCTCCTCGAGGAACAATCAGGATCAAAATTGTCTTAATCATTCTAGGGTTTTAGCAGCCACCCTACCTCTTGTTAAGTTTGACCCAAACTCTATTCTACTCTTAGCTAAATATTTCAAGTCAGAATCTCAAACTATTGTCTCACGAGTAGATAATAAAGTTTTCTTGGAGGTTAATGAAATCGTCGTTTCTAAAATGTTGAACCTGCCCACTTTGAGAGTTGATATTATGGATAAAGGGCTCTACCAAGAGTTTATAACTTGGGTGAAAGAAGATAAATTATAGTTCTTCAAAAACATGATGCTAGCTAGGACTAAAAATTATAATTCCCCTTATTCGCTATTTTACTCAAACCCTTCTTCCAGACTCTAAACTCACTATTCGCCATAATATTCAGCCTCGCAATTGACTCAAAAATGTATGAAACTATATTTTTAGTTATTTGGTTCATAACTTCTATTGGGGCAAAGTGATTGCCTGTCATTTAATTTGTAAACCCAAGGGTTTCATAAACTTGTGAAGCATGCGTGCACTCTATGTGCTAGAAATTGTCTTTCAATTTAGATCAATATAACTAAAAAATAATGAAAAAAAACTCATCTAATCTATGAAATAAAATAATGAAAATGAAATTCAACTAACCTATGAAATCAAGTAGCGAAAAGAAAGAAAAAAAAATCAAAAGAAAATATAGCGCGTGCAATCACACTTGTAGGAATTGAAATTTTAATCTAAGAAAGAATTTCGAAGCATGTAAAGGAAAACAAATAAGGTACATTCAATCACTCCAAAATCCAATAGAATCACCCTCTTGAGATGATGTATAAGCAACTGATTATACTTTAGTATTTAAATCGAGGAAAGCAATTAAAGCATGCAAAGGGAAAACTCAATAACTGCATAGGTTAAATATTTGAGCATTTAGAAATATGATAAAATCACCTTCTTGAAATGATCTTCAAGAACACCCAATTATACAATTGAATGAGGATCTAAATCTAGAAAAAAATGGAAAATCATGTAAAAGTAAAGCTCGGTGATTGTATAGGTTGAACATTCAATCACCCAATTTGGAAGTATGACAAGTCACCTTCTTGGCTTGATCTTTAATTCAATTATACAATGAATTGATAGTTTGATCTAAAAAAGTAAATAACAGAACATGAAATGAAACTAAATAACAGAACATAAAAGTAAAGCTCAATGATTGCATAGGTTGAACATTCAATCACCCAATTTGGAAGTATGAGAAGTCACCTTCTTGGCTTGATCTTTTATTCAATTATACAATGAATTGACAGTTTGATCTAAGAAAGTAAATAACAGAACATGAAAGGAAACTAAATAATTGTGAGATTCATTGCCTCAAACTTAATCCAATTGGAAAATAGATAAATCTAACCTTTTGAAATGTTTTTAGAAAATCAAATATTACACAATCATTCTAAAACTAATACTAAGAAAGAAAATAAACTTTAATCTATAAAAGCAAGTAAATCTCACACATTTTAGGCAGTTGATCCACAAGTATGAGAGATGGTAAATCTAGATGCTCCATATGTAAGCAAAACCAAATCAAAATGAAGGAACATTCATGAGTAAGGTGCCACAATCTAATTCTGTATTCAAAGCTTGAGCATAACTCTAATTTTACACATGATTTCATAGGAGAAAGCTTCCCCTATTTATACAAAATATGAGAAGCTATCTCATTAATGAGAGTCCATGAATCTCTCCCTATATCTCTAGAGTTACAATCCAAATAGGAAGTGATAAGGCACATGTCTTCTTAGAGTTACTATATAAATAGGAAGTGATAAGGCACATGTATTCTTAGAGTTACAATACAATTAGGAAATGAGACACATATCCTTATGATCCCATGATCTTCTCCATCCAAATTCGAATTTGGCTTTAGGAGGCCACATAAGAGTCTTTTGGAAGCTTCTTTTTGACCTACACATGGCAACAAGCTCATTCCACTTGTTAGGTATAAGTATGTGCATATTATTTTCTAATTTTTAACCACAAATTCACTTAAAAATACTAGGAATTAATAATTTTTGGAAAAACATAAATGTAACCCAATAATGGTAATGGTAAGGTAAATGTAATGAAATGGAGGTGGAGTGAAGGTGATAATATGGAAATTTAAGTGAAAATGTAATGGAAGTAAATGACAATTGCAAGGCCCAAAAACTGCCAACCCCAAAAATATAGTCATCAATTTTCATAAGTATTTGGCCAAAGATATTATTGTTGACCTTACCATTGTAGTTCCATTTAATACCTACCTTAATTGCATTTATTTAGTACATCTAATCTTGTTTAATTATCTAGTTTATTTCCTGTCAACCAAGATTTTGCGGACCACTAAAGATAAAGATGAAAGGGAAATGGAAATATATCAGTGGACAAATATCATATATCCAGGTTAGGTCCCATATGGCTACCTCCAGTACATTGACAAATTTTTATTTTATTTGAAAATTAAATTACCTGGGGAAGCCCCAGATAGCATATCTGAAGAGAAAAGGAGGATTTTTTGGTTGAATGAAGAGGAAATTATTGGGAGTTAGTTCCTTTCCCCTTATTATTCTATGATTAGGATGTATGGATTTGAAAATGAACCTTACCAATTGCCTAAATTCATTACTCCTTGTTATATGGAAAATTCACTTCTGCAGACAAAAATGAACTCCCTAGATCTAGTGGTATGATCTAGAACAACAAAGAGAAAAAATATCTATATTTATACTAGAGTATAGAAAAGAGACCTGTCTGGAATTTGTAGTAAGTCTTCTTCTTCTCCTTGCTTGTGAGCTCCAACTCTAGCTCTTTGTGCTATAAATGGAACCTACAACAAAGACTAAAACAAGAAAGAGAACTACAATATCTGCGTAGCATAAAATAATGTCTCTAATCAATGAGTTAGAATGGAATTTAAATACATAAGCATCAACATGACACAAGTATAGGAAAACAGGGTGATTTTTGTATTAATAAATAAAGGAGATATTTACAACCATATATAGAAGCTGGCTTTATAGATGTCCCCAGTTGTCTTGTACTTTCCACTAATCAAACCTTCACACTCAAACCTAATGCATAAATGGATGATGAATCCTTAAGCTCAAATTATCAGCATTAGGGCAGTAATAATCTCCAAAATCCAACCCAAACTCCATGGGAGGTAGTAAATTTATAGGGTGAAAGTGGTAGTTTAGGATTTACCAATATAGGCTTGAGATTCACATATGAGGGAGGATAAGCTCAAGGGATAATATATAAGGTCTCCAAGATAGGATCAGATAGGAATTCAAGATCTCCATCCATGACAAATGGTTAAAAACACCTTAGAAGCTTATGGAAGGACAAGAGTCAAAACAATTTTTTAATTTTCCCGAAATTCTATAATCAATGCACCGGCAAAGTAGAGAAACCTGCACTGATTGACGTTGATACTCAGTTATGAAATTTACATCCAATGCAATTCGACAAGCATGCAGATTGCACTAGGGATAAAAACATGGTTTTTGAGCTTATTTACCCAAAAACTCAAACTTTTTTGAGATGAGATGCTTAGGGATTTGCAAGGGGATAATGACAAAGTGTTTAGGATGTTGATTGATTTAGGTTTTCAAGCCTTTTGAGTGGATGTGAAAAAATGATATGTAAAAAATTCCCCCCTAAAGTACAAATTTAGAAGTAGTGCACGAGGACTAAAGTGCTTTACCTTGTGACAATTTTTGAGAAAGAACAAATTAGGTCGAGACCATCATATGTTACAATACATATTATCACCTTGATATCATTGCTGAGGGAGACATAACCATGGTTAGCATATAAACTAATAACATATGTACAATGATAAAGAAGGATCGTTCATTGATGATAGGGTATGGACCCATGCTTGGATGACTATTTGAATGATCATAGCCATCATACTTTGTAATCTTGCGTCAATCCTAAAATCGCAGCCCGGATGGATGGAACTAGATCTGAGGTCTTCTACCTCTTCACTCGATAGTACAAGCCTGACCATGTTAATAGATGAGCTGGACTAGAACATGGTAGACACTATCTGATTATCGGCCAGTGATGTAATACATTAATAGACATAAGAGAAACCATCGATAATAATAATGGCTCTCAAGGTACTATAGTACAATCTACATTGTGTGAAAAAATGAGCTGAAGTCTAACATTACATTGAATCTTTCTGCCGATGGCTAATGGACCTTTCACCAAGAGTGAGGAAACTTTCGATTGATGTATGAAATCTCCAATGTATCAAAAGGATTTTCTAGGTAAAATTATTGGATAATGAGCTGATGTCAACAAGAATCAACCCATCGCTGGAGGGCCCTCATATATCCCTCATCAACGACACGAAACATGTATCAATATTTGCAACAAAATGATGTTGATGAAGAGTTGGTTCAGGAGTGACAAACATGAAATGAGGCTTAAGGTATTATAGCATATTCAACTTAGGTACTTCTCTTGAACATATTGGCGACACTCTATGGAGTTGGAAACATTGACTCAACATCGATTATGAAGTCTTTAGATATGGTGTGATTAACCAAAGAGTCAAGAAAATTTACCAACGCAACTGTCACGGAGATGAAGTGAAAGATTTCATGTTCAAGGGCGACTCACTGCCATTAATAGTTTAAGTATCATGCTTCCCCATTTCCCTAACCATTTTTTTCGTTTCCTATTTATTTTTGACAAGCTTGAGGATAACATATGCTTGATATATAAGGATATCCTTTAGATGAATCCTTCTAAGTATATCTATCGAACCCTAAGAAAGAGTGGTTCGGTAACAGTCATTATCGACAAGTCCAATGTTGTTTGATGTTTTTACAAGTATAATGAAGGTGTAACTTGAATCATTTTTCATGTTTAGAGAGTTTGAAAAAGAGGTGAAAAAGAAAACTCCAACAGTTCCTTTTCGTAATTTTAGTCTCTTGATTCTGAAAGGGAATAAAGTGATACATAGGAGAACCTTTTATTCATGTTCAACTAAAGTATTCCTTTTTCATAAATATTTTATCACAGTATGGAAAATGGTTAAACTTATACTGGGCATACGTCTTTTCATTTAATTTAACAAGTTTGAAAAGGAAAGTGCTCGGCAATATTTTCATGTTTTGGGAGTTTGAAAATAGTTGAAAGTGGACTCCTCCTAGAGGAACAAGTGGTATAAAGGGTAAAAACTAGTTCTGGTCATGATGGAACTTCTCAAAACGTGTAGAGCTCAAGAGGTTGGCTTATTAGACCAGTCATAACAGTGGTTCCTTAGGAAAGGGTACAAACCAAGTAAAAGTGGACGATTGGCTAAGCAGATGGTGATGATGGAATGAGAAAACCAAGGCTCATCCGGTAGAATTGGGTTGATAAAAATGGAAATCATGAGAGATAAAATGGGAATGGTTTTATTTTTACACAAGATTGAAACATGGGAAAATATGCTTGAAATTTGTTTCATTTTTACACAAGCTTGAAACAAGGAAAAACTATGCTTGAGAGTAGTTTCATTTTTAAACAAGCTTTAAATAAGAAAAATTTGTGCTTGATATTGATTTTCATGCCCCCAACATAATAAATAAATTCTAAGGACATTCCACCAAGCTTCATTTCATTCACCTCAGTATACTACTGGTTACTAATAGGCAGATGGAATGAAGGTTCATTTATGAGATTAATTGAAAGACTGAACTCGAAATCTACGAGATATAATCAAAGACTTGAATTGGAAAGGGATTTGTTTCATTTTTAACGATATTTACACTGGAAAAGAACTATGGTCATGGCACCTTGTTTCATTTTCTAATGAGCTTGACACAAGAAAAGGAACTCTGCTTTGAGAACTTGCTTGATTTTTTAATGAGCTTGACACAAGAAAAGAAACTTTGCTCTGAGACCTTGTTTCATTTTTACACGAGCTTGACACAAGAAAAGGAACTCTGATCTGAGACCTTGTTTCATTTTTTAACAAGCTAGACACAAGAAAAGGAACTCTGCTCCAACCCCTAGCTAGCTTAATAACCTTTTGGGGGGAGTTTAACTATTAGTGAGGTGTATCTAAGATAGGACGGGATGGGTTGGGCTACTGACATTTTCATCCCAACTTAATACAATTTTTTTTGATAATTAGGATAACCCATACAATGTTCTCTTGTCCCAAGAAGGCCTTGATATTGTTAAAAGTGTCGATCTTGGAAATATTGGCCAGAATAAGGTTGTTGTATGACCAACAGGAGCTTGGGGTATTCCTTGTAATGGTTTCCCTGACAGAATTTGCATCATTCCTAGAATAGGATGACTAATTGGCAGCTATGGAATGCTATAAATGGGTTGACTTACTTGTACTTGTTGAATATTCTGACCAAGTGAGTCATGACTTGGAGGGGGTTCTGTGAAAACATAATATATGTCCCCTTGTTCGACAATATTTGAAGAAATAAGAAGAACCTGAGCTGTATGAACCTCACTCTCTACAGTAAAAGTATGATCAAATGAAGGTGGAATCGATTCAACCATTACCTAAATCAATGGTTAGTTGGGAATGAACTAATATGATTCACATTCAAAGAAAGTGGGATTTATTGGATTCAGATCAATCACTTCATCAACTAGAGGAATATTGGGAGAAATATTTTGGTAACCTACCTGAAGTCATGGTTGAGAAGTTGTAAGGTTTTCCACCACTTTTGAGGATTAATCCATATAATTAATAAGGTGAATAATATGATTCCCTTCACATAACATATAGGGAAAATTAACTTTACCATTTTTCCCATGAACCTTACTATCACTATTTGATGGTTTATCACTAGCATGATCTCCAAAGGTTGATAACAAGCATTGATGTGAGCCTGTGGACCACACTTCTAATACCTGAGGAATACCAAGACAATCTCTAAGTTGATCACCCTTATAAAGCATGTAAGGGAATTTAACTTTATGGGGATTGTTGGAAGGTTTATCAACATCAGTAGAATTAATAGTAATGTTTTCTTGGTTGCCCCCTACCTATTTTGCTTCTTCTTCTTCACCCTTTTCTTCTTCTTCTTAGATTCCTGGTTACTAGAATCAAGAATTTCAATAGGAAAGGAGCAAGAAAAGTATGAAGAAATAATAGGTGAAGAAGGAAAATGGTCAACTTTAGAATCAATTTGAGGTTGATTTATTTAAGGTGGAGGGCTACTTTGTTGAGAAGAAATTTGGACATTTGGAACCAAGGATGTAAAAAATAACCAAACTGATAAAATTAATGGTAAATATGGGAAGGGGAAACATTGCCATATAAGGAGCACAAATATTTCCAAAATAAGGAAAAGAACCAGAACTCTCATCAAAGGGGTTTCCTTGACTGGTGGACTCAATAATTGTTTCCATTAGTCTCAACCTAAGATATACCAGGTATTTGTTACATGGTGAGGATGGTGTTCTGAGGTCAATTAATTTATTTTAGAAATTGAATACAATAAATAAAACAAAACAAGGGTAACTAGGCAAAAGGGTTTACCAAGTCACTGTGAACTACAATATACTGTTTCTAGTATGTGCAGGAAATCTCCCTGAATGTTTTGTTTGGTGTATCATAGTAAACAAGGCAACCAATTCAGTTACCTATGGCAGGATAGCAGCCTAATAGGGACTTTCAAAATATACCAGGAGGTATGTGGAAGTGTTGTCCATAGTAGTATTGTCTAATGCGTATTGTACGATAGGAAGTATTCTAGTGTACTTTTCAAACATGGAGTGCCATCCGATAAGAAGAAAGAAAAAATTAAATAAAATCTCATCAAATGCTAAAAAAAACAAATCTAAACATTATGATGGCTTTACAGAGACACAGACAAGTTCAAAGACTTAAGAAAACCTTCTGGACCAAATATGCAACAAACCCAAGTTAAAATTTCATGTAATAAAGTTAATAAAGGAAATATAAGACCAAGGTAATGGGACACGTATTCCAAGCTAAATGTTTGGAAAAAAATTCGAGTGGGTGTTCATTTGGTTTATTATGGCTAAGGAAATTTGCAAAGGCAATGGAAAAGGCTTTGAAAAGGAAACACTAGCACATTTGGCCCAATTTCTGACGGCCAATTCATCACTATTTCAACACATAGGTGTCGCAAGAGCGACAATTTGAGGTGGGGAAAAATGTGGTTAGCCATTATGTCTCAATTCCGACACTTCAATAAAGTGTTGGAATAGCGATACTATTTACGATGTTTTCCAAACCGTCGCTCTTCCGATGTTTTTTAAACCGTCGCAATTCCGACGTTCTTCAAACCATCGCTCTTCCGACGTTGTCCAAACCATCGCTCTTCTGACGTTTTCCAAACCGTCGCTCTTCCGAAGTTTTTCCAAACTATCGGTCTTTCGACGCTTATCAAGTTTTTCAAGGAGTCGGTCTTCCGACGTTTATCAATTTTTCACACTACTGTCACAATTCCGACGATATGTCTTCCGATGTTTAAAGCGTCGGTCTTCCGACGTTTATCAATTTTTCACACGACTGTCATAATTCTGACGATATGTCTTCCGACGTTTAAAACGTCGCTCTTTCGACGCTTATGAAACGTCGCTTTTCCGATGTAAAAGTAAAAATATTAAAAAAAAGAGTTGTCGCTCTTCCGACGCAAATTTCTTCTAATGCTTATGAAACGTTGCTCTCCCGACGTCTAAAGCGTCAATCTTCCGATGCTTTGATAAAAATATTTTAAAAAAATTAAACAGTAATGAAATTCTACTCAAACAAACAGTAATGAAATTCTAGTGATTATAGTCCAAAAATTGAGGCAAGCACATTGGTTTTTCAATCTATATCCTTAAGCCAAGCATATTGCTGACATAAAACTCAACTAGCAAGATAAGAAGAAAAAATTTCAATTTGACCTCCAAATTTTGCTTCAAAGAGATATCTTTGACTAAGGCATTCAAAGCCTTGTACTACTCAAGGAGATATTCTTTCTTAACACCTGAAGCTAACATATCATGAGTTACAGTACCTCCCAGGATGCATTTGTTCCTTCTAATAGTAATTTTTGCTTGATTATCAATGGAAATATGTATAACTGAGAATTGCATGTAAATAAGTGAAACGTCATTTTCATGGTTTCATCTGATTATTAATATGACATGGAGGTGAAACATCCAAAAGAGACTGTTGGCATCACATATTAAAGTAAATTCCTTGCTACAGATAAAGAATGCACCACACATACCAAAGTGGTTCTAAAATGTGCCACTACGACTCTTATTACAAACATACGTTAATTGAAATATGAGAAAAGGAATTAAAATTATTACACCTCATCCACAGAAAATGCATAGAAATTTCATATGTCATGTAACAAGGTAAACAAAGAAAACACATTGAACATTATCAACATCAAATCAAGATCTGGCACAAATATCTAAGTCCACTTTTATGAAGAAAAAATTAAAGCGGAACATGACAGAAGGAATAAGCAAGCTGCAAAGTCTCACTAGACAAGGGGTAGACCAAGAGGATTGAGAGCTCTGTTTGATCTGGGAATGATCATTTCTTAGAATGATATGTACATGTCATGTGAAATCAGTGACCTCTCTTCATGTACCACTGGTATTGTAGATAACAAGGGTTCAACATACTAAATAGATCTATGATCAGGAAAAGCAAGAAATGCAACAAACTATCTAACACAACTAAATAGCCAAAACCACAACAAACATAAGGCAAGCCTCAAAATTGCAAACAACTTTCAATTGAGGGCATAATAGAGGGCTACTCCACTTCCAAAAGTAGAAATAAGTTACTATCTTTCCCTGTTTAAAATATCATGTCTAGTCAATTGTTACTGAAGTCACCTCCGAACATTCTCAATTGCAATTCACATCTATTACTAAATTTTACCAGGTGCATTTCAGCAATATGTTTACAGATGCTTTTATTTATAAATATGTCACATTTATAGTGTCAAACATTTTTTAAGATCTCGTCCAGTAGTCTATTGGCCTTTTGGAGCGTGCCTTCCTTGTATATTCCATCCACGAGAATGGTATATGTAATGATATCAGGGATTTGACCGCTATCTATCATCTGTTTAAACAACTTTAATGCCTCCTTGAGATTACCTACTTTGCAGAATCCATTCACCAATATGTTGTATGTAAAAGCATCAAGGTTGAAGCCCTGCTTTGGCATATCATAGAAGAATTGTAGAACTTCCTCTATCATGTCATGCTTGCAGAACCCAGTTATTAATGTATTATAGCTAACTAGGTTAGGTCTACAACCTTTCTCCAACATCTCCTGAAAGAGTGCCCTAGCCTTCTATAGATTACCCAGCCTGGACAACCCATTTATAAGTATATTGTATGTGAATTCATCAGGATGATGGCCTATTTTCCCCATAACATTTAACAGTAATGTTTATCACCAAAATTGTGTAAAGCTAGTTGAGTTTGGATGTTTTTGCGAAATTGAATTCTTTCCAATTAACTTCCATCCTCAATCCACCAAACCCACACAAAAAATGAGTTGACATTGTTGCAATCTGAGGATTGTAAACTTGTGCCTTGAAAAGCTAGTTGTACTTGTGACTAGTACATTAACTATGGTGTTTTAGCATAAACGCAATGGACTGAAGCAAAGAACATAGGGCATGAAATTGTATGAGGATCTACATGTATTATCATGAGTTCTTTATCATGTTTTTGAAGACGTGTCTAAAGTTTGGTCAATGTTTTTTCTAGTATGGCTGAGAGAGACTATCAATAAGAATCCCACTATCATAATATATGCCATGTGAGGCAAAGAATGAGCTGTATGACAAAGGACCGAGAAAACATGATGTAACTAGCGGTTATGAAAAGTCAAGCTGATCTATGTATATTGTTGGTGTAAATTATCACAAATGTACTGAGTCAAGGGTTTGTTGCATAGGGTTTGATGCTATTAATAACCTGAAGTATTATTGTTGTTGGTGCATAATCTTTGTGTCAAAGAATCGTGGTCAGAGGAAGGGTTTTATTAGTATGGTTATGCTGCAGATGTATAGTTTGTCTATTGTGCCAAAGAATTGTGGTTCGAGGCAGGGTTTTATTAGTATGGTTATGTTGCAGATGTTAGTACTCTGGAACACTTTTCTTTCACAGTTGATCTTCTTGGTCGATCTAGGCACATGAAAGAGGTGCTCACCTTTATCAGGCAAATGCCAGTCGAACCTGATGTTGGGTTCTATTGGCAATGTATAGTGAAAATTTGAAAAACAATTCATCTAGATTTATAGCAGTTTGGGCCTACATGGGATTGTTAAGCAAATTCAATAGAGCTTGTTTTCAAAACATACATGCTATTAGGAGTTTACAACCACAAATATAATCATATGGAAATTTGATTATATTGACCCTAGAGTTATACCAAGATTTTTGGATTATTTGTATAAGTTAACTGTGTATAGACAGACAGACACATAACCCGACAAACAACATAAACACAAGCCTCAACTGTGAACACCCACTAAGCATAAGGTTTTATCATTGCATTATATAGAGATGTCAATTGGGTCCACCTTGGGTGGTTAAGAGGAAGATTTGTTATCCTTCCCCTCCAATCCTGCTTTTGATAAGCTTGCCCTTCATTGGTCGGTTAAGATTGGCAAGGTATAAGCAATCTAACTCTTGCTTAAGTGCTTAAGGGTCAGATGAGATAGTTCCAAACATTTAAAAACCCAATGAGCTTGCTTAATTTCTTATTGGTCAAATGAAATGTTTAAATGTGGTAACTCAAGTAGTTTGAGTGGTGATTTGAGTTTTATGTATGAGGTCTCAGGGTCAATGCCTTAGGCTTGCTGCCTCTGGTAAAAGACTAAATAGATGACCTAACAGGGATAGGCACGACAATCAGCGACAATAGATTTACACTGAGTACCATCTGTGAAATGCAGGGAAGAACCTGGATGTTTCTCCATGAGATTTCCATTAGAAAAGATAGAGAGAGGGGGCGCACTGTTACACCAAATGCACAAAATGACACTAGACATATAAATCTAAGCCAATCTAAGCCAACTTTGGAGGATAACAGGAGTACCTTCTTTTTGGGTGCCATGGTTATAATTAGTTGGGGCGCTCTGGTCATAGCAGAAACCTGCATTGATAGAGGGACCCGCAACTCAAGTTTCAAGCCTCCATTGATATAGGTGGAGCTTGAAGAAGATAAGAGCAATCCCCCTCTCCTGCTTATTAGGGTTGAACCACATTGTCCTGCTACTGCATTTTCCATTGAAGTGCCACAATAATTTAAAACCCTTTTGTTGTGTTCTGTTCCTCGCAATATTCTACAATTCACCCTCAATTTTCCTACAGCCTCAGAGTTTATTGGGTTAGTTCAAAGATGAAGAATCCATATCCCTACAATTTGAAAAAACCCAAAATAGATAGAGTTCATAAATTCAGACCTACAACCATCTATATCTCATAACCAAGATAGCATAGAAGAAAAAATAGTGAATTTGAATGGGGTAAAACAAGGGAAATACCAATATTATTCTTCTAGAAGAAGAGAGCATTCTTCCATGATCGATTTCTCTTCAAATCTCCCACAGATTTTTGAACATTTGAAAAACTCAAAATATCTCCACCAGCTACTATGGCTTTTGAGCCGTTAATGGAC
This sequence comes from Pinus albicaulis, assembly GCA_034641835.2. Lineage (NCBI taxonomy): Eukaryota > Viridiplantae > Streptophyta > Pinopsida > Pinales > Pinaceae > Pinus > Pinus albicaulis. The sequence goes on from CM076574.1 coordinate 1,088,009,500, forward strand.
TGTGGCCACTTTAGGGTTTCAGAGCGTCCATGCTTCTACAAGAATCTGGAGAAAAGCAAGCATCATAGGGAAGAATGGAATCATGGGAAAGATGGCATAAAGGTCGAACAAGTGGAGCAGGAAAAAAAATTGAATAGGTCGATTAAGAAAATTTGAATAGGTGGAACAAGCAGAGCAGGAAAAAAAATTTGAATAGTTATAAAATCTAAAATTTGCTTTGACATAGTCTTAATTATAAAATCAATCTACTTTTTAAATTAGACCTTTAAGAAAAAAAATCATATCCTAGTTTCTCGATTAGGAACAATGTTCAAATCAAACACCCTTGTGAAGAAGAATGCTAAGGGGTTTTAATTTTCTCCATTGTATTTTATTTATAAGATTATATCTAATCAATTCTAAATTGTACACAAAAATGAAAAGTTAAGGAAGTAGAAATTTATTTTCTAAAGTATGTAGGTTATTTGTATGTTTCCATACATAAAATGGGAACTTTCAATGGGGAGAACATCCACTCATTTCCTATGGCCATTCAACCATTTCAACGATTTTGGCTCTAGGAGGGTTGTATTGTATGAATGATAATAATAATATACATAATGATATGTCACACAAATTTTTTAGTGCATATTCTAATCCTATGCAAAAATTTTAAAATACAAATATTCATATTTAAAATTCTAATGTTCCATATATTGAACCATTATATGTTACTCCTAATGAATAAGTAAATAATTTATGTCAACACACCTAGACATATGCCCATGAAATACATAAGTTGTGCATTAATCCATTACTTTTATTTTGTTAGGTAATGTGAGTTTTGAGATGAGTTGCATGCCTAACATGTGATTTGAATAGCAATTAACCAAGGGCTTTTAAGTCATCAAAATCACCTAGGGATCGCATCCAACCTAGGCCACACTATCCCTTAGCTTGACTGGAATTTTTCCCACATAGTTTCGAACGAATGATTTTCTCACTAGTGATTTTATCTTACCCATTATTTCACATTCCCCAAGGCGGAAATCAAATATTTGGATGTATCTTGGATGACTTGTCACATTCCATGACTAGCTTCACGCATATTGAATAGGAATTCCCATTATTTAAGAATTTTTTGGAGGGTTTTCATGGCATAGTTTTTTAGGGGCTTAGGGGTTCAATGAATAAGAGATTAGGGGTTAGAGGATTAGGGTTTAGCAGTTAGGGGTTAGGACTAGAATAATGATTTAGTGCAGGTTAAGGGGTTAGGGATTAGGGGCTTAGGGGTTAGGGGATTTAGGTACATTTAGGGGTTAGGGGAGTAATGATTTAGTAGTGGTTAAGAGATTAGGGATTGGGGTTAAGGAGATCATAATGATTTAGTGGTTAAGGGTTTAGGGATTGGCAGTTAGGGGTTAGGGATTTAGGTGTCAGGTCACAAGTATAGTCTACTAGGAAGGCTTTCCAAAGAAGTTGGCTGGCATCACTATGACACTATTACAGAATTAGAACGGAAGAGAAAGGCAAAGGCTCAGGTATCATATGAGAGAAGGACGAAATTGGAAAAATTGAGATCAAAAGCAGTGAAGTTAGCCGAAAAGCAGCTTACCCCAGAGATGTTTAAGATAAAACTTGACAACATATTGGTCAATTTCCTTGACCCTTTATTGGTTATTTAGAAGGAGAATGAATACACCACTGTTAATATCAAGGTATCTAGCCCCTAGCAGATCAAGGGCTACAAGTTGTATTTTTTGTCTGAACATCAACATACCACAACCATGCTTACAACCAAGATATGATTTTTGAGGAGGAGAAATTTCGTCGAGATCTCGTCGTTCGATTGGGCGACCTCACACGGTGTGACACGGCGCGCCCAACCGAACGATGCCATAAGGGAGCAAATGGAAAACGGGCCGCCCGAACATGGACAAGGCACCCGGGCGGTCACAACTTAGCAAAACTGATACGGGCGCCCTCGAACAAAACAACCTGACCCAAAAGCACCTAGTCGGGTGACCTCACACGACGCACCCGACCGATCGATGCCACAAGGGAGCAAATGGAAAATGGGCCACCCGAATGTTCACAAGGCACCCGTGCGGTCACAACTTAGAAAAACTGATACGGGCGTCCTTGAACGAAATGGCCCAACTCGACCTGAACGCGCCCAGTTGGGCGACCTCACACGGCGCGACACGGTGCTCCTGACCAAATGATGCCATAAGGGAGCAAATGAAAAACAGGCCGCCTGAACATGCACAAGGCACCCAGGTGGTCACAACTTAGAAAACTGATACGGGCGCCCTCCAATGAAACGGCCCGACTCGAACATGCTCGGTCGAGCGACCTCACATGGCATGACACAGCGCGCCCGACCGAACAATGCCATAAGGGAGAAAACGAAAAACAGGACGCCTGAACGTGCACAAGGCACTCGAGTGGTCATAACTTAGAAAAACTGATACGGGCGCCCTTGAACGAAACAGCCCAACCCGAACGCACCCGGCTGGGTGACCTCACATGGCGCAACACGATGCACTCGACCAAATAATGCCACAAGGGAGAAAATGGCAAACGGGTCGCCTGAACGTGCACAAGGGAGCAAACGGAAAACGGGCCGCCCAAATGTGCATAAGGCACCCGGGCGGTCACAACTTAGCAAAACTGATATGGGCGCCCTCGAATGAAACAGCCCGACCAGAATGTGCTTGGTCAGGCACCCTCACACGGCACGACATGGCACGACCGACTGAATGATGCCACAAGGGAAAAAACGGCAAACGGGCCGCCCAAACGTGCACAAGGCACCCAGGCAGTCACAACTTAACAAAACTGATACAGGCACCCTCGAACTAAACGGCCCGACCCGAACGTGCTCGGTCTGGTGACCTCACACAGCGTGACACGAAAAACGATACCACAGGGGAGAAAATGGCAAACAGCCTGCTCGAACGTGCACAAGGCACCCGGGCAGTCACAACTTAGCAAAACTGATACGGGCGCCCTCGAACGACATAGCCCAACTCGAATGCGCCAGGTCAGGCGACCTCACACGGCGTGACACGGTGCGCCCGACCGAATGATGCCACAAGGGAGAAAATGGAAAATGGGCTGCCCAAATGTGCACAAGGCACCCAGGTGGTCACAACTTAGCAAAACTGATATGGGCGCCATCGAACAAAACGACCCGACCTGAACACGCCCGGTCGGGCGACCCCACACGGCGCAACACGGTGTGCCCGACCGAATGATGCCACAAGGGAGAAAATGAAAAATGGGCTGCCCAAACGTGCACAAGGCACTCAGGCGGTCACAACTTAGAAAAACTGATATGGGCGCCCTCAAACGAAACGGCCTGACCCGACCCGAACGCGCCCGGTCGGGCAAACTCACACGGCGCAATATGGCATGCCCGAACGAACAATGCCACAAGGGAGAAAATGGAAAACGGGCCGCCCAAACATGCACAAGGCAGTCGAGCGGTCACAACTTAGCAAAACTGATATGGGCACCCTCGAACGAAATGGCCCGACCCGAACGCGCCCGGTCGGGCAACCTCACACGGCACGACACGGCACGCCCGACTGAATGATGCCACAAGGGAGAAAATGGAAAACTGGCCGCTCGAACGTTCACAAGGCACTCAGGCAATCACAACTTAGCAAATCTGAGACAGGCGCCCTCGAATGAAACAACCCGACCCGAATGCACTCGTTCGAGCAACCTCACATGGCGTGACATGGCGCGCCCATCCGAATGATGCCACAAGGGAGTAAATGGAAAACAGGCTGCCCAAATGTGCACAAGGCACCCGAGCAGTCACAACTTAGAAAAACTGATACGGGCGCCCTCGAACGAAACAGCTTGACCCGACCCGAACGCACCCAGTCTGTCAACCTCACACAGCGCGACACAGTGCGCCCGACCAAACAGTGCCACAAGGGAGAAAATGGAAAACAGGCCACCTGAACGTGCACAAGGCACTCAGGAAGTCACAACTTAGCAAAACTAATACGGATGCCCTCCAACGAAACGGCCTGACCCAAACACACCCGGTCGAGTGACCTCACACAGCCTGCCCGATCGAACGATGCCACAAGGGAGCAAATGGAAAACGGGCTGCCCAAACATGCACAAGGCACTTCGGTGGTCACAACTTAGCAAAACTAATATGGGTGCCCTCGAACGAAATGGCCCGACCCGAACACGCCCGGTCGGGCGACCTCACATGGCACAAAATGGCGCGCCTGACCGAACGATGCCACAAGGGAGAAAACGGAAAACGGGACACCCAAACATGAACAAGGCACCCGAGCGGTCACAACTTAGAAAAACTAATACGGATGCCCTCGAACAAAATGGCCCGACTCGAACGCGCTTGGTCGGACACCCTCACACGGCACGACACAGCGCGCCCAACTGAACGATGCCACAAGGGAACAAATGACAAACATGCCACCCAAATGTGCACAAGGCACCTGAGCAGTCACAACTTAACAAAATTGATACGGGAACCCTCGAACGAAACGGCCCGGCCCGAACGTGCCCAGTCGGGCGACCTCACACGGCACGATACGGTGAACAATAAAACAAGGGAGAAAACAGAAAACGGGCCGCCCGAATGTGCACAAGGCACCCAGGCGGTCACAACTTAGCAAAGCTAATATGGGCGACCTCACACAGCGCGCCCGACCGAACGATGCCACAAGGGAGAAAATGGAAAATAGGCCGCCCGAACGTGCACAAGGCACTCAGGTGATCAAAACTTAGCAAAACTGATACGGGTTCCCTCGAACGAAACAACCCAACCCGAACGTGCCCAGTCAGGCGACCTCACATGGCACAACATGACGTGCCCGACCAAATGACGCCATAAGGGAGAAAACGGACAACGAGCTACCCGAACGTGCACAAGGCACCTGTGCGGTCACAACTTAGCAAAATTGATACGGGCACCCTTGAATGAGATGGCCCAACCTGAATGTGCCCGGTCGGGCGACCTCACATGGTGTGCCCGACCGAACGATGCCACAAGGGAGAAAATAGCAAACGGGCCACCCGAACGTGCACAAGGCACTCAGGTAGTCACTACTTAGAAAAACTGATATGGGTGCCCTCGAACGAAATGGCCCGACCCGACCCGAACGCGCCCGGTCGAGCGACCTCACATGATGCAACACGGCATGCCCGAACAAATGATGCCACAAGGGAGCAAACGACAAACGGGCCCCCCGAACGTGCACAAGGCACCCGAGCGGTCACAATTTAGAAAAACTGATACGGGCTCCCTCGAACAAAACGACCCGACCCGAGCACGCTCGGTCGGGCAACCTCACATGGCGCGACACGACGCACCCGACCGAATGATGCCAGAAGGGAGAAAATGGCAAACGGGCCACTCGAACATGCACAAGGCACCCGGGCGGTCACAACTTAGCAAAATTGATATGGCCCTCGAACGAAACGACCCAACTCGAATGCTTCCGGTCGGGCGACCTCACACGGCACAACACAGTGTGCCCAACTGAATGATGCCACAAGGGAGCAAACTGAAAACAGGCCGCCCGAACGTGCACAAGGCACCCGGGTAGTCACAACTTAGCAAAACTGATACGAGCGCCCTCGAACAAAATGGACCGACCCGAACACACCCGGTCGGACGACCTCACACGGTGCGACATGGCGCGCCTGACCGAATGATGCCACAAGGGAGAAAATGGCAAACGGGCCACCCGAACATGCACAAGGCACCCAGGTAGTCACAACTTAGAAAAATTGATACGGGCACCCTCAAACAAAACGGCCCGTACGAATGTGTTTCGTTGGGCGGCCTCACACGACAAGACCCGATCACCAAAAATAACTCCCAAACCCTAAACCCTAATATTGTTCCTAAACACTAACAATGCTTGCCTCCTAAACGTCGTAATACTGACACTTGACACAACTGTCGCAATACTGACACTTGTTCTAACTGTCACAATACAGACACTTGTTCTTGTTATCTAAAAACTTGTATGCATCTATGTTATAAAAAAATATTTGATTTTGTGCATGTTTCACTATAGAAGAATGATGAGGATGGATCTTTTAGGGACTTCAATAAGAATGGAAAAAGGAAACTAGTCTTCTTGACTTCTAAATAATACAAACACTAAAATAAGTAAAGAAAAGGAGGTAGTGTGAAGAGTTATCATCTGCATAAAGTGCGTACTTCTTCCAAAATGAATGAGAATTATCTAAGACTTGCAAGAATAAACATGTTAGATGGAACTTACAATTCTTCTCTAAATGAAAAATTGACTTAAGGCAGAGGATATACATTCAAACTAGTACATTTGGCGGAATTTGTTTTTTAAATATTTTTATCCGAACATCGCAATAGCGACACTTAGCTCTAAGTGTCGCAAGATCGACACTTTCCTCCAATCCGTCGCAATTCCGACGCTTTGCTCCAAACGTCGCAATAGCGACACTTAGCTCTAAGTGTCGCAAGACCGACACTTTCCTCCAATCCATCACAATCCCGACGCTTTTCTCCAAACGTCGCAATAGCGACACTTAGCTCTAAGTGTCGCAAGATCAACACTTTCCTCCAATCCGTTGCAATTCCAATGCTTTTCTCCAAACGTCACAAGACCGACACTTACCTCTAAGTGTCAAAATACTGACACTTGTCTCCAAACGTTGGTATAGCGACATTTGTGGGCGAGATTTGAAAAATTGATAAAATTTGGGGAAATTTCCGACATTTGGTCAAAAGTGTCGGAACTAAAGTGTCGGAATTTCCACCAAATGTACTAGTGAAAAGAGGCACTAATTAGAATTGTATTTATGAAATAAAGGAAAATAGGAGAAAATGAAGATGAAATGTCACAAGTTGCATATAAAGAGGAAATTGAAGGGAAAATACAAAAAATTGAATAAAATAAACGCCTCATTAATATAAAGTGTTATAAGGATTATTTCACATATTTTATGAGTGTTAGAATTTTGTCAATTTAGTTTTGGAGCTATCTCTCTATTTTGTCTCTCCCTCTCATATTATTGCATACATAGATCATTCTTGGAGTACTGTAGCATTGGAGACAAGAAGGTGGAGGAAGGGAAAGGAAGCAAAGGAAAGCAAGGGAACATTTGGATCAAGCGGCTACAACGGGTTTGTTGTGCAGGTATCGAGTTACATGTATGATTTCCTTGCTAGTTTTGGCATGCATGGTATATGCATGACGATATTTGTTTATGATCTATCATTGTCATGGAGGATTTCCTAGATTGACAATCATTTTTCCTAGCCTTGCCATTTCCTAGATATCCATGGTGGTGTGGGTTTTCCCATTTGTTTTCTAATTGGTGCTCATGTTCCTTATGGTTCTGGGTTGAGTTACTAGTACTTGGAGCCTTGGTTGGACAAACAATCTGGAAGTCCTAGAACAACTTGGGTTGAGTTACTAGTCCTAAAAGCCTTGGTTGGAAAAACGCTCTAGATCCTTGATGGGTTGAATTACTAGTCACGGAGCCTTTGCTGGACAAATGATCTAGAGCCCTACGATAGTTTTGGGTTGAGTTACTAGTCCTAGAGATAGGTAGGAACAAATTCTCTAGATCCCTGGACAACTTGGGTAGAGACTGATCTGGTTATATTTAGTGATGTTTGGCCATGAGGTGGAATCATTGGTTGAGGGTTGAGGTGGTTTGACCTTCGGAAACACTTATTTGGGTTTTTTTTGGTTTATTCCAGGAGATCCCACATTCATTCTTGGAATATGGCTCGTGGGTGATTAGATGAAAAAAATATTTGGCTCGGCCAAATATATGGTCGGGTGGTACGTGGAAGTCCATGACTTGGTTGGAATTTTCATATGTTAATAAGAGGTATTTTATATGGTAATATATGAGCATATGTATTGATATGATGGTGATATTAAGGTTGTGTTGCCATGGTCTATATTTTGGCAATATGTTGGTTATATGATGTGCATTGTATATGGCTCTTGACATTTTTTATGAATATATGAATGGCTTATGAATGCATGAATTAAAAAATGTTATTGCAGCTATGTGGAGATGGAATAGGTCCTTCTTGATGATTCTCAGGTGAATCTCATACTATTATGATCTTATATGAATTCATTATCTATATATTACATGTTTTACATATGTTTGACGGAATGTCTATCATGGTTAGGATTGGTTAGGTAAAGTCATTGAAAAAGGTTTTGTGTTAGGGTATTTCATTAGGGGAACTTTGAGGTCTAAAATGGGCCTCCTAAGAAAAATGTACAACAAAAATAAACTTTATAAGAACCAATAGGATTTAAGATGATGATGCCAACCATGGGGGATGATTCACCATTTTTTAAGTAAAAGGGTAAAAAGACTAAAAATAATAAAATAATAAAACTACTTTTTCAACTCGTATTTTCAACTTATCTCCCAAATTTTTTACTTAAATTTCGAGAGGGAGTACTCGTTAGATGCAAAATTTAATTCCTCATCCAAGGAGTACCCATGTTGCATATTTTTGATGGACCCTACTACATGAAAAATGAGAAATACATGAAAAAACGTGACTGCAATCATGTTTTTCATGTATTCTCATTTTTCGTGTAGAAGGGTCTGTCAAAAGTATGCAACATGGGTACTCTTTGGATGAGGAATTAAATTTTTCATCCAATGAGTACTCCCGCTTGAAATTTGAGTAAAAACTTTGGGAGATAAGTTGAAAATACGAGTTGAAAAAGTAGATTTTTCTTTTTTCCCTCTAAAATTTGATGATGTCATCAAATCTTATTTGATTTTTTCCACTATTTTTTTATAATTTCCTTAGGATGCCCATTTTAGACCTCAAAATTCCCCTAATGTGTATTTGTGACATGTATTGTTTTGGAAAGTCTCATCAATTTATGGGCACTAATCTAGAGTATAGCCTTGAAAAGGTGGCATAGATCTCACGGCCGTAAGCACAAAACTGGGAAATTGGTACTTCAGTCGCTCCTTGTAGGTGTATGCATGTGACTGGATGCCTACGGTCGAATTTAGGTACTTTCTGCCTGCAGTTGGGAATCTAAGTAAGTGAAAAATAAACCTGACTTAGGTTTGGGGAACCTAGAGGGATGGTTTAGCTCTTGGGGGTCCTATAGCTCCTAAGGAATGTCATTAAATTTTTGGTTTGTCGATTCCACTTCCTTAATTATACGTATTAGGTTGATGTTGGAAAATCAAAGTAGATATATTAGGGTTTGATTCTCTGATATTGATAATTACTTGTGAGTATGTTGGATTATTTTACTTCTTTATTATATTATCTTTCATCAAGAAATTTCCATATAATGTGTGTATGAATATCACAAAACAAGAGACACATGATATAGGCACTATGCCAAGGAAAAAACCCCTTGAGGGGAAAACTGAGTCAAAATAATTATTCCTTTCAATACAATTCTTTGAGACTCTTCACCCTAGACATATACCAAACCTTCCCTCCACATCAAGTCAGCCTGCCAGATCCTTGACCCATTTCCAACAACTTCAACTGGGCTACCATTTCCAGCAAAAAGTAGCTTCTTGTGACATCAAAACTTGTAATACTTAAATCTTTAATCTAGGGTACAAAATAGAGAGCGAGATGCACCAAAAGTTTGATTTTATTCCTCTCCTTAGACTTCCCCAAACTCACACTTCCTTCGGCTTCCTGGCAACAGACTTCGAACTTCTCCAGCTACTCTTGAGATATCAAAATAGCTTGAGAGATAATGCTCCAAATTACTTCGACTATCTTGTATTTATAATACTATTTTGGGTCGAATAGGTGTCCTTAGGATGACTTGATCTCTTCTAGGCCGACTTGGTGTGGATGTTGAAATTTGGTTACTGGAGGATAGGTGGTTCCCTAAGGCTTTGATCTTTGGCATAGGGAAAAGTGTCCAAAAGGATTTAATTTTTCTCCTAAAGTAGCTTTATAAATTTATAAAGTAAAATCTGATTTAAAAGTGACTTTAAGTGAAAAAGTTACTAAAGTCTAATTTTAAAGTGACTTTAATAAAGTTAATGAAAATTAGAAAGGAAAAGTGACTTTGGAAATAAATAACTAAGTGGGTCTTTATTAAAGTGGGGTGAATTAAAAAATATAAAGTGAGATTTAAAAGAGCATTTAATCTCAACCCTAGATCTAAAGCTATTTTAGCCATTGGATTTGGGGATAACCCAAAAGTCACTTAGAGTTCTATTAAAGGAGGAAAATGAGAGAAAAGGTCATTCATTCATTAATTCTTTCATGAGTAGATTGAGAGAAGGAGAAGGAGAAAGCTGAAGAGAATTTTCTAAGCAGTGAGAAGAAGGAGGGCAGCAGCACTAACTTTCAGCAAATCTATACAACAGGGCAGAGCACGAAGTTCGAAGCAAGTGGGCACAAATTTCCAGGAGAGAAAACTGTAGATTTCGAGGGAGGCTATATAGCCATTCCGACACTGTTTTCGAGGCTATTCGTACAGTTTTGAAGGTTGTAATTTTTGCTGTAATTTTTCTATTTTGTGAGCACAAAAACCGAGGTGGAGTTTGGCACAGTTTTTGAGATAAGCTCTGTTTCGAAGTTGCTGTAATTTTTTTTGCTGTGTAAATTTCTGCATCACTGTAAAAGCAATATTCAGAAAATAAAGAGAAGCTTTCGAACTGGTTTTCCCCAAGAGTTGTAGGGGGTTTTCTAGGGTCATGTTGACCAAAAATCATTGTGTTAAAATGTTTTGTGTGGCTGTTTTAGTCTGCTGATTTTTATTTCTGCAATTTCCAGCACTGTGAAAATTTTCCAGAATTTGTGTTTTCAGAAAATATTTATTTTCCAGCTTGTTGAATGTAAGGCTATGGGAAATGGAATTTAACTATTTGAAGAAATAAGGTGAAACTAAAAACCGGGGTGGGAAAATTGAAATTTCTACATGGTATCAGAGCTTGGGTGCTGAAAGTGCAGTTTGAGACAACAAAGAGAAAAATTACAGGTTGCTGATTTTTCACTCAGAAAATTTCAGCAAGCTGATTTTTCACACACATAAATTTTATCTTTACTACAGCAGTGTTATTTTCAGTTTTTAGGATAGCAAGGATGTCAATGGGATTAAGGGTGGAAGATAGGTTGGATGGGCATAGTAATTACAGCATTTGGAGAGAAAGAATGCAGAGCATATTTGAGGATGGAGAAGTCTGGGATATCATGGTTCATACCCAACAACAGCCTGTTAATGTGCCTACTAATGCTGTTCAGTTGGAAGCATTTAATAAAAATAATAACAAGGGAAAAAGGTTGATTCTGGATGGTATTAAAGACCATGTGATTCCTCATGTGAGAGGAAAGAGACATGCTCATGAGATGTCGTCTACCTTGAACAATCTCTACTAGAGTACCAATGGGAACAGAAAGATGGTCCTAAGGGAGACGTTGAAGACCATTAAGATGGGGAAGAATGATAGTGCAACTGGTTATCTCACAAAGATAACTGATGTGAGAGATGAATCAGCAGCAGTTGGAGAGGTCATTCCAAACACTGAGTTGGTGCAGATTGCAGTGAATGGCCTTCCTACTTCATGGCTGAATTTTGCTGATGGGGTTTGTGCATGTGAGACCCTTCCCACATGGGAGAGTTTTTGGGATGATTGCATTCAGAAAGAGATTAGGAAGAGTCAGCTTGGGGCAGCCAAGCTAGTTGAGCAGGATGAAGATGTAGCATTGTTGGCTGGAGGCAAGAGAGGCAAAGGCAAGAAGCATGCTTCCACAAGTGGTGGTGGGGGTAAAGGTAAAGGTAAACAGGAGAACACGCAGAAGGACTACTCCAAAGTGAAGTGTTGTTGTTGTTAGAAGATGGGAAACTATGCAGTTGTGTGTCCGAGAAGAAGAAGAAGGGGAAGAACCAGACCATGGCAGCATCAGTAGAGATTGAGGACTTTTCAGATAGATTTGACTGAGAGTTTGGGTTTAGTGCTTGTGAGTCCACTAGTGCAGGATCACCTGCCACAGAATTTCAGAGGGAGCATGTGTTACCCTCGACTAGCAGAGCATCTTCGGGTATCTGGTATGTGGACAGTGGGGCTTCACGTCATATGACATGAGTCTATGAGTACTTCTCAGAGCTTTCAGAGAGTGGCACTGATATAGATGTAGTACTTGGTGATGACAGTGTTGTTAGAGTAGTTGGTGTGGGGACACTGACATTTGACAGGGAACCTAAACCTCCCTTGAAGGTGTCAGATGTTTTATATGTGCCAGGGATGAGGAAGAACCTCATATCCATCTCATCATTGGAGGACGAGGGTATGAGATATTGTTCAGGAGAGGATAGGTGCTGATATATCCCAGGGGTACTCCAGATGAGTCAGCTAGAGTGATAGGTGTATGCCATGCAAAGGTGTACAAGTTTGCATTTTAGCCCCTTATGGCATTGAGCAGTAGCACCGACAGCAGAGCTAGCAGTTCTAAGCTGTGTGAGATTTGGCACCGTGGGATGGGGCACATGTATCATGGAGCCTTGAGGACATTGTAGGAGATCACTAAAGGTGTGCCATATTTTAGAGTTGATCACATTTATACATGCAGAGGATGTGTGATGGGCAAGTTTTCCAAATCCCCTTTTCCCAGCAGTGACAAAAAAGTGACTGGGATACTTGATTTGATTCATTTCGATGTGAGCGGTCGGATGTCTCATGTTTCCTTGAGTGGATATGAGTATTATGTGTTATTCATTGATGATCACTCTAGGAGGACTTGGATTTATTTCTTGAAGACCAAGAGTGAGGTCTTCAAGCGGTTTCAGGAGTTTAGAGCTCTTGTGGAGACACAGACAGGTCAGAAGATCAAGTCCCTGAGGTCGGACAATGGAGGTGAGTACACCCTTGGAGATTTTGTTGAGTATTGTGCGGAGGCAGGCACTAGGAGGGAGTTCACAGTTCCTTACAACCCCTAGTAGAATGGGGTTGCGGAGAGGAAGAACATATCCATCATTGGGGTTGCCAAAGCCATGTTACATGATCAGGGGTTACCTTTGTTTTTATGGGCAAAGGCCTGCAATAATTTTGTATACTTGCAGAACAGGAGTCCGCATCGTGCCTTGGGGCATGTGACTCCAGGAGAGGCTTTTTCTGGGAAGAAGCCTGATGTTGGTCACTTCCGTAACTTTGGGTGTATTTCATACTCCTACGTACCCAAGGAGAAGAGGACCAAGCTAGAGCCCACCGTAGAGAAGGGTATCTTTGTGGGCTATAGTGAGACCTTGAAATCCTTTCGGGTCTATATTCCTGCTTCGAGGAAAGTTGTTATTAGGCGAGATGTGAGATTCGAGGATGACCAGGCTTTCAGGAGGTCATAGAAGTTAGATTATCTGGATCAACCAGACCCTCAGCAGCAGTTGAGTCAGTCACAGAGATCCAGTGGGTAGGGATCAGGAGGATCCGGAGGTACATCTATGGCGAGGTACATCTATGGCGATGTCTGGTCTGTCAGTGAGCAGTGGCTCGCAGATTCAAAGGGGTGGTGCTTCGGGAAGCATGCAGAGCAGTTCACTATGGAGTCCACTGATGGAAATTTCACATGGTACTTCAGTGTCTACAGGTTCAGGTTTAGGAAGGAGGACAACAGACAGATAGTCAGGAGTTCAGACTTCTGATGAGGAGGAGGATTTTTATTCTCTAGTGGGAGAGGTGTGCTCAGGGAAGAGGAAGCCCAAGTGGCTTCAAGACACCTTGAGAGAGGCCACATCTGTTGCTGCGCCTAAGAGGCCGGTCAGAGAGAGAAGACCACCTGATAGGTTTTGTAGCTATATGGCAATGGTTGCCAACATCATTGACTCTGAGCCTTCTAGCCATGAGGAGGCAGCTAGCCAGCAGGTTTGGAGAGAGGCCATGGAGGAGGAGTATTCTTCTATCATGAAGAATGATGTTTGGGAGGTGGTGCCGAGGCCTGAGGGAAAATCTGTGGTGACTTCCAGATGGCTTTACAAGGTAAAGCATGTTGCAGATGGCAGCATTGAGAAGTTCAAAGCAAGGTTTGTGGCTAGAGATTCTCCCAGGTAGAGGGAGTAGATTATGAGGAGACCTTTGCTCCTGTAGCTCGATATACTTCTATTCGCTCCATTATATTGATAGCAGCAGAGATGGGTTGGAAGATCCACCAGATGGATGTGAAGACCGCATTTCTCAATGGCTTCATATAGGAGGAGGTGTACATTGAGTACCCATAGGGCTTTGAGGTGCATGGGAAGGAGTCCCATGTGTGCAGACTGAAGAAGGCCCTTTATGGCCTGAAGCAAGCTCCTAGCCGTACCTAGAATAGACACCACTTGCAGAGATGGGTTTCACAAAAGAGCAGAGGGATCCGAATCATACCATTGTGATAGTGAGGAGCCTCATTCTGGTGCCTATGTGATGAATTGGTCATTACTGGGGCAAAGAGACCAATTAGTGAAAGCACAAGTATAGGATCCAGTTATAGTTTGAGATGAAGGACATCGGCTTGATGCATTAATTTTTGGGTTTGGAGGTGTGGCAGGAGGAGGGGCATTTCTTCTTGGGGCAAGGGAAGTATATTGTGGACATCCTTGGCAGATTCCACATGGAGGATTGTAGACCCATGTCGACACCGATGATCACCAACTGGAAGAAGCTTCATGCTTCAGATTCCGAGTTGGTGGATCCCACATTAGACAGCTGATTGGTTCCTTGATGTATTTGGTCAACACCAGACCAGATATATGTTTTGCAGTCAACATGATGAGTCAGTTTATGTGTGAGCCTAGGAAGGTTCACTGGATTGTTGCAAAACACATTTTGCGATACTTGCAGGGGATAGTGGAGTATGGTCTAGATTATAGGTAGGGGGATGGAGTGAGATTGGCAGGTTAAACTGATTCTGATTGGGCATGTTGTGCTTCTTATAGGAAGAGCACTTCAGGGTGTTGTTTTGGGTTAGGTTCGGCAGTGGTGTCGTGGTTCAGCTGGAAGCAGCAGTCAGTAGCATTGAGTTCAGCGAAAGCAGAGTATATGGCAACCAGTCTAGCTAGTTGTGAGGCCATCTAGATTTGCAAGATGTTGTTTGGCTTATTTGGTCAACCGTTGAGACCTTCAGTGATTTACTGTAATAATCAGAGTTGCATTAAACTCATGGAAAATCCAGTATTTCATGATCGGTCAAAGCATATCAGCATCAGATATCACTTCATCAGAGACTATGTGCAGAAGGGAGCTATGAAGCTCGAAGATATTCCCACTGATGAGCAGGTTGTAGATATTATTACTAAAGCCTTACCACGGGGCAAGCATGTCTACTTCAGAGATAAGATGGGTCTGGTGAGGAACACCTTCCTCGGTAAGACGAAGTGTTGAAATTTGGTTACCGGAGGATAGGTGGTTCCCTAAGGCTTTGATCTTTGGCCTAGGGAAAAGTGTCCAAAAGAATTTAATTTTTCTCCTAAAGTGGCTTTATAAAATTAAAAAGTAAAATTTAATTTAAAAGTGACTTTAAGTGAAAAAGTTACTAAAGTCTAATTTTAAAGTGACTTTAATAAAGTTAATGTAAGATTAGAAAGGAAATGTGACTTTGGAAATAAATGACTAAGTGTGTCTTTATTAAAGTGGGGTGAATTAAAAAATATAAAGTGAGATTTAAAAGAGCATTTAATCTCAGCCCTAGATCTAAAGCTATTTCAGCCATTGGATTTGGGGATAACCCAAAATTCACAGAGTTCTATTAAAGGAGGAAAAGGAGAAAAAAGGTCATTCATTCATTAATTCTTTCATGAGGAGATTGAGAGAAGGAGAAGGAGAAATCTGAAGAGAATTTTCTGAGCAGTGAGAAGAAAGAGGGTAGTAGCAATAACTTTCAGCAAATCCATACAGTAGGGCAGAGCACGAAGTTTGAGGCAAGTGGGCACGAATTTCGAGGAGAGAAAATTGCAGATTTCGAGGGAGGCCGTACAACCATTCCGACATTGTTTTTGAGGTTGTTAGTACAGTTTTGAAGGCTGTAATTTCCGCTGTAATTGTTTTGTTTTGTGGGCATGGAAACCGAGGTGGAGTTTGGCATAGTTTTCAAGATAGGTTCTGTTTCGAAGTTGCTATAATTTTTTTTGTTGTGTAAATTTATGCATCACTGTAAAAGCAATATTCAGAAAATAAAGAGAAGCTTTCGAACTGGTTTTCCCCAAGAGTTGTAGGGGGTTTTTCCAGGGTCATGTTGACCAAAAATCACTGTGTTAAAATGTTTTGTGTGGTTGTTTTAGTCTATTGATTTTTATTTCTGCGATTTCCAGCACTGTGAAAAATTTCCAGAATTTGTGTTTTTAGAAAATATTTATTTTCCAGCTTGTTGAATGTAAGGCTATGGGAAAGGGAATTTAACTATTTGGAGAAATAAGGTGAAGCTGAAAGCCGGGGTGGGAAAATAGAAATTTCTACAGTGGAGGATACATAAATCATATTTAACTCAATTATTAACCATTTTACATGATTCAAAAGCCAAAGAAGGGTCTCTTTGAATGTAAAATGACTCTATAAACTCAATATTAATTCTATGAGTCCACAATGGGGACTTTGACTAATATAATTATGACCCAAGCATGAAACCCATGCTTTAATAAGTCATTGTTACACTAATAAAAATTATTTTCTTCATTCTTTTGTCAATTACATTTCATGATGACTTCAATATGTTAAATGAAGACCGAACCTAGTTACAATCTTCAACACTCCCTCTTAAATACTGAGGTGTTCATCATATAAAAATACAATAGAAGATCTCAAACTATATGAAACAATGAATAAATTTTGGCACCACAATTCCATGGACTAGATTCCTGATGAGGGTAATCTATCCATTCAGCTCTCAAGAATTTAGGTAGTGTAATTCTATGGATTAGATTGCTGACCAGGGAAATATATCCAAGTGGGAATAAGGTGGACTCAAGCTTTTAGCATCTCTAGGTACCATAATTCTTACTTGCTAGCCACCAACCCATGGACCTAGGTGTGTATCCATGGTCAAATATCTATGACCCACGCCACCCCTTCCTACTTTTGGACCTAGAAATCAACAAAAAGTGTTGACCAGATGTCCTCCCAGGTAATTCTTCACTCGAAAAGACTCAAAATATCTCTTCCATTTCCTTATCATCAATACAATCACCAATGTCTACCAAACCCAATAGGTTTTTAAGATACTCAAATTTCTTATTCAGAAGAGCCTTTTTTAGTATGCCTTCTACTTGTTCATCTGTCAAGACATACACCAACTTCATGATCCTATCCTGTACCAAGTTCATAATAAATTGGAACTTATTATTGATATGTTTTGTTCTCTAATGAAATGCGAGATCTCCAGAAATCTTCATACAACTTTGATTTTCCCAATTAATCACAGTAGGGCCTATAGACTTCTTGAAAAAGTTCATCAGAAGCTTCCTTAACTAGATAACCTCCTTTCCTACTTCACATGCAACCATATATTCTACCTCGGCACTACTCAACGCAACGAGATCTTGCTTCCTATTCATCCATGAGATCATAGCAGCTCCCAGGCTAAAATATCCTCCGATAGTGCTGCTCCCATCGGTCTCACTACCACCCCAATCAGAGTCTGTGAATTCAATTATCTTGAATTAATTACTATAATACTTTAGGTAGTACTATATAGCGCCACGAAGATACCTCAGTATATGTTTGGAAGCTATCTAGTGATCATGACGGGGCTCCAACTGAAACTCACTAAGAATGTTTACTGAAAAACATATATCTAGCCTAGTATTTACCAAAGACAATAGGATACCCACCAAATGTCGATAGGAGGTAGGATCCATGAGACTAGAGTCATATTCCCTCAAATTATTGAGGTTGGTGATCATAGGAGTATCTGTCAACTTGGAATCCATCATCCCAAACTTCTGCAACAACTTTATGATGTATTTTCCTTTCCCCAAATATGTCTCCCCAGGTCTTCGTCATACTTCTAGACCTAGGTAATAGTGCATTAGTCCTATATCCGTCATTTCAAATTCAACTGCCAACATTTTCTTGCATTCTTGAATTCTTTGCTCTACACTTGTGATGAATACATCATCCACATATAGTAGAATAATGACGGGATCATCATTCATGAACTTAATGTAGAGATTTAGATCAGTTGAACTCTTTACATACCCAATTCTAAGTAGATATGCATCCATCCTAGCATACCATTCTGTAGGTGCTTTCTTCAAACCATATAGGGCCTTGTTAAGTCTGCAAACATGAGAGTCCTTGCTATTAACTTCAAAGCCTTCAGGTTTTTCCGTGTACACTTCCTCATCAATGGTTTCATTTATAAATGTGGTCTTCACATCCATTTGATCGATATTCCACCCCATTGTAGCATCCAATGAAACCAATGATCTAATAATAGTGTACCTTGTTGTAGGTGAAAATCTTTCTTCATAATCAATGCCTTCCTTTTAAGAGAAACCCCTTGCAAAAAATCTTTCTTTATACTTGTCTATACTTCCATCAACTGCATGTTTGATATTATAGATCCATTTAGATGTGACAACCAATTTTTCATTAGGTCTAGGAACGATTTCTCAAACCCCATTCTTCATGATGGATTGATATTCTTCCTACATTACTTTCTTCCAAACCTCTTGATGCATAGCTACCTTGAATGTATATGGTTTGAATTCTATCAATTTTTTCATAAATGCAACATAACCAAAATATCTTTTTGTTTTCTTTCTTTCCATGAAGGTTCCTGCAACTTCATGTCCTTCACCATCTTCCAATGTAGCTTTCAACCAATTTTTCCTCTTTCTTGTGGTCGGTATGACCATCGATTGAATAAGCTCACTTGTTCCTTCTTATTCTAGATTTGTAATATGTTTTTCATGATGAACTTCTTCTTCTTAAAATATGGGAATTTCTTCGTCGTCAGAATCAATAGGAATATCCTTTTATTTAGTGTATACTTGATTTTCATCAAATATGACATACCTACTTACTTCAATATATCTTCCTTCCTTGATGTAGATTCTATATGCTTTTGAATAAGGACCATATCCAACGAATATTCCCTTGGTACTTGCAGAGTCCAACTTCTTCCACTTGTCTTTTGGAACATGGACATATGTTGGACTTCCAAATATTCAGAGGTGATCAATACTTGGCTTATTTCCTATGAATACTTATTTGTGTGTTGTAGTATCAATACTCTTATGAGGAATTCTATTTTGAATGTATACGGTTTTCATTTCTACTTCTCCCCATAAGAACTTCAGTAGATCTTGATCAAGGATCATAGTTCGAATGCCTTCTTCAATTGGCCTATTCTTCCTTTCGACCAATCCATTTTGTTATGAATAACAGGTAACAATGAGCTCCCTCTGAATACCTGATTCCTTACAATATGCAATGAATTACTTAGAATTGTATTCCCCACCATTATCAAACCTCATAGTTTTTATCTTTCTTTTGGTTAGGGTTTCCACTTCAACCCTAAACTCCTTGAATTTTTTAAATTATTCATCTTTTGTTTTGAGAAGGTAGATTCATGTCTTCCTAGAATGGTCATCAATAAATCTCACATAGTAGAGATGAACTCTAAGTGATTTTTCAGACATGGGCCCACACACATTGGAATGGATGAGGTCTAATATTTCTTTAGACCTAGTTTCATTATTGTGAAATGGCTTTCTTGTATGTTTTCCCAAAGAGCATCCCTTGCACAGATCTTCATGATCCAACTTCATATTAGGAATACCATGAACCAGTTGACTAAGAGTAGGGATGACCTTATAATTTATATGACCATGCCTCATATGCCATATCTCAATGGGACGGGACTTATTTCCATATGAACCAAATCTTAAGGAGGTGGTGTAATGACTCTATAAAGACTTCCTTCACAAACTCTAATAACCCTATATTTATAAATGCTAGAGTTTTTTCCCCAAACCAATACATTTCCATCAACAAAAGTAACTCTCCCCCCTTTATATTCTAAACAAGCAATAGAAAGAAAATTATTTTTCAAACTTGGAACATATAAAATTTTGTCGAGGTGCAGCTTTGATCCATTATCTAGATTCAATGATGTTGATCCCAGACCTTTAAAAACATAGCATTTGTTGTCACCCAATTCCACCGCATGAGAAGATGGCTCCTTTAATAGTGTAAGAATTTTTTTACTTTCTATCATATGTCTCGATGCTCCATTATCAATTATCCATGCACTGTCATAATTAAGAGAACCTGTAAGAGCAACCAATAATATTTGACTTTTAACCTTCTTCAATAAGTAGTATATGACCTTGTTGATCTAGCTTCCAGTAGTGTTGATACCCATTCTTATGTAGTTCATCAAAGAGTGAGAATCCATGCCAACAAATTGATCTTCAATTCTTCCTTACCTTATCTCGTATACCATGTTGGAAAATCAAATGAGATACATTATGGTTTTATTCTCCGATATTGATAACTACTTGTGAGTGTGTTGGATTATTTTACTTATTTATTATATTATGTTTCATCAAGAAATTACCATATTATGTGTGTATGAATATTAAAAAATAAGATAAACAAGATATAGGCACTATTCCAGGGAAAAACCCCCCTCGACAGGAAAACTCATTCAAAACAATTCTTCCTTTCAATAGTATTTTTTGAGACTCTTCACTAGAGACATATACCAGACCTTCCCTCCACACCAACTCAACCTCCCATATCTTTGACCCCTTGCCAACAACTTTGACTAGGAAGTAGTTTCCAACAACAAGCAACTTCCAATGCCAATGAAACTTGGAAGACTTCAATCTCCCAATCTAGGGCTTGAAACAGAGAGAGAGAGAGAGAGAGAGAGAGAGAGAGAGAGGAAACAAAAGTTCAAGTTGCTTCCTCTCCATAGACTTCCCCAAAATTGCATACTTCGAAATTCTCCAACTACTCTTGAGATATCTAATTAGCTTGAGAGATAATGCTCCAAATTACTTCAACTATCTTGTACTTATAAGCTTCTTTTGGGTCAAAAAGGTGTCCTTATGCCAACTTGATCTCTTCTAGGCCGACTGGTGTGGAGGATACATAAATAATATTTAACTCAATTATTAACCTTTTTACATGATTCAAAAGCCCAAGAAGGGTCTCTTTAAATTTTAGATGACTCTATAAGCTAAATATTAATCCTTGGAGTCCACAATGGGGACTTTTGTAATA
This sequence comes from Pinus albicaulis, assembly GCA_034641835.2. Classification (NCBI taxonomy): domain Eukaryota; kingdom Viridiplantae; phylum Streptophyta; class Pinopsida; order Pinales; family Pinaceae; genus Pinus; species Pinus albicaulis. The sequence goes on from CM076574.1 coordinate 1,088,030,698, forward strand.
TTCCAAATCTGGAATAACTCATGAATCATGCATCAAAAACGCATTTCCAGCAACATATGCAATAAAATACTGCAATGGACCCTTGGATCCCATAAAATAATCAATATAAAATCTAAATCCAATATTAGAGCTGAAACAAAGCAAAATAGGTGGGTTAAACAGATCTCCCACACCTAGGATTGACAAAAAGTGCTAAAACCCCAAGACTGCAAAATGCCAGAGAAACTGCTCAAGGGAATCCGCAGTCTAAGAGAGGGTTTACACATAAAATCATAGGAGAAAAATAGATCTACTCATGTATTGATAAATAATGTTGAAGAACAAAGATCTAAGCTCCTTATACAAAATACAAAAGAAGCTCCTTATACAAAATACAAAAGAAATCGGCAAGGGTTTCTTGTCAAACACTCTGCCTAAAAAATGGGAAATCCAGTAATTTAATGAATAACCACTACAACACTAAAGTACATGAGTGTAGAAGGCTGAAATACATCTGATCTGTTGTAGATCCTTCAAGGGATTCCTCCCATGAAAGGATGAACCTCTCAATCACAAGGAAACACTGCAACGGAGCCACCAAACCATGCAATGAACACTGCCTCCAGAATAACGCATTCCCTAGCAGAAACAATGCTGGGAATGTATGGGAAATGTGTGGCATGATACCACAGATATTAAATAAGCTCTGGATCTCTCCAAATATATCTCTCAAGTGAAGGACAACTTCCTCTAATGAGAAACTAGCTCAGAAGCCGGGATTCCAATCCCTTCCACTGCTGCACCCAACAACACTGCACAATCTCAGGAAAAGTTGTGCTGATGAAGATGGATGAATCTTGGTCTGAAAACCTGATGTGGAATAATGAATGCAAACTCTCCCAATGAGGCTCCTCAAAGGAAAGAGGTGGGATTCCCACTCGGGAACACCCGGTGCTAAACAACACTGTAACCCTGCTAAGCAGCAACGGGAGCAAAAGTCTGAGCAGACATGAAAAATAATCTAACACATGAAGAATAATGCTGCCATCCTCTTCCTTATATAAGATATGAGTTTGCTTTCCCTTGGCCCCACTCAATTAGGTCATCTCTATCCAAAGATACATCTCCCTCCAAAATTTCGTTATTCCTCCTTGGATTCCTCCTCCACTAAAACTGCGTTGTTGACTTAGTCAAAGCAGCTCGATCTCAACCCTGTTCACACATGGAGGTGTTTTATTGAGCTAGAAAGAGTGTCCCCTTTCACATTTGGAGTATTTTATTCCTCCTTAGGAGACTTATGGGCTTTTCTTCCCATTTATTCACCGGCTAGAGCTGCTGCTAACTCTAATGTTCCATTTAGCTTGGAGGCTAAAATTTTGGAACATTACAGTCCTCCCCTCCAAAATCTTTGCTTGTCCTCAAGAAAATGCATAAGGAGAACAAAATTTCTCCCCTCTTCCTTATGTGGCCTCCCATCAATAGCCTCCATCACTGCATCAAGAGAATCTACAAATATACTGTCATCCAATGCTTCCTCCCAAGTAAACCAAAGGCCGTACAACCATTCCAACATTGTTTTTGAGGTTGTTAGCATAGCTGAAGGTCAGAATTTCATTGCATTGTTCTCATTACAGGGGCATGGAAAACCAGTGGAGTTTACAGTTTTCTAAAGATAGGTTCGTTTCAAGTTGCTATAATTTGCTGTGTAAATTTCTGCATCATTGTAAAAGAAATATTCAAAAAATAAAGAGAAGCTTTCGAACTGGTTTTCCCCAAGAGTTGTAGGGGGTTTTTCCAGGGTCATGTTGACCAAAAATCACTGTGTTAAAATGTTTTGTGTGGTTGTTTTAGTCTATTGATTTTTATTTCTGCGATTTCCAGCACTGTGAAAAATTTCCAGAATTTGTGTTTTTAGAAAATATTTATTTTCCAGCTTGTTGAATGTAAGGCTATGGGAAAGGGAATTTAACTATTTGGAGAAATAAGGTGAAGCTGAAAGCCGGGGTGGGAAAATAGAAATTTCTACAGTGGAGGATACATAAATCATATTTAACTCAATTATTAACCATTTTACATGATTCAAAAGCCAAAGAAGGGTCTCTTTGAATGTAAAATGACTCTATAAACTCAATATTAATTCTATGAGTCCACAATGGGGACTTTGACTAATATAATTATGACCCAAGCATGAAACCCATGCTTTAATAAGTCATTGTTACACTAATAAAAATTATTTTCTTCATTCTTTTGTCAATTACATTTCATGATGACTTCAATATGTTAAATGAAGACCGAACCTAGTTACAATCTTCAACACTCCCTCTTAAATACTGAGGTGTTCATCATATAAAAATACAATAGAAGATCTCAAACTATATGAAACAATGAATAAATTTTGGCACCACAATTCCATGGACTAGATTCCTGATGAGGGTAATCTATCCATTCAGCTCTCAAGAATTTAGGTAGTGTAATTCTATGGATTAGATTGCTGACCAGGGAAATATATCCAAGTGGGAATAAGGTGGACTCAAGCTTTTAGCATCTCTAGGTACCATAATTCTTACTTGCTAGCCACCAACCCATGGACCTAGGTGTGTATCCATGGTCAAATATCTATGACCCACGCCACCCCTTCCTACTTTTGGACCTAGAAATCAACAAAAAGTGTTGACCAGATGTCCTCCCAGGTAATTCTTCACTCGAAAAGACTCAAAATATCTCTTCCATTTCCTTATCATCAATACAATCACCAATGTCTACCAAACCCAATAGGTTTTTAAGATACTCAAATTTCTTATTCAGAAGAGCCTTTTTTAGTATGCCTTCTACTTGTTCATCTGTCAAGACATACACCAACTTCATGATCCTATCCTGTACCAAGTTCATAATAAATTGGAACTTATTATTGATATGTTTTGTTCTCTAATGAAATGCGAGATCTCCAGAAATCTTCATACAACTTTGATTTTCCCAATTAATCACAGTAGGGCCTATAGACTTCTTGAAAAAGTTCATCAGAAGCTTCCTTAACTAGATAACCTCCTTTCCTACTTCACATGCAACCATATATTCTACCTCGGCACTACTCAACGCAACGAGATCTTGCTTCCTATTCATCCATGAGATCATAGCAGCTCCCAGGCTAAAATATCCTCCGATAGTGCTGCTCCCATCGGTCTCACTACCACCCCAATCAGAGTCTGTGAATTCAATTATCTTGAATTAATTACTATAATACTTTAGGTAGTACTATATAGCGCCACGAAGATACCTCAGTATATGTTTGGAAGCTATCTAGTGATCATGACGGGGCTCCAACTGAAACTCACTAAGAATGTTTACTGAAAAACATATATCTAGCCTAGTATTTACCAAAGACAATAGGATACCCACCAAATGTCGATAGGAGGTAGGATCCATGAGACTAGAGTCATATTCCCTCAAATTATTGAGGTTGGTGATCATAGGAGTATCTGTCAACTTGGAATCCATCATCCCAAACTTCTGCAACAACTTTATGATGTATTTTCCTTTCCCCAAATATGTCTCCCCAGGTCTTCGTCATACTTCTAGACCTAGGTAATAGTGCATTAGTCCTATATCCGTCATTTCAAATTCAACTGCCAACATTTTCTTGCATTCTTGAATTCTTTGCTCTACACTTGTGATGAATACATCATCCACATATAGTAGAATAATGACGGGATCATCATTCATGAACTTAATGTAGAGATTTAGATCAGTTGAACTCTTTACATACCCAATTCTAAGTAGATATGCATCCATCCTAGCATACCATTCTGTAGGTGCTTTCTTCAAACCATATAGGGCCTTGTTAAGTCTGCAAACATGAGAGTCCTTGCTATTAACTTCAAAGCCTTCAGGTTTTTCCGTGTACACTTCCTCATCAATGGTTTCATTTATAAATGTGGTCTTCACATCCATTTGATCGATATTCCACCCCATTGTAGCATCCAATGAAACCAATGATCTAATAATAGTGTACCTTGTTGTAGGTGAAAATCTTTCTTCATAATCAATGCCTTCCTTTTAAGAGAAACCCCTTGCAAAAAATCTTTCTTTATACTTGTCTATACTTCCATCAACTGCATGTTTGATATTATAGATCCATTTAGATGTGACAACCAATTTTTCATTAGGTCTAGGAACGATTTCTCAAACCCCATTCTTCATGATGGATTGATATTCTTCCTACATTACTTTCTTCCAAACCTCTTGATGCATAGCTACCTTGAATGTATATGGTTTGAATTCTATCAATTTTTTCATAAATGCAACATAACCAAAATATCTTTTTGTTTTCTTTCTTTCCATGAAGGTTCCTGCAACTTCATGTCCTTCACCATCTTCCAATGTAGCTTTCAACCAATTTTTCCTCTTTCTTGTGGTCGGTATGACCATCGATTGAATAAGCTCACTTGTTCCTTCTTATTCTAGATTTGTAATATGTTTTTCATGATGAACTTCTTCTTCTTAAAATATGGGAATTTCTTCGTCGTCAGAATCAATAGGAATATCCTTTTATTTAGTGTATACTTGATTTTCATCAAATATGACATACCTACTTACTTCAATATATCTTCCTTCCTTGATGTAGATTCTATATGCTTTTGAATAAGGACCATATCCAACGAATATTCCCTTGGTACTTGCAGAGTCCAACTTCTTCCACTTGTCTTTTGGAACATGGACATATGTTGGACTTCCAAATATTCAGAGGTGATCAATACTTGGCTTATTTCCTATGAATACTTATTTGTGTGTTGTAGTATCAATACTCTTATGAGGAATTCTATTTTGAATGTATACGGTTTTCATTTCTACTTCTCCCCATAAGAACTTCAGTAGATCTTGATCAAGGATCATAGTTCGAATGCCTTCTTCAATTGGCCTATTCTTCCTTTCGACCAATCCATTTTGTTATGAATAACAGGTAACAATGAGCTCCCTCTGAATACCTGATTCCTTACAATATGCAATGAATTACTTAGAATTGTATTCCCCACCATTATCAAACCTCATAGTTTTTATCTTTCTTTTGGTTAGGGTTTCCACTTCAACCCTAAACTCCTTGAATTTTTTAAATTATTCATCTTTTGTTTTGAGAAGGTAGATTCATGTCTTCCTAGAATGGTCATCAATAAATCTCACATAGTAGAGATGAACTCTAAGTGATTTTTCAGACATGGGCCCACACACATTGGAATGGATGAGGTCTAATATTTCTTTAGACCTAGTTTCATTATTGTGAAATGGCTTTCTTGTATGTTTTCCCAAAGAGCATCCCTTGCACAGATCTTCATGATCCAACTTCATATTAGGAATACCATGAACCAGTTGACTAAGAGTAGGGATGACCTTATAATTTATATGACCATGCCTCATATGCCATATCTCAATGGGACTTATTTCCATATGAACCAAATCTTGAGGAGGTGGTGTAATGACTCTATAAAGACTTCCTTCACAAACTCTAATAACCCTAGATTTATAAATGCTAGAGTCTTTTCCCCAAGCCAATACATTTCCATAAACAAAATTAACTCTCCCCCCTTTATATTCTAAACAAGCAATAGAAAGAAAATTATTTTTCAAACTTGGAACATATAAAATGTTGTTGAGGTGCAGCTTTGATCCATTATCTAGATTCAATGATGTTGATCCCATACCTTTAAAAACATAGCATTTGTTGTCACCCAATTCCACCGCATGAGAAGATGGCTCCTTTGATAGTGTAAGAAGTTTTTTACTTTCTATCATGTGTCTCGATGCTCCATTATCAATTATCCATGCACTGTCATAATTAAGAGAACCTGTAAGAGCAACCAATAATATTTGACTTTTGACCTTCTTCAATAAGTAGTATATGACCTTGTTGATCTAGCTTCCAGTAGTGTTGATACCCATTCTTATGTAGTTCATCAAAGAGTGAGAATCCATGCCAATAAAGTGATCTTCAATTCTTCCTGACCTTATCTCGTATACCATGTTGGAAAATTAAATGAGATACATTATGGTTTTATTCTCCGATATTGATAACTAATTGTGAGTGTGTTGGATTATTTTACTTATTTATTATATTATGTTTTATCAAGAAATTACCATATTATGTGTGTATGAATATTAAAAAGTAAGATAAACAAGATATAGGCACTATTCCAGGGAAAAACCACCCTCGATGGGAAAACTCATTCAAAACAATTCTTCCTTTCAATAGTATTTTGTGAGACTCTTCACCAGAGACATATACCAGACCTTCCCTCCACACCAACTCAACCTCCCATATCTTTGACCCCTTGCCAGCAACTTCGACTAGGAAGTAGTTTCCAACAACAAGCAGCTTCCAAAACCAACGAAACTTGGAAGACTTCAATCTCCCAATCTAGGGCCTGAAACAGAGAGAGAGAGAGAGAGAGAGAGAGAGAGAGAGAGAGAGAGGAACGAAAAGTTCAAGTTGCTTCCTCTCCTTAGACTTCCCCAAACTCGCATACTTCGAACTTCTCCAACTACTCTTGAGATATATAACTAGCTTGAGAGATAATGCTCCAAATGAATTCAACTAGCTTGTATTTATAAGCTTCTTTTGGGTCAAATAGGTGTCCTTATGCCAACTTGGTCTCTTCTAGGCTGACTGGTGTGGAGGATACATAAATAATATTTAACTCAATTATTAACCTTTCTACATGATTCAAAAGCCCAAGAAGGGTCTCTTTGAATGTGCGATGACTCTATAAGCTAAATATTAATCCTTGGAGTCCATAATGGAGACTTTTGTAATATTTCAAATCTGGAACAGCTCATGAATCATGCATCAAAAATGAATTTCTAGCAACATATGCAATAAAATACTACAATGGACCCTTGGATCCCATAAAATAATCAATATAAAATCTAAATCTAAGATTAGAGCTGAAACAAAGCAAACTAGGTGGGTTAAACAGATCTCCCACACCTAGGATTGCCAAAAAGTGCTAAAACCCCAAGACTGCAAAATGCCGGAGCAGCTGCTCAAGGACTACGCAGTCTAAGAGAGGTTTTACACTCAGAAAATAGTAGAATAACATATCTACTCATATATTAATCAAATATGCATTAAGAACTGAGATCTAGTCTCCTTATACAAAAATCAAGATAACCCGGCAAGGGTTTCTTGTCAAACACTCTGCATACAAAATGGGAAATTCAGTAATTTACTGAATAACCACTGCAAAACTGAAGTAAATGAGTGTCTAAGGCTTAAATATGTCTGATATGATGTATATCCCTAAAGGGCTTCCTCCCATGAAAGGATGAACCTCTCAATCACAAGGAAACTCAGTAACGGAGCCACCAAACCATGCAAAGAACACTGCCTCCAAAATAATGAATTCCCTAGCGGAAACAGTGCTAGGAATGTATGGGAAATTTTTGTTCTGATACCACAGATCTGAAATAAGCTCTATAGCTCTCCAAACATATTTCTCAAGTGAAGGAAACCTTCCTCCAATGAGAAACTAGCTCAGAAGCCGGGATTCCAATCCCTTCCACTGTTGCACCCAGCAACACTGCACAATCTCTGGCAAAGTTGTGCTGATGAAGATGGCTGAAGCTTGGCATGAAAACCTGATGTGGAATTATTAATACAAACTCTCCCAATGAGGCTCCTCAAAGGAAAGAGGTGGGATTCCCACCTAGGAACACCTAGTGCTAAACAGCACTACAACTTTGCTAAGCAGCAAAGCAGCAACAAGTCTTGGCAGACAAGAATAATATTCTAAGACATGAAGAATAATGCTTCCATCCTCTTCCTTATATAATATATGGGTTTTCTTTCCCTTGGCCCCACTCAATTAGGTCATCTCCATCCAAAGATGCATCTCCCTCCAAAATTGTGTTATTCCTCCTTGGATTCCTCCTCCACTAAAACGGCGTTGTTGACTTGGTCAAAGCAGCTTGATTTTAACCCTGTTCACACATGGAGGTGTTTTATTAGGCTTGAAAGAGTGTCCCCTTTCACATATGGATCAAATTATTATCCTTAGGAGACTTATGGGCTTTACCCCCATTTATTCGGATGAAGTGCTTTGCTAACTCTAATGTTCCATTTGACTTGGAGGCTAAGGCACGGAACCTTCTGGGTCCTCGCCTCCAAAATACTTTCTTGTCCTCAAGAAAATGCATAAGAGGAGAACAACATTTCTCACCTCTTCCTCCTGTGGCCTCCCATCAATAGCCTCCATCACTGCATCGAGAAATATTACAAATATCTGTCATCGATGCTTCCTCCCAAGTATACTGAAAACCGAGCCGTACAACCATTCTGACACTATTTTCGAGGTTGTTAGTACAGTTTTGAAGGCTATAATTTCTGCTGTAATTTTTTTGGTTTTGTGGGCACTGAAACCGAGGTGGAGTTTGGCATGGTTTTCGAGATAAGTTTTGTTTCGAAGTTGCTATAATTTTTTTTGTTGTGTAAATTTATGCATCACTGTAAAAGCAATATTCAGAAAATAAAGAGAAGCTTTCGAACTGGTTTTCCCCAAGAGTTGTAGGGGGTTTTTCCAGGGTCATGTTGACCAAAAATCACTGTGTTAAAATGTTTTGTGTGGTTGTTTTAGTCTATTGATTTTTATTTCTGCGATTTCCAGCACTGTGAAAAATTTCCAGAATTTGTGTTTTTAGAAAATATTTATTTTCCAGCTTGTTGAATGTAAGGCTATGGGAAAGGGAATTTAACTATTTGGAGAAATAAGGTGAAGCTGAAAGCCGGGGTGGGAAAATAGAAATTTCTACAGTGGAGGATACATAAATCATATTTAACTCAATTATTAACCATTTTACATGATTCAAAAGCCAAAGAAGGGTCTCTTTGAATGTAAAATGACTCTATAAACTCAATATTAATTCTATGAGTCCACAATGGGGACTTTGACTAATATAATTATGACCCAAGCATGAAACCCATGCTTTAATAAGTCATTGTTACACTAATAAAAATTATTTTCTTCATTCTTTTGTCAATTACATTTCATGATGACTTCAATATGTTAAATGAAGACCGAACCTAGTTACAATCTTCAACACTCCCTCTTAAATACTGAGGTGTTCATCATATAAAAATACAATAGAAGATCTCAAACTATATGAAACAATGAATAAATTTTGGCACCACAATTCCATGGACTAGATTCCTGATGAGGGTAATCTATCCATTCAGCTCTCAAGAATTTAGGTAGTGTAATTCTATGGATTAGATTGCTGACCAGGGAAATATATCCAAGTGGGAATAAGGTGGACTCAAGCTTTCAACCCCTTTAGGTACCATCAGGCTTGCTTGCTAACCACCAACCCAGGGACCTAGGTGTGTATCAATGGTCAGAGCTCTATGACCCACACCACCCTTCCCTACTTTGGACCTAGACATCAATACAAAGTGTCAACCAGATGTCCTCCCAGGCAATGCTTCACTCGCAAATCCTCAACAAATCTCTTCCACTTCCTTATCATCAATACAATCAGCAATGTATGACAAACCTAGCAGCGTTCTCAGATACTCAAACTTCTTATTCGGAAGAGCCCTTGTTAGTATGTTTGTTACTTGTTCATCTATCGAGACATACTCCAACTTCACGATCCCATCATACACCAAGTTCCTAATAAAGTGGAACTTATTATTGATATGCTTCGTCCTAGCATGAAACATAGGATCTCTAGACATCTTGATACAACTTTGATTGTCACAATTAATCACAGTAGGACCCAGAGACTTCTCGAAAAAGTCTGTTAGAAGCTTCCTTAACCAAACAACCTCCTTTCCTACTTCACATGCAACCACTTATTCTGCCTCAGCACTACTCAACGCAATGGGATCTTGCTTCCTACTCATCCATTAGATCATAGAAGTTCCCAGACTAAAACATCCTCCGTTAGTCCTCCTTCCATTGGTCTCACTGCCACCCCAATCAAAGTCTATGAAGCCAATTAGCTTGACTTCCTTACTATCATACTTTAGGCAATGATATATAGTGCCATGAAGATACCTCAATGTATGTTTAGAGCTATCCAATGATCGTGACAGGGCTCCAATTGAAACTGACTGAGAATGTTTACTGCAAAAAATATATCTGGTCTAGTATTTACCAGGTATATTAGGGAACCCACAAACTATCAATAGGAGGTAGGATCCACGAGACTAGAATCAGAGTCCCTCAACTTTTTGAGATTGGTGATCATAGGAGTAGTCATCGGCTAGGAATCCATCATCCCAAATTTCTGCAACATCTTGATGATGTACTTTCCTTGCCCCAAATATATCTCCCCAGGTTTCTGCCATACTTCTAGACCTAGGTAATAGTGCATTAGTCCTAGATCCTTCATTCCAAATTCAACTACCAACATCTTCTTGCATTCTGGAATCCTTCGCTCTAAACTAGTGATGAATAGATCATCCACATATAGTAGAATAATGACAGGATCATTTTACACAACCTTGATGTAGAGATTCGGATCAACGAAACTCTTTACGAACACAATTCTAAGAAGATATGCATCCATCCTAGCATACCATGCCCTAGATGCTTGATTCAAACCATATAGGGCCTTTTTAAGTCTGCAAACATGAGAGTCCCTCCTATTAACTTCAAAGCCTTCAATTTTGTTCGATGTAAACTTCCTCATCAATGGTCCATTCAGAAATGCGGTCTTCACATCCATTTGATGGATATTCCACCCCATTGTAGCAGCCAATGAAACCAACAATCTAATAGCAGTGTACCTTGTTGTAGGTGCAAAGGTTTCTTCATAATCAATACCTTCCTTTTGAGAGAAACCCATTGCAACAAATATTGCTTTATACTTTTCTATTCTTCCATCAACTGCATGTTTGATCTTATAGATCCATTTATATGTGACAACTGATTTGTCATTAGGTCTAGGAACAAACCCCATTCTTCATGATGGATTGATATTCTTCCTACATTGCTTTCTTCCAAACCTCTTGCTGCGCAACTTCCTTGCATGTAGATGGGTTGGCTTCTATTAATTTTTTCATACATGCAACATAACCAGAATATCTTTTCGGTTTCTTTCTTTCCCTGAAGGTTCCTACAACTTCATGTCCTTCAACATCTTCCAATGTAGCTTTCAACCAATTTGGCCTCTTCCTTGTGGTTGGGATGACCACCGATTGAATAGGCTCACTTGGTCCTTCTTTATTTCCATATGAACCAAATCTTGAGGAGGTGGTGTAATGACTCTATAAAGACTTCCTTCACAAACTCTAATAACCCTAGATTTATAAATGCTAGAGTCTTTTCCCCAAGCCAATACATTTCCATAAACAAAATTAACTCTCCCCCCTTTATATTCTAAACAAGCAATAGAAAGAAAATTATTTTTCAAACTTGGAACATATAAAATGTTGTTGAGGTGCAGCTTTGATCCATTATCTAGATTCAATGATGTTGATCCCATACCTTTAAAAACATAGCATTTGTTGTCACCCAATTCCACCGCATGAGAAGATGGCTCCTTTGATAGTGTAAGAAGTTTTTTACTTTCTATCATGTGTCTCGATGCTCCATTATCAATTATCCATGCACTGTCATAATTAAGAGAACCTGTAAGAGCAACCAATAATATTTGACTTTTGACCTTCTTCAATAAGTAGTATATGACCTTGTTGATCTAGCTTCCAGTAGTGTTGATACCCATTCTTATGTAGTTCATCAAAGAGTGAGAATCCATGCCAATAAAGTGATCTTCAATTCTTCCTGACCTTATCTCGTATACCATGTTGGAAAATTAAATGAGATACATTATGGTTTTATTCTCCGATATTGATAACTAATTGTGAGTGTGTTGGATTATTTTACTTATTTATTATATTATGTTTTATCAAGAAATTACCATATTATGTGTGTATGAATATTAAAAAGTAAGATAAACAAGATATAGGCACTATTCCAGGGAAAAACCACCCTCGATGGGAAAACTCATTCAAAACAATTCTTCCTTTCAATAGTATTTTGTGAGACTCTTCACCAGAGACATATACCAGACCTTCCCTCCACACCAACTCAACCTCCCATATCTTTGACCCCTTGCCAGCAACTTCGACTAGGAAGTAGTTTCCAACAACAAGCAGCTTCCAAAACCAACGAAACTTGGAAGACTTCAATCTCCCAATCTAGGGCCTGAAACAGAGAGAGAGAGAGAGAGAGAGAGAGAGAGAGAGAGAGAGAGGAACGAAAAGTTCAAGTTGCTTCCTCTCCTTAGACTTCCCCAAACTCGCATACTTCGAACTTCTCCAACTACTCTTGAGATATATAACTAGCTTGAGAGATAATGCTCCAAATGAATTCAACTAGCTTGTATTTATAAGCTTCTTTTGGGTCAAATAGGTGTCCTTATGCCAACTTGGTCTCTTCTAGGCTGACTGGTGTGGAGGATACATAAATAATATTTGACTCAATACTTAACATTTTTACATGATTCAAAAGCCCAAGAAGGGTCTCTTTGAATGTACAATGACTTATAAACTCAATATTAATCATGGAATTGCATAATGGAGACTTTTGTAATATTCCAAATTTGGAACAACTCATAAATCATGCATCAAAAATGCATTTCCAGAAAAAAATGAAATAAGACAGTAAAATGGACTCTTGGATTCCATATATTAGTTAATATACAACCTAAATCCAAGATTAGAGCTGAAACAAAGCAAACTAGGTGGGTTAAACAGATCTCCCACACCTAGGATTGCCAAAAAGTGCTAAAACCCCAAGACTGCAAAATGCCAAAGCAGCTGCTCAAGGGACTACGCAATCTAAGAGAGGGTTTACACATAAAATAATAGGATAACAATAGATCTACTCATATATTTATTATAAATGTTGAAGAACAGAGATCTAGTCTCCTTATACAAAATACAAAAGAAACCGGCAAGGGTTTCTTGTCAAACACTCTGCATACAAATGGGAAATTCAGTAATTTACTGAATAAACACTGTAAAAATGAAGTACATGAGTGTAGAAGGCTGAAATATGTCTGATATACTATATATCCTTCAAGGGATTCCTCCCATGAAAGGATGAACCTCTCAATCACAAGGAAACATTGCAATGGAGCCACCAAACCATGTAATGAACATTGCCTCTAGAATAACGCATTCCCTAGTAGAAACAACACTTGGAATGTATGGGAAATGTGTGGTATGATACCACAGATCTGAAATAATCTTAGGATCTCTCCAAACAGATCTCTCAAGTGAAGGAAACCTCCCTCCAAGGAGAAACTAGCTCAGAAACCGAGATTCCAATCCCTTCCACTGCTGCACCCAGCAACACTACACAATCTCCAGCAAAGTTGTGCTGGTGAAGATGGTTGAATATTTCCTGAAAACATAATGTGGAATGATGAATTCAAACTCTCCCAATGAGGCTCCTCAAAGGAAAGAGGTGGGATTCCCACCCGGGAACACCCAGTGCTAAACAACACTGCAAATTTGCTAAGCAGCAAAGCAGCAACAAGTCTTGGCAGACAGGAATAATAAACTAAGACATGAAGAATAATGCTTCCAACCTCTTCCTTATATAAAATATGATTTTTCTTGCCCTTGGCCCCACTCAATTAGGTCATCTCCATCCAAAGATGCATCTCCCTCCAAAATTTCGTTATTCCTCCTTGGATTCCTCCTCCACTAAAACTGCGATGTTGACTTGGTCAAAGCAGCTTGATTTTAACCCTGTTCACACATGGAGGTGTTTTATTAGGCTTTAAAGAGTGTCCATTTCACATATGGAGTATTTTATTCCTCCTTAGGAGACTTATGGGCTTTTTTCCGCATTTATTCACTGGATAGAGCTGCTGCTAACTCTAATGTTCCATTTAGCTTGGAGGATAAAACTTTGGAACATTACAGTCCTCGCCTCCAAAATACTTTCTTGTCCTCAAGAAAATGCATAAGGAGAAAAAATTTTCTCCCCTCTTCCTCATGTGGCCTCCCATCAATAGCCTCCATCACTGCATCAAGAGAATCTGCAAATATAATGTCATCCAATGCTTCCTCCCAAGTGTGCAAAACCAAAGCATATGCATCAATCAAAGGTGGAAAGTGTGAATGGAACCATGCTAGCTATCTCATGGCCTCAAAAAAATAGGAGTGATGATCATCATGGTGAATGAGTGCCTCCCTCACCCATGCTATCATCCAAATGAAGTGAGTCACCCTCAAACATGGCAACTCATGAAAAGTCTCCTCCACCCTGTGCTCCTGAAATGTAGGTGGGCTGAATAAATGAACATGATAGGCAAGAGAGCCTATCCCACGTTGTCCTCCTCTCCACTTATGATAAGTGTATAGGGCATGTTGTTCTTGGGTTGCAACATGATTTCCCTCCAATGGCAAGAAGAAGATTGAGTCTCCAAAGACTCTTCCTCCAAAATCGTGAGACATGTCAACCCAAACCATTCCATCCAAGATGAATGGCACATCACCACCATTTGGCATCCAAATCAAAAAAATGCTGAAAGTTATGTGCAATTTTGGATGGTACCAAAGGTTCTCCAAGTGGATATTACGCAGTCTCCCCAACTCCTGTTTGAGAATGTCATGTGGCAAGTGGTTCTGCAACAAGTTACAAGCTGTATATGTTTGTCCTTCCAAAATGGGGAAGTAAGCATCAATTTCTATTAGCTATACATAGATAAAATAACAATACACTTGCCCAAATTCATGTATATATGGGCTATTATCATCATAGACATTGGCCCTAAAGTGACCATGAAACCCAGAAACACTCTTGCTCTCTTGAAGAGCAATGCATTGTCTACACATGGTGAGAAAGTATAAATACTCCATAGAGTAATCAACAAGCACATAAATTTATTTCTTACCATGCATCATGTGTGAGGTGAAGGTGAGGTCCATGAGTGAGCCCTCCCATAAGAATCTCCTCATAAAAATCTGCAAGAGGAGAGGGTGCATACTCCCTTTGGAACACTCCATCAATAGATACATGCTCTCAAGTGACAACGTTGTAGGCCTTAGTATCAAGGCTCTTGTCACTTCATGAATTCTCCTTTTGACATTCCACCTGCCAAAGCCATCCACCATCATGCTGCTATGTGAGAAGATCTTCTTCCTACATGGAAGCCTCTCATGGTCCTTCAATGCTGAAGGCATTAGGGGAATTTTGAGGTCTAAAATGGGCCTCCTAAGGAAAATGTACAATCAAAATTCACTTTATGAGAACCAATCACATTTTAGGGGATGACATCATCCCCAATGGTTGAGGTGGAATTTCTTGAGTTAAAGGTACTTACTTGTTACATTCTCAATGGTGGATAAAAACTCATGGTTAATCATGGTAGTTCTTTAAGTAATTTTAAAGTCAAAGTAAAGTACTAATAATAAATGTCATTTCACACTTTTTGAATAAAATATTATTATTATCATTTCATATTTTTTGAAAGAAACAATGCATATCCTTACATAATCTTAATGTCTTTACACATTTTTCAATAAATATTGTATTTGTATATTTTCATATATTTATTTTTTAATTATATATTCATCTCATTTTATTTAATATTATAATTTCAAATTAATTATAATTTGTTTTAAATTATTTAAGTACAAAGGACAAATGCATTAGTTGCTCAATGATAATGGCATTTTATTGAAAAAATCAATCTTATTTACAGTCACATCAATAGAATTTTTTTATTAATTTTATTGTGGTACACCTTTTCAATTGAATTTAACCATGGTTACATGGATTGTGGTGAAAAAATTAAAATGAAAATTCATAAATATTATTTTATTGGTTTAGCTATTATTTTATTATTTCCTTAGGAGGCCCATTTTAGACCTAAAATTCCCCTAATGGTAGCCTCCTTTCACCATGAATGTGCCTTCCTTCTTTCCGGGAATATCATGAAAAGTATGGGAAGAATTTTTCCCATACCCTCCCAAGTGTAACCATAGCAACACAAAATTTTGTTGCTGCCTCATCTCTCCCTCATACAAGCCATGAAGCAAGATCATGATAGTCAACTTGTATGATGCCCCATATAAACAAGTCCTCTGCTGCTCTATCATATTGGTGCCATGCCATCCAATTGGTTTTTCTCTCCATACAAAGATTGCTTTGAGCAAAAACACATCAGCAATACATGGAAGCAAGATACAATAAAAACAAGGTTCCAAATGACAACCGGAGAGTGAATCATGGTCACTCTCATGGAACCATCATAGTGCATCCTTGGCCTGCATCAAAATAAGAAAGAACAAGTGCTTTTCCAGCCACTTGTTTGCTACCGCAGTCATCTCATAAGATGAAAACATGAAGTTACAAGTTGGTGCCAATGGTGAACACCCAGATACATGTGGCTTCCCCCACAAACCATCAAAAAGATAGCAAAATTCAATGCTACAAGTAGCTGCAAGTACATCATCATACAATATGCTAGAAGAGATAATTCTTCTTGTTACATCATGCTGCTCAAATAAGGAAAAGAAGTACAATACAAAATATGAAATTATAACTCCTCCATTATGTACTTGAGGTCTTGAGATGAAATGGCTCAACTGGAAACTCTCCCTCACTCCCAATGAGTAGGAAGGTGGTTGTGACATCCTCTCTATCACCATCTGGGCTATGCATCTCTCCATATGTTGAAATATGTCATGCTGAATGCCCTCCCAAGGGAAATCCTCCATCAACTGGAAATATGCATCAAAGTGCATAGAAGAGAAGTCCTCATGTGCTGCATGTAACAATTTCTCCTTGAGACTAGAAGCTCTAGCCAAGAAGACTCTGCCATGTAAATAGATGACCACATCATCCACCATGTACCTTTCATCTCCATCTGGGTCATCAAGAATCATGCATGCACCAAGATCCTTGGAGTACTCTACCAAAAGCTGAGACCTCCAATAAGGATCAATCCTCCTCAAAGACAGCGTTGGTGATCTGGCACGTGAAGCTCCCCTCATGATGCTGCCTGCTACTTTGACATCCCCCATGCCAAAGTATTCCTCCAAACTCTTCGCCTCTCCAAAATCCAAGAGTGGTGAACCCAAAGACAAGATATATCTCATCAATTGTAGATCTGGTGGCCTTCCCGATGGAATGCCTCCATATAGTGAGACATCAGTGTCAAGAGTAGACTGCTCATATGGTTGGGAAACCTTGCCCTTGCCCTTACAGCACAAATTAGTCTACCTCTTTCTTGCACTGGCTCTCTGAAATAGAGAAGGGTGTGTGCCTCTCATCACATGATGCTTCTCTTCCTCCCTACCACCTCCTTCCAGCTGCAATGCTGCACAATCATGCTACTCATTGATTGTGCCTGGACCTCCATGTATGAGATCGTGGGGAACTTCTTACAAAGACACAAGAATCCCTCCTGTTGGAGCATGTGCTCCTCCTCCATCTGCATGAGGCATTAGATGTGTTCTAGATGTAACAACGTTGTTTCCCTCAACCCTATCAATGTGTGTGGGCAACACCTCAATAGTTGGATCCCCTTGTGCAAAAGAGATCCTCATGCCTTCTTGTTCAAGAATATGAACTGGAGGCCTTGCTTCCGGTAATGTGTAATGCAATATATCAGCTCCTCCCATGGTTTTCTGAAATGGAGTTCCCTCCATCACATGTAAGGGTTTTGTTCTCTCAAGTTTTCCTTGCCCATGTGTCTTAGGAAGTTTTTCACCAAACCTCTCCATCAATGTTTTTATGAATCTTGCATGAGAGAAAGTGTTGGCATTCTTTAAAGAATAAGATTCAAAAATCCACCATGCATGAGCCTTACCTTTGAAATGCAGCGCTGCAACTCTGATGGCTTCATCTTCGTAAATATGGTGCAGCTGCAAATAGGAATCTAGCTCCTTTACCCAAGCTCCAGCTGAACATGTAGGTGATCCGGCAAAAGTAGATAGATGAAAAATATCTGCATCCTGCTGCTTGCTCTTCTCCATATGGATCTTGCAAAACTCCTGGAAATTAGTGTGATCTCTAAACCTCTCAGTTAGAGATTCATACTCCTGCAACAAATCACTAAGAGTTTTCCTCTTAGGCATTTTTCCTCCTACCATCCATCTCAAGATAGCTCTGGGAACTTGACTACATTGTGCATCATGGTGTGCAGCTGCATGCTCACACTCACCATGTGAAAATCTAGATTCATCTCTAGATTCAACCTCCTTTGGAGATCCAATCTCCAATCTCATCTTCTTCAGCTCTCCTTGAAATCTCTGCCTAGATCTTGGAAGAAGCTTTGTAAGCTTGTCTTCCTTTCTCCTTTCACATACTGAAGCTTTATGGCTTATTTCCATCTCCCCTTCCTCTGATAGCTGGATCTCACACGCTGAGCTAGAGATCATGCTTTGATACCACTGTAATATTCCAAATCTGGAACAGCTCATGAATCATGCATCAAAAATGCATTTCCAGCAACATATGCAATAAAATACTGAAATGGACCCTTGGATCCCATAAAATAATCAATATACAATCCAAATCCAAGATTGGAGCTGAAACAAAGAAAACTAGGTGGGTTAAACAGATCTCCCACGCCTAGGATTGCCAAAAAGTGTTAAAACCCCAAGATTGGAAAATGTCGGAGCAGCTGCTCAAGAGAATGCACAGTATAAGAGAGGTTTTACACATAAAATCATAGGAGAACAATATATCTACTCGTATATTTATTATAAATTTTGAAGAACAGAAATATAGTCTCCTTATACAAAATACAAAAGAAACCGGCAAGGGTTTCTTGTCAAACACTCTGCATACAAATGGGAAATTCAGTAATTTACTAAATAACCACTGCAACACTGAAGTACATGAGTGTAGAAGGCTGAAAGATGTATTATCTTCTGTAGATCCCTCAAGGGCTTCCTCCCATGAAAGGATGAACCTCTCAATCACAAGGAAACACTGCAGTGGAGCCACCAAACCATGCAATGAACACTGCCTCCAGAATAACGCATTCCCTAGCAGAAAAATCACTGGGAATGTATGGGAAATGTGTGGTATGATACCACAGATCTTAAATAAGCTCAGGATCTCTCCAAATAGATCTCTCAAGTAAAGGAAACCTCCCTCCAATGAGAAACTAGCTCAGAAACCGGGATTCCAATCCCTTCCACTGCTGCACCCAGCAACACTGAACAATCTCCGGCAAAGCTATGTTGATAAAGATGGCTGAAGCTTGGCCTGAAAACATGATGTGGAATGATGAATGAAAACTCTCCCAATGAGGCTTCTCAAAGGAAAGAGGTGGGATTCCTACCCAGGAACACCCAGTGCTAAACAACACTGCAACTTTGCTAAGCAACAAAGCAGCAACAAGTCTTGGCAGACAAGAATAATAAACTAAGAGATGAAGAATAATGTTGCCATCCTCTTCCTTATATAATATATGAGTTTTATTGACCTTGGCCCCACTCAATTATGTCATCTCCATCCAAAGATTCATCTCCCTCCAAAATTGTGTTATTCCTCTTTGGATTCCTCCTCCACTAAAACTGCGTTGTTGACTTGGTCAAAGCAACTTGATTTTAACCCTGTTCACACATGGAGGTGTTTTAATAGGCTTGAAAGAGTTTCCACTTTCACATATGGAGTATTTTATTCCTCCTTAGGAGACTTATGGGCTTTTCTCCCCATTTATTCACTGGCTAGAGCTGCTGCTAACTCTAATGTTCCATTTAGCTTGGAGGCTAAAAATTTGGAACATTACAACTTTGAATAATATAATGGTGACTCAAGCATGAAACCCATGCTTTAATAAGTGATTGTTACAATAATAAAACATATTTTATTTATTCTTTTTTCAAGTACATTTCATGATGAATTAAATACATTAAATAAAGATCCAACCTAGTTACAATCTCCAAAAGTTGAGTCATATCATAGTAGCTCCTCCTCACATGTTTATCCTGGAAGGCCAGTGAAAGTGGGTAGATACAATAGGGGTGGTTACAGAGTGGTATAAAAGTGGGTTTCCATTCTCTTTGGGTGATATCTAATACCAAAAGGTGGTATTAGAGCTCCCAGGTTCAACACTTGGACTAGATGGGTGGAATATGATTGGCATCCATGCATGTTGGTTGTCTATGTGGATGTTATGCATGAATTGTGATGGTTATTTTTCTATTTTATGTCATCATGATGCTAGTTTGTTGGCTGAGATAGAGCAGGAGATGCAGATCATCAAAGTGGGGTTGGAACACTAGATCTCAGGGTAAGAGAATATCGTCATACATGATTTTATGTTGGACATGAAGGTATGATCGTTAATGGTTGTTATAAGCATTATGTTTTTATACATTCCTATCATTTTATTGTTGTCTTTTATACATGCATGATAGATTTTATTTGATTAGTGTGGTCATGTGCACATGTGTCGGCTAGTCATGCATGGTAGTTGATCTATTTTTATATACATTACAGTCATACACATGATTATTATGGTCATTGCATCTAAGATCTTGATTTTATATGTATAATGCTAATATGGATTGGTTTATGTAGATGGTTATGGTTATAATATTAAGGTATGAGTCGATATATTTGTGATATTGTATCGTACTAATCTAGACCGACTTGTGAAAATGTGATATCCTCCCTTGAGATACATGAAGGTATGAGTTTGAGTATGTAGTCTATTTGGCTTATCCAACATGGTATATTTACAAGTTGTTTTATTGTTTGATTAATTGCATGATATGTGTATATGTCTATAATATTACATGAAGAATGGTATTGTTTTAAGACAATTGTACTAACACAATATGCGTTGAGACAAATAATATGTACTCAGGCATAAGTGGATGCTAAATGTAGAATTATGACTATTGGTTGTGAGCTAATTTCAAATTATGACATGGTTTCTAGTCTTGGTAAAGGTTGATTTCAAAATAATAAACATGATGTCTTGATCTTTGGAACATGTGACTGACATGTGTGAACCATTCCTGGGAAACATGCTTTGTATTAGCATGACAAGGTAACATTTTATTTGTTTATATAATTAATAATTGGGTGATGTGATAGTACATAATAAGACTCAATTGCAGCAAGGTAAAATTTAAAAGAACGGAATTTGGTGAGAATTCCTTTGGTTATTTTTCGAAACTACAATTACAAACAAATGAGTGCTTTGCATACATGAAGTCTTCTTAACCTTGATTTCGTCTGACATTATGTGGATATGTGCTATATTTATGAACATTTATTTGACAAGTATATTAGCTAGTTTTGAGTTATACCTAGATGGAATGGAGGAGTTTAATTACAAGGAAAGTGCTTGGCACAACAAGGAAAGGTAACTGGTGTATTGTTATGTTTATTTTGCACTAATTATTGTGTGTTTATGGTATTTCAATGCAGGGGATTGCATGGAAAAAGAGACTGCCTTGAAATCTTGAAGAAGGCTCAAGTTGAGCTTTCCCTTGGAACTATTGGGAGCCCATGGGCATTGAGAAATGGTGTTTGTTGGAAGTTTTCTTCTTTCAGACTTTTGTGATTTGTTTGTTCATGATTTTTAGTTTCATTTATGTCTAGTGCATGGCCATGCCACTTTTTTTGTGGTGTCATATTTCTATTGGTTTTTCATGGTTTTATTCTTGGTTTCTTTTGGTTCTTTCCTTTTATATTTTGATGGTCTTGGGAATTGGTTGGGAAAAGAGGAAAGTTAGTGGAGATAGGGGAGAGATGTGTGGAACCCAACAGGTAATGTAAGACCCAAATGAAGCTCGGTGCATGAGTAAAGGGAAGCTGAAGGAAAGATTATGACAACCAGTTGGATTGGTTGGGTCCATTGGGGTAAATGGACAGTGGAAGGAAAGTCATGAGAAAGGTAAAGTAAATGGATTTGAGGCATCATATGCCTTGGATATGTTGGGAATTACTCTTCTCAATCTTGTGATTATGATTATGATGATGTTTATATATGTATACATGTATGTATGCATGTCATTGTCTGAAAGGATTGTTAGGGATCATGATTTTTTTATGCTAGTGTTTACATGTATATATATACATGTATCCATGTCATTATCTAACATGGTCATTAAGTATCATGATTATTTTATGCTAATGTGTATATTTATATATGTATGAATGTATGTCATTTTATGACAGGGTTGTCAGAGATTATTCTTGTGGAGGAATAATTACTTATGCAGGTGAATGGCATGAGATTCATGGTCTCCTAATGAATCAAGTGGGAAGAGTAGACCTGAAATATCCATGAGGTTAGTATTATGTGGATATGAATTGATATTATGTGTTTATACTATGCCTATGTCTATGCTATGGAAGGTATTACTAAGGGATATATAAACATAATGGAAGAAGTGTGATCTGTGACATGCTGGGACAAGCATAGATAGTGGAATACATTGGAAGAAAGGTTCTTTGGTAGAGATAGTGTGGTCTTAGTATCTATAGTACTGGTGTTGTGTACATTTATAATATGCAATATTGTGTACATATGGTGTTTTTTTCATGTTGCATATATGGTGTTGTGTGCATGTTGCATATACATACATGTGTACATATAGTGTTGTGTGGATGTTGGATATGCAGTGTTGGGTATAAATGGTGCTATGTACATGTCATGTATGCAGTTCTATGTATAGATGGCATTGTGTACATGTCATATATTCAATGCTATGTACAAATGGCATTGTTTACATGTCGTATATGCAATTCTATGTACAAATGGTGTTATGTACATGTTGTATATGTGGTGTTGTGTACATATGGTGCCATGTACATGTTTTGAATATGGTGTTGTGTTTATGGTGTTGAGTACATGTTGTACATGCAGTTCTCTGTACATGTGGTGTTATGTACATGCTGTGCATGTGGTGTTGTATGCGTGTGGTGTTGTGTACATGTTGTACATATGGTATTGTGTACATGATGTGGAGGTGGTGTTGTGTACATGTGGTGGTGTGTACACGTTGTGCAGGTGGTGTCATGTACATGTTGTGCAGGTGGTGTTGTGTACACGTTGTGCATGTGGTGTTGTGTACATGTGATATTGTGTACTTGTTGTGCAGGTGGTATTGTGTGCATGTTGTACATGTGGTATTATGTGCATTGTTACACTGAAAATTGTCACCTTGACGTTTTGTTGTTCGTATGAGCTCATTATCACTCATACATTTCTCCCTTGCAAGTCTAAAAACATCAGTTCCTAATATCAAGCCTTGAAAATAAGAGAAAAGATCATAAAAGTCCTTAAAACACTTGTATTGCACTTTCTCTTAGCTTTGCCTGCGGTGCCGCACCTTTTGGCTATAAATCTTGCGAAGCCAAACACATTGTTTATTCATTAAGGGTGCGGACCCCTGTAAAAGATAAAAAAGGAGCAAGTAAAATCTAGAAGCTCAGTTTGAGTCATTTTTGGAAGCTTCTAGAAAGATTCCTGCAGTGGAAAGTCCGCTCTTTTCAGGTTCATGTATCCCATCCATTAAGGAGCTAACCCCTTGATGTAAGGAACTAATCCCTTTGAAGGAGGATTCTATCCCTTATTGTATGAAGCTGTAAATTCCTCTCTTCCACTATAAAAAGAGGCATAGGGAAGCCTTAAGGGGTTACAATGGAGACTTTGACAATTGATGAGTTCAAGCTTTAGTATTATTGGAGGTGAAGTGTTGTTGAAACTTAGACCTTTTTAGCTGAGATTTCATGTGGGAAAGATTACATACTTGTATGTATCTCGGTTGGAAGAGTGCAAGGCTGGTCAGAGTAAAGGAAACGCCTGTTTCGGACCCTAGGAAGGCCTGTATGATGTCAAGGCGGACACGGTTGTAAGGCTCTTCTTTATTTAAGTTAATACAAATAAGTCTGTTTTTCTCAATAAGTTGTCAATTGATTGGTTTATTTTATGGATTCCTTGATCACCATAATAGATATGATTTATGAATATATTCTATGCAGGTGCTATTTGATGTTTGTTTGTTTGTGATTGCAGATCTTCGAAGGCAACTCTTCTAGGCCACTGAAGGACTACTACTACAAACAAGCGTTGGATCAAAGGTAAGATCGTTAAGCCTTTATAGCAATTAATTATGAATCGTAATATATCTAGAGAAAGATAGTTTTATTTGTCCGTTTGTTGCTAGCTGTCCATAGGACACTTGGGAGGTTTGTCTTGTCTGCAAGAACGACTTATTCGTCCAACAAATTGGCGACTCCACTGGGGAATGATTGGATTTTTGGTTTTCCTTTTGTTTTGACTTGAGAAAATGATTTTTCTGGTTCTTCATTGATGTATACTGGTTTGGGTGGCTTAGTTTAATTTTTTTGTACTTTGAAAAGTTTTGAAAACTTTTGTTTTCTTGAAGTTTCCTGATCTCCGCACTTTGCATTCACGCACAGTGCGGTCATCTCCGCAATTTTCTTGAGTAACCAGGGCGGTACCGCACCTGTTTACTCTGGAGCCTGCGGACCCTGGGAAAATTTTATGAAAACTTAAAATTTCCTTTTCAGGCTTACTATAGATTTAATTTAGGATTATTAGCATATACCCAGATCTGTATTTTTCTGTCAAAAAGCCTTGTTTATGAGTTTCTTTCAGCAAATTTTTCATCTCATCAATATCCGTTAAGTTAATTGGGTGTTTTGAGTCTCTTTTTTGATAAATTATTAATTTTATTTCCTTTGGTCATTACTTAGAGGTTAGTCTCAGTCTTTTCACAATTTTGCATCTTTTTGCTTTTGTTTTTGCTAAATTGTGTATGAGTGTTAATCGCCTTTGAGTGTTTTTATTTTTTGATCTTTGGAACTCTCACCCAATTTTATTTACTTACACTTGATTGGTTCTTAGATTACATTAGAATCATCTTGTGTTTGAGAATTCTCTTGCATAGATCACATTTGCATAATTAGAATTCTCATTTTCAGAATATGAATGAAAAGTGTGCATAGATTACAGTTGCATACTTTTCAAGTGAATTGTGCATAGATTACAATTGCATAGTTTACATTCTAAAAAATCAATCGTAGATTTAGATCAATTTCTTTAATTTGAATTTACATGTTTTTATGCTTGTTTTAAAAACACAAAAATAAAAAAAATATGGAATTGATTAGCGTTAGTTTTTCTTGATGAAATTAGTGCATTAGAGAATTTGTTATATTTTCTCTTATTTATCAAATTTTGCATTGTTCGAAGTGAATGGAAACTCTCTCCTTACTTTAGTTAGGATTCATCGAATTGAAAAGATTACATTATCATATTCGATTGCATTCAGTTTTGAGTCGGGTCATAACACCATTGGTTTCGTATCCATTTACCCTTTGAGTAATAACATCCTAAATAACACAGTGCTTAATAAAATTCATCTAGTAATTTTTACATTTTTGGGGCTCTTTCCACCAACTTAGCTTAGGCTAGTGTCTTGGAATAGGTTTTAATTAACTCTACAAGACAGTAAAACAAACAAGTAGTCGATCTTGCGGTAGGAAAAATTCCAATTGTTGCATGTATGCTCTGGGAAGCTCCTCCTAAAGAAGTCAAGCACGAGATCATATCCGAACCAGTGAGGCAATCAATCCTTCCTCACTGGGAATGATAGAAGATATACACGTATTAACAACGGTAAACCTCGGATTGACCATTGTCGAGGAGCCTGGGGTCACTTGTTGCTAAACCTTGGATTATGTCAAGGAGCCTTCAAGGGGATTGAGCTTTGTTACTCTGCCCTTGCGTGTGTGTCGGATCGTAGACTATTCCCCCAGGTATATTTGCTTCTGTTGGTAACCTTAGTGGCCATAATCTATAGGATTTTTTCCCAAGGTGATGGTGGAGGGAAGATCCCACTGTACCTGGAACAGACATCGGCTAGACTCACTTGGACTCTTCGAAGGGTTCTCTTCACTCAAGATGGCATAGTGGAGAAACTTGCACCAGTCTGTTTCATTAAGCAGGTTATCGAGGTAACTGTTCCAACTGCCATTTCTGCATTAAAATTCTACGATGTTGGATTTCATCACCAAATAGTGTTTTTAGTGCGAGAATCTACTATTTGTGTGTGGTTTGACTCCTAGATTTGATAGCGCGTGTTCATTTTTTTGTTTTTACTTTTAGAGACCATAGGTGTGAATTGTGAATTGTGAATTTTAGTTTTAAAATTGTTTATAAAATTCACTGAAGTTGAATCTAATGGCAACTGTTCCGGAATTTACCAACCAAGGAACCCCTCTTAACAAGAATCCTAGTACATTTCCTTGCTTTGGAAATGTTGGTCCTCCTTATATGGCCAAATTGTCATTACCTGGATTTACAATAGGTTTACCGATATGGTTATTTTCAACTTCATTGGCCCTGAACACTCAAATTGTTCCACCTCAACCAGATGCTTCACCTCAACATAGTTCACCATCTCAACATCACCAACCTTCTGTTGACCCTTTACCTTCTTCGCCTAATATGTCTTCCTCCCTTTCTTCCTCTTCGCTTGGTAAAAACCTTGACGCTAGTAACTAGGTGACTAAGAAGAAGAAGAAAGGGAAGAAGAAGAAGAAGAAGCAAAATAAGAAAGAATTCAACCAGTCAACCATGGTTGTAAGTGTTAGTAGTGTTGAGGAAACCTCCAACAGGCATCGTAAACCCAAATACCCTTGCAAGATCTGTAAGGGTGACCACTTCCTTATTAATTGTCCTGGTATTCCAAAGGTCTTAGAAGTATGATCAGAAAAATCCCATCAACTTACTGTTGATCCATCAACTAGTGATATTCAGGTCCCTAGGAAAAAGGGTAAAGTTAGGTTTCCTTGTAAGTTATGAAAAGGGAATCATCAAACTCACATTTTCCCTCACATGGATGAAGCCTCAAAATTGTTGGAAAACCTTACTGTTCCATTGGAGAGAGAAATTCATGTCACTCAGGTTGATGATCCATTAGTTGATCAAGTGGTCGACTCAATTTCACATTCGATCAATCCCACTCTCCTTGAAGAGAGTGAACTTCATACCGCTCAGGTTCTTCTTGTTACATTAGATTCTTCTATGCCAGGGGGCATTTCACCTGTTCCTACTGAACCCCCTCCAAGTACTGAGGTCTTTTCCTTTGATTGCAATAGACTAACAGAACCTCGTCTTCCTTCCTCCATCCCTTTCCAAATCATTGTGAAGGCTGGTGGTACAAACATACACCGCACACATGTCGATGAAGGTGCTTCTGTTAGTATTTTATCCTCAATTGCTTGGAAAGCTTTGGGTTCCCCTCAGCTCATGCCTATTACGCAGAATCTGAAACCTTTTAACAGAACCATTAGTGAACCTTTAGGGATCCTTCCTAAGTTTTCCATTACTTTCGAAGGTAAAACTGTCTGTATTGATCTTATGGTACTTTGCATCCCCTTGGATTTCAATTTACTCCTTGGGCGAGACTATGTCTATGCAATGAAAGTTGTCGTATTGACACTCTTTCGCGTAATGTCTTTCCCTCAGAATGGAAATATTGTGACTATAGACCAACTTTCATTCCCTAGTTTTGATTTGACTACCAATAATCTGACATCCTTGAATGTTCCTCATACGAAAGTGGTATCTACCCCACCACAGGTCAATTATGTGGCAACTAGTCCCATGTTTTCAGTTACCGATGCAAGTGAGCCTCTCACTGTTTGCTTGACTTCCTTTGACTTAGATCCGGTAATTGACATGGAAAACTCTACGAGATTGTTTGAACACGATGTTATTATCCCTTTTGAGTCCCTTGACATGTTCCTTCCAGAGAACTATTCTTCCTTCTAGTGAAGACCTCTTGGAAGCCATGATCAAGGTGTGTCCATTGACATGTGTTTCTTCCAGTTGGAAGCCATGATCAAGTCACTGTGAGGATAGTTCCTTTTACTGTGTCAACCTTGTTAAAAAATGAAACAATTCTATGAGGATAATTCTTTTCCTGTGTCAACCTCGTTAAAAAATGAAACAGCTTCCGTGAGGATAGTTCCTTTTACTGTGTCAACCTCACTAAAAAATGAAACAGAGATGTGAGGATAGTTCCTTTTACTATGTCAACCTTGTCAAAAAAATGAATCAGTTGGTCACAGGATAGTTCCTGTTACTGAGTCAACCTCGTTAAAAAATGAATTAGGTATGAGGACAGTTCTTTTCCTGTGTCAACCTCGTTAAAAAATGAATCAGTAGGTACATTGTAGACAGTAGATTGATAGATTAGAAATAAGTAGTTTCTGAGGATGGTTCCTATTATTGAGTCAACCTCGTAAAAAAATTTTAGGTCCCTATATTACTAGTATAGTCCCTTATTGTTATTAGTGTAACCCCCTTATTGTTATTATTGTACCCTCGTAACCCCCATTTTGTTATTATTGTGCCCTTAAATTATTATTGTTAGGTCGGCTAGGATTACATTGTGGCCCACTAGGATTACATTATGGCCCCATGGACTCCTATATATAGAAAGGAGGTTTTGTAAATTGTATCATCCAAGAATTGTTCATTTATGTAATGTATTGGAGGTTTCCCCCTCGAAGTGGCTTATTTCTAAGGCATTGATATCTTTTTTCTTCTATTTTTGGAGCTAGTTACACAACATTTGGTATCAGAGCTTTGGATTATAGGGTTTCGCTACTCCAAACAGGTCATCGTGGAATTTTTGCTATAACTTTTTTTCTACAACGTTTCAGAACTTGAAATGTTTAGGGTACGAAGCTGAAATCTTGAGGAAGATCATCTAAAAATTTCAGAGCTTGGTTCACAATATTTTCAGAGATATGATCTGTGGAAGTTAGGTCATTGTTCAGGCTCCTAAACAGGTCATCGTGGCATTTGCGCTATAACTTTTTTCTACGAAGGTTCAGAATCTGAAATTTTTAGGGTGTGAAGTTGAAATCCTGAGGAAACGCGTTGCAAAATTTCAGAGATTGGTTCGCAATATGTTTGGAGATATGATCTATGGAAGGTAGTGCTTTTTCAGGCTCCCAAATTTCATCTCAAAGAGGTGATCGTGGGAAAAGTTCAATAACTCTCTCTCTGAGCATCGGATTGGAGTGCCGTAAAAATTCGTCACAAGTACATGGACTGTAGTTTCTTGGCTATCAATTTCAGAGGTGAAGGAGGAAACAGTGACACGTGGCAAGTTGTACAATTTTTCTCTACTGAACGAGTCCATAATTAGGTCATTGTGGGAGATTGGACATAAATTTGTCTTGGAGAATCCAAATCAGGTCAGACCTGTGGCATTAAAAAGAGAATTTAGAGGTCTAATTCAGAGCTGAATTTCAGATACTGAAGAGCCACAATCATAGAGATAATCCAATTTCACTGTTGAGCTCCTCAAAAGCAAGAAAAAGGTGTGTATTTTTTTTCTGAATTGGATAAGTCTTGTTTGAATTGATTCCAACGGCATATTGTAGAATAGATATCAGTATTGGGTTCTAAAAGATGCCTCATAAAAATAATTCAACACCCATTAAACCTTCAGAAGGCTCTACTATGACTCATGAAGATGAAGAATTGCAACATGATCTATCAAAATTACAAGAGCAAGTGCAACAAATTTCACTCTTGCAAAGAGCAACAAAAAATGAAATGGAAGTTTTGAAGAAAGGCGTGGAAGCGAAGATGGACGGTTTGAAGAAAGGTGTGGAAGCTAAGATGGATGGCATGGAAGCTAAGATGGATGACATGAAAGACAACATGGAAAACATGAAGAGTGATCTAAAAGCAGACATCGAAGGTTTGACAAAGTTGATACAAGAAATGTTTCCTAATGGTGAAAAGATAGTAGAAGAACCTCATGATGAGAACAAAATAAATGTTAATCGTGATTTCATAAACTCTAATGTTAGCGGGAAGAACCACCATATTCAAAAAATGGATATGATGAAGTTTGATGGAAAGGATCCGGTAACATGGATACTACAGATGGAGCAATATTTTGATCTCCATAACGTGCAAAACACACAAAAGGTACGCATTGCAACTTTACATTTAGAGCAAAATACATTTGTATGGTATCAATGGCTTTGCTCCCGTAAAAAAATTGTCACTTGGTCAATTTTTACGGAGGAAATGATAGCACATTATGAGGATACAAAGAGCAACACCTTATTTACCCAATTGATAAATCTCAAACAAAAGGGTTTAGTGGGGCAGCACATTGAGGACTTCCAAAAATTGAATATAAGGGTAACTGATCTTACAGAGGAACACAGGATTGATCTCTTCCTAGGCACTTTAAAGGATAACATCCAACATGAAGTTCGCGTTTTGGAACCTGATTCATTGGAGAAGGCATACAGGTTGGCAAGAAAAGTTGAATGTAAAATTATGGCGACAAGGAAGCCTACCACTCAATTCTATAAAGAAGGAAGTGTTGCTACGCCTAGATTTCCACAACCTACAAGGTTGACACCACAACAATTGGAAGAAAAAAGAGCAAAAGGGCTTTGCTACGGTTGTGATAGCAAATACACTAAAGGTCATAAGTGTGCCGAGAAGAAATTATTTTACATAGATTGTGAAGAAGAAGAAGAAAATGAACAAGAAGAGGATATACACCAGGAACCACCCCTAGAAGAGGAAGAAATGAATCCGACCATATCGTGTAATGCACTGGCAGGAATTACCACTCATCAAACTCTCAAGATAGAAGGACATATAAAGAAGAAAAGGGTAATAGTGTTGATTGATTCAGGTAGCACCCATAATTTTATTCATTATAAGGTAGCCAAGGAATTAAATTGTTTCCTATACCCAGCACCAGAATGTCAAGTGATGGTTGCGAATGGAGGAACTATAAATTTCTCTGGAAAATGCCATAATATCAAGCTAACCATGGGGGAATATGTATTGACTAGTCCAATGCTTTCCATTCCTATGGGAGGTGCTGATGTTGTACTAGGAGTACAATGGTTACAATCTTTGGGGACGGTAGCTTTTAATTTTTAAGAACTTTTCTTGAAATTTTTTTCAGAAGGAAAGGAAGTTGAATTACGGGGTATTGCGGGGAAGCCGGGAAAGATAATAAGCTCTAATGTCATGAAAAAGCTTCTAAAAAAATAACAACGAGGTGTCATTGCACAATTATGCTCACTAGAAGTTCCAACATCAAAATCATCTATTTCTGCAGATCTCCAACAAGTCTTGGACAATCATTCCAAGGTGTTTGAAACTCCCAAAGGACTCCCACCTATTCGTGATCATGATCATGCTATTCATTTTATTCCAGGAAGTGTTCCTACAAACATCGGGCCTTATAGATATCCTTACTTCCAAAAGAGCGAAATTGAACGTATGATTGCAGAAATGTTAGAGGCGGGTATAATTCAACCCAGTCAAAGTTCTTTCTCTGCTCCTGTAGTATTGGTACACAAGAAGGATGGATCATGGCGAATGTGTCGGGATTATAGGGAGCTCAATAAGCTCACCATTAAAGACAAATTTCCCATTCCTGTGATTGATGAATTATTGGATGAATTACATGGAGCAATTTATTTTACCAAGTTGGATCTTCATTCGGGATATCATCAAATTAGAATGAAGACTGAAGATATTCCAAAAACAACATTTCGAACTCATGAGGGTCATTATGAATTTTTGGTCATGCCTTTTGGCCTTACCAATGCACCTTCTACATTTAAAGGGTTGATGAATTCCATTTTCAAACCCTTCCTTTGAAAATTTGTGCTAGTATTTTTCATGATATACTAATCTACAGCAGGTCTTGGAAGGATCATGTTGAACATGTTGACAGGGTGCTCAAACTATTGCAGGAGAAACAATTATATGCAAAAGCATCCAAATGTTTCTTTGGAGTACAAGAGGTGGAATATCTGGGTCATATTGTATCTCATGAGGGTGTTAAGGTAGGCCCTAACAAAATTAAAGCCATTAAGGAATGGAAAGTCCCCACAACCATAAAGCAGTTGCGAGGATTTCTCGGGTTAACAGGGTATTATCGCAAGTTTGTTAAGAATTATGGGAGAATAGCAGCACCTCTAACAACATTATTGAAGAAAGATGCATTTTCATGGACTCCTGAAGCAACTAAGCCCTTTGAACGTCTTAAAGAGGCAATGTGCCTAGCACCGGTCTTAGCTACGCCAGACTTCACAAAAACCTTTATTGTGGAATGTGATGCCTCAGGAAATGGAATTGGTGCGGTTTTAATGCAGGAAGGAAGACCCATTGCTTTTGAAAGTCGCCCAATCAAAGGAAAGTATTTACAGAAACCTATTTATGAGAAGGAAATGTTAGCAATACTGCATGCACTAAAGAAATGGAGAACTTACCTAATGGGAAGACACTTCAAGGTAAAAAATGATCATGATAGTCTTAAACACTTTTTGGAACAAAGACTATCTTCAGAAGAGCAGAAAAAATGGGTCGCAAAGATGTTGGGTTATGACTTTGAAATAATCTACAAAAAAGGAAAGCTTAATGTTGTTGCAGATGCACTCTCAAGAAAGAATGAAGAGGTGGAAGCATTTCTTTGTGTCATTTCTATTATCCAACCAGATTGGATAACCGAAGCAAGAGATGAATGGAAGAAGGACAAAGATGTATGGACACTCATTCAAAAGTTGCAGCAAGATCCTAGTACATCTGATACATTTAGTTGGAAATATGATTCCTTATGGTACAAAGATCGCTTATATCTTTGTAAGAATTCCCAACTAAAACAAAAGATTCTTCTGGAATTGCACACTTCTCCTTTGGGAGGACACTCAAGATTTTTAAAAACTTACCACAGGGTGAAGAAAGAATTTTTTTGGGATGGCCTTAAATTTGATATTCAAAAGTTTGTGGCGAAATGTTTGGTTTGCCAGCAGAATAAAGTTGAGACAATTAAGACCCCGGGACTTCTACAACCTTTATCCATTCCAAGTCAACATTGGGAGGAGATTTCAATGGATTTTATCACAGGTTTACCTAAGTCCGAAGGAAAGAGTGTCATCATGGTGGTAGTTGATAGACTTACCAAGTATTCACACTTTTGTGCATTATCTCATCCATTTAAAGCAAGTACAATTGCTACTACATTTATGGACGGAATTCAAAAGCTACATGGAAGCCCAAGGGTTATTGTGAGCGACAGAGATCCCATTTTTACTGGAAATTTTTGGACGGAGTTATTTTCTTGTTTGGGTACTCAATTAGCACATAGCTCATCTTATCATCCTCAATCTGATGGTCAAACTGAGATAGTAAATAAATGTTTGGAAGGATATCTTCGTTGTTTTGTATCTGATAAACAAACACAATGGGTCAAGTGGTTACCTCTCGCTGAATGGTGGTATAACACTTCCTTCCATACTACAGCGAAAATGACCCCATTTATGGCACTTTATGGATATCATCCACCATCCATCACATCATCTTTGAGGGAAAATTCGAAGGTTCAAGCAGTGGAAGATCACATTGAGCATCAGCAAGAAGTTCTCCAACTCTTAAAGGATAACCTGAATTTGGCACAAAATCGAATGAAACAACAGGCAGATCAACATCGCAGCGAGAGAATTTTTGGTGTAGGAGATTGGGTATTTTTACGGCT
Organism: Pinus albicaulis; assembly: GCA_034641835.2. Classification (NCBI taxonomy): domain Eukaryota; kingdom Viridiplantae; phylum Streptophyta; class Pinopsida; order Pinales; family Pinaceae; genus Pinus; species Pinus albicaulis. The sequence continues at coordinate 1,088,064,236 of CM076574.1, forward strand.
ACAACCATACAAACAAATGTCCCTCAAGCAAGCTAAGAAGGATAATAAATTATCGCCAAAGTACTATGGTCCTTACAAGGTGTTGCAAAAGATTGGTACTATGGCATACAAATTGGAGCTTCCTGCTTCTTCGCGAGTGCATCCAGTTTCCCATGTTTCATGCTTAAAGAAGGTTATAGGTGAAAATCTTCCAGTTCAAACAATATTGCCAGAACTTGATGAGGAAGGAAAAATCATATTGGAACCTGAAGCGGTCACGGAAATAAGAACTCGATAGCTACGGAATCGATCAATTTCAGAGTATCTCATCAAGTGGAAGAACTTACCCACTGAAGATTCTACATGGGAGGATGATAATTTTATACAGAAGCACCCAGAGCTACTCAAGCATTGAGGACAACACTTTTTTGAAGGAGAGGGTCATGTTAGGTCCCTATATTACTAGTATAGTCCCTTATTGTTGTTAGTGTAACCCCCTTATTGTTATTATTGTACCCTTGTAACCCCCATTTTGTTATTATTGTGCCCTTAAATTATTATTGTTAGGTCGGCTAGGATTACATTGTGGCCCACTAGGATTACATTATGGCCCCATGGACTCCTATATATAGAAAGGAGGTTTTGTAAATTGTATCATACAAGAATTGTTCATTTATGTAATGTATTGGAGGTTGCCCCCTCGAAGTGGCTTATTTCTAAGGCATTGATATCTCTTTTCTTCTATTTTTGGAGTTGGTTACACAACAAAAAATGAATCAGGTATGAGGAAAGTTCCTTTTACTGTGTCAACATCGTTAAAAATGAATCAGTGGATCAAGAGGAAAGTTCCTTTTACTGTGTCAACCTCGTTAAAAACTGAATCAGTGGGCCATGAGGACAATTCTTTTCCTGTGTCAACCTCATTAAAAAATGAATCGGTAGGTTATATAGGTAGATTGTAGAGAGTATATTTGAGGACAGTTCTTTTACTGTGTCAACCTCTTTAAAAAATGAAACATGTAGTTGAGGATAGTTCCTGTTATTGTGTCAACCTCGTTAAAAAATGAAACACGTTGCCATGAGCATAGTTCTTTTCCTGTGTCAAACTCGTTAAAAAATGAAACAAATCCTCCCCTAATTGAGTCAAGTCTTTGACTAGATCTCATAAATGTTAAGTCGTATATTTAGGTTAGTTATTTCAGTTTTTGCATAATTTTCTTACAGTTTTAGGTCGGGTCTTTCATATGATCTCGTAAATGAACCTTCATTCCATCCAGCTTTTAGTAACCAGTAGTATTCTTAGTTGAATGAAATGAAGCTTGGGGGGCATGCGCTCTAGCAAGGTACGCTTGGGGGGCATTAAAACTTATCTCAAACAAAGTTTTCCTAAGTTTCAAGCTTGTGTAAAAATGAAACCACTCTCAAGCATGATTTTTCCTTTGTTTCAAGCTTGTGTAAGAATGAAACAAACCTATCTAAAGCATAGTTTTTCTCTGTTTCAAGATTTTGTAAAAATGAAACCCATCTTGAGTTGATTTTGGTTATTAGTTTCAAGACTCGTTAAACTCATGAAAATCCCGAGATTATTTTGCTATCTTTCATTCTCGTAAAACACATGAAAATGCCGAGTTCTTTCCGTCTTTTCTTGCTCGTAAATTAAATTGAAAGTTGGCCATAATGAGTACAATGTTTATCACTTTTTCGAACTCATTAAAACTTAAGAAAAAGCAAAAAACAAGAGTACATTTTTATCACTTTTTTGGGCTCTTAGAATTTACGAAAAAGCGAAACCATGGAGTCCTCTTTTAAGCCCTTTTCAGACTCTCTAAAAATTAAAATATTACCGATTACTTGACTATTCGAACTCGTTAAAGTAAATGAACGGTCGTCCCTTCAATATAAGTTTACCCCTTTTCCGGACTGAAATGGACTATTACGAAAAAGGTATACGTTGACTAATCATGGTCAATAGAGTTCTCTCTTGCATTATTTTATCCTTTTTCGGGCCTGAGAGACTAAATTTATGAAAAAGAACACCCATGGAGTTTTCTTAAGTTTTTTCTTCAGACTCCCGAAAAATTAAAAACACCGAGTTTCTCCTATACTGGACTCATTAAAATTTAATAGTAAAGGACCTGTCGATTACAAACAAGAATGAACCACTCCTTCTTAGGGTTCGATTTTAAACTAAGTTGGACTCATCCGAAGGATGAGCTTATAAACAAGCAAATGTTATCCTCCTCAAGCTTGTCAAAAATAAAGAGGTGCTTGCTAGAAATGGTGGGGGAAAAGAGAGAAAAACAGATTCATTTTGTTACACTTTGATTTGTAAAAAGCATTACACCACTCTTGAACATGACACCTTTTTTCGCACTTCCACCTGGGTTGGGAAATCCTTTGCCTATTAGTTAATCAAACCACATTGAGAGTCTTCAGCCGATTTCTGGGTATTAGCTTAGGGAAACTGTCACCAAACCATCTGCAGTGTCGTTATGTGTTCAAGAGGTCATTCAAATAAACCATTCATCTGCAAACACTTATCTCCATTTGCGTTGACCATCCCTGAGTCAGTCCTTGCAAAAATTTCTTCAAAACTTGATCTATGGTTTCATGCCATGAGCTTGCTTACGACGGATCACCTTCTATCGACGATAGCTCATCATCTAGGAAGTTGATCTAGAATCCGTCAGTACCTTGGAATCTGCATGCCTTAAATGGCAGATTTCTTGCCTTTGACGACAAGTTACATCATTGACCTTCGATCGAACGATTCCGTGAAATGTTCGACTTCAAATCACTTATTCACATTTCATGGATTTTACTGAGTACTTTGAGAGCCATTGTCATTATTGGTGGTTTCTCTCACACTTGTTAACAATTCACATCATTGACTGGTGATCAAGTGGTTTCTACCATGTTCAAATTCAACACATTTAATCGCATGGATAGAATCACACTAGTTTGGGAAGCAGAAATCAAGACCCTGGATCTAGTTTCCACCATCTAGGCTGTGAGGAGTTTTATTATTCATTATGCAGTAGACGATTCATTACAGATGGCTGCGTCCACGCTGTGTCTACAATATTGATGTAATATTAAAATAATTTCTGTATCAGAACAAGTTTAGTTAGTTTTTTATCTGAGTATGGGAACGCCTACCTCAACAATGATATATATATATATATATATGTGTGTGTGTGTGTGTGTGTGTGTGTGTGTTGCATTGAATGTTTTTACAAGGTTCTGACTGGGGTGTCCATAGGCTAATCCTCGAAATGATAAAGTACTTCACTCTTCATACATTACAGACTCACTCTTCATCTATTACGAACTTCGCACTTTAGGGGGCAATCTGTTACACTGAAAATTGTCACCTTGATGTTTTGTTGTCCGTATGAGCTCATTATCACTCATACATTTCTCCCTTGCAAGTCTAAACACATCAGTTCCTAATATCAAGCCTTGAAAATAAGAGAAAAGCTCATAAAAGTCCTTAAAACACTTGTACCGCACATTCTCTTAGCTTTGCCTGTGGTGCCGCACCTTTTGGCTATAAATCCCACGGAGCCAAACGCACTGTTTATTCATTAAGGGTGTGAACCCCTGTAAAAGATAAAAAGTGTGCAAGTAAAATCTAGAAGCTCGGTTTCAGTCATTTTTGGAAGCTTCTAGAAACATTCCTATGGTGGAAAGTCCGCTCTTTTCAGGTTCATGTATCCCATCCATTAAGGAGCTAACCCCTTGATGTAAGGAACTAATCCCTTTGAAGGAGGATTCTATGCCTTATTGTATGGAGCTGTAACTTCCTCTCTTCCACTTTAAAAAGAGGCATAGGGCAACCTCAAGGGGTTACAATGGAGACTTTGAAAATTGATGAGTTCAAGCTTTAGTATTATTGGAGGTGAAGTGTTGTTGAAACTTAGACCCTTTTAGCTAAGATTTCATGTGGGGAAGATTACATACCTGTATGTATCTCGGTTGGAAGAGTGCAAGGCTGGTCAGAGTAAAGGAAACGCCTGTTCCAGACCCCAGGAAGGCATGTATGACATCAAGGCAGACACGGCTGTAAGGCTCTTCTTTATTTAAGTTAATACAAATAAGTCTATTTTTCTCAATAAGCTGTCAATTGATTGGTTTATTTTATGGAATCCTTGATCACCATAATAGATATGATTTATGAATATATGCTATGGAGGTGCTATTTGATGTTTGTTTTTTTATGACTGCAGATCTTCAACGGAAAATCTTTCGGGCGACTGAAGGACTACTACTACAAACAAGCATTGGATCAAAGGTAAGATCGTTAAACCTTTATATCATTTAATTATAAATCACAATATATCTAGAGAAAGATAGTTTTATTTGTTCGTTTGTTGCTAGCTGTCCGTAGGACACTTGGGAGGTATGTCTTGTCCCCAAGAATGACTTATCCGTCCAACATGCATGTCATATGTAACGCCCTCTTCGCACATCTACCCATGTAATCGGTCAACTAGGGTAAACATGTGACGAGAGGCTACTACAATGAGATTCAACCTCCTGAGTGACCTTAAGGAAGTGGAATAGATGGAAACACAACATATAGAACTTGTACAACAACAATAACACCCCCAAGAGGTAACCCAACCATTCAGGCCTATTACCCCTAGGTCACACTAACCTTTTGACCTCTTTGAGCCATAGACATAGGAACATTCTTGCAATCCAGCATCCAGGGGCCCAATTCCTCAGTTTTGTGCCAGTGTCCCCAGGATTTGAGCCACCTTTTCAGGCCCAGAACCCAGTGCTTTTCCCAGAACTTCATGAAAATTTCAGAGATGATAAATAACAATAATAGAATGATACGGAAGCAATCACATCAATAAGAAATCATCTAGACCCCTCCTAGCCATGACATACATTTTTTTAAACATGTCACAAACATTGAAAGTATAGGTGTAAAAAACAGATCTGAGCATAGGGGTCTCATACTTATCTGAGAATTGCTAGGAAGAATTTATCCCCTCGTCATTAGCTGCCATGCAATCTATTTTACCATAGATACATTGTGCATTCATTTACAAGTAAAAACATGATGAGATCCATACATCATAATTGTCACAATACATGTTTATACCCAGCATACTACCAACATAAATACCATGGATAAATTAGCAATATAATCCACATAATAACAAGAATATTTACCCATCAATACAAAAGGAAAATATATTTTATTTCCATAAGCAAAATGAAACCAGGTTTGGGACTTCCACATTCCACCCGACCATAGACATGGTTGAGCCAAACCTCACTTTATCTAGTCACCCTCATGCTATATTCCAAGCATGAATGTGGGATATCATAAACCAAACCAATTCTTCTAAAGGCAAGACCACCTCAACCCTCAACTATTGATTCCACTTCACGGTCAGACATCACAACCATCACCAGATTGGTGTCTACCTAAGTTGTCTAGGGCTCCAGAGCATTTGTTCCAACCAAGCCTCTAGGGCTAGTAACTCAACCCCAGTTGTTTCCGGGCTCCAGAGAATTTGTCCAACCAAGGCTCCAGGACTAGTAACTCAACCCACCTAGAGATCCATAACATTTTTCCAACCAGGGCTCCAGTACTAGTAACTCAACCCAATAGTCATTTGCCGAGCTCCAGAGATTTTTTCCAACCAAGGCTCTAGGAACTAATAAGTCAACCCAAAGCTAAAGGAACATGAGAACCAACCGGAAAGAAATCAATGGAAATAAACCCACAACACCATGGATATCCAGGAAATGGTAAGGCTACGCTAATCCTCTATCAATCTAGGAAATACTCCATGTCAATGATATATCATGACCAAGAAATCGCATGCATACACCATGCATGCCAAAACTAGTGAGGAAAACATACATGCAACTCAGTACCTGCAATCAAACCCCATTGTAAATTTTGATATCGATGTCTTCTTGCGCTTTCTTACTCTTCCTTTGTCTTCTTGCTCCAAATCTCCAAGTTTGCCACGCTCTCCAAGAGTGCTCCAAGAATACTCTAAATGCTGAAGAGTATGAGAGAGAGAGAAAAAAAGGAGAGCTCAAAAACTGAATTGAACAAAAGCTTGAGCCAAAAGCTTTCCAACTGATCCTCGGAAGAATTTTTATCAATGAGGCCTCTATTTTTTTCATTTTCCATTATTTTCCTTCATTTTACTCCTCACATGCAACCTGTGACCTTTCACCTTCATTTTCTCTTGATTCTTTTTATTTTCTTAAATAAAATGCTAATTAATGCCTCATTCCTTTCCAAAGCCCTTTCCATTTCCCTTTCCAATTTCCTTTAGCCATAATAACTGAAATGAACACCCACTAGGATGTTTTTCCCAACATTCAACATGGAATATGTGTCCCATCACCATGGTCTTATATATTTTTACATGAAATTTTAACTAGGGTTGTTACAGAACCCTCCCCCTTTGGGGAACACCATCCTCGGTGTTCAATGACAGCTACAAACCAACAAACTACTAAAACAAAACATAATACCTATGGAGATTTATAACACAACTCATTGCAGTATTTACAATGACCACTGCTGAAACATGACAAAAATATAATTTACTAGAGCTTTATAACATAAATAATTATGGTATTTACAATAACAAACACATTTTCTTCAACCAACAAATAATCATACTGTCTACGTAGATTTATAAATCCATCTCAATACATTATTTACAATAATATACACATATATACATTTGCTCCACCAAAAAATAAAAGGATATGATGCATGCATCTACATCAAGGGAATCTAGAGGCTCACACCTCCACCATCAAAGTAGTACCAGGATTCACCTCCTTCCAAGGAAGTACAGAATCCACTGCGAAATTAAAATTTTCATCCAGTTTCTAATGCTACAATCCTTCACCAATTATCTTGTTAGGGAACAATTACCAGCTCATGTTCCAGGGAACACTCTGAATGTGCATCTCATTCCATCAAGAAATTCTAATGTCCAAAACAAATCCATCCTCGACCTTCCCTTCTCTGCTACACAGTCCCTTGGGAAATATGATCACCCTCTTCCATGCAGTAACACACCTTCCAAGTTCCACTAGCACCCCCATACCAGGAAGTCCATCCCTTGGCAAGGCTTACTCACATCTGAAGATACAAAAAACAAGGAATATCCCTACTGCAAAACCATCATATCGGTTATAGCATGCTCATGGAAATCAATGGACACTATTGGGTACTAGTGCCCCACAATGGCCCTGCTCCTGAAGTACTTTAACAACATGCTGCTGCATGTTCCAATTCCTTTTGTTGAAGATGCTAGTTCTTGTGGCCAGTTTCAATCATCCCTACCGGGAATTGCATGCTTCTTGTACCAAGCAGATAATTCCCATTAGAGTCAAAATAAATTTAAATAAATTCACATCACATGTCATTGGTATCCTGTCAATAATGTATACTTGCACTTATGTTCACTTCGTGTCACAACAAGTCAAACCAGCTGTCTGATCAAATCATCATGAATAAACATATCACATTTGGTTAGTTCAAAATGCAACCATAATAAATTAAAGTCATGAATCACATGAAATCACCATAAAGAAAAATCATAAATCACATGTATAACCATCATAAGTTAGAATCATAGATCACATGAATAATAAAACTAAAATCAAATATCGATACTTATCCTTCATGGGTCCTTACTTGTGCCTTTGTTCTTTCTGTACACACACCAAATTGGTTTCCACACACAGCAAGCACCCAATGCATTTTCTTCTCTTCAATCATGTATGCATACAGACAATGTACATTACAATGCATACACCTGCATATGACATACAACACCATATAATATACACACCCACATCGACACATGAAATATAAACCTACACCCAGTGTAAAATACAACACAATACATATGAATACACCAACATACAACACATACACCTACACTTGATGTACAATAAAACAAAATACCTACACCTACATCTAGTGTACAATACAACACAATACTTATACATGTATGCACACAGAGTACAACACTACGAATACACACATCGCAATATCACGACCACACAATGCACATACATAGTACTGCATTCCTACAACACAACATGTACGACATGCACCCAATACCACATGTACACTAGTACCATATGTACAACATGTACATAGTACCACCTGTACACAACACCACATGTACACGACACCATCTGCACAACATGTACACCACGCTAAATGTACAACACACCACCTATAAAATGTATACACAATACCACATGTACACAACACCACATGCAAGAAATGTACACAACACCATATGTACATAGCATCACATGCACGATATGTACACGGAACCACCTGCACACAACACCATATGTACAACACGCACACAACACCATATGTACATAGCACTGCATATAGAACATGCACATGACACAATATGTACACAAAACCACATATTCAACATGCGGACAACACCATATGCACATAACACCGCATATCCAACATGTGAAAAATACGATATGTACACAACACTGCATATCCAATATGTGAATAACACCATCTATACCTAGCCTTGCATATGCAATATACACACAACACCATATATACAACAAACATACAACATCACATGTACACAATACTAGATATGTTTCATGTACACATCACCATGGATAAAATCAATGAATATACATCATGTGCAATATATACACAACAATAGTACTACACATTCATAGACCACACACTTACCCCACACGCAACCTTGCTTCTAGTGTCTTATCCATGCTTGTCCCAACATGTGGCAGATCACACTACTTTCACTTCCCTAATGTACCCCTCAACATTACTTGTCCATAACATAAACATAGGAATAGGACAAGAATATAATATAAATTCATGTCCATATGATACTAACCTCATAGATTTGTCAGAGTTACTTTTCCACTTTATTCCTTATAGCTAGGAACCTCTTCATGCCATTCACCTGCATAAGCAATCATTCCTCTGCAAGAATGATCCCTGAAAACATTGTTAGACAATAACTTAGATACATACATGCATACATACATATATAATCATTATCATAAAACAATCATCATCTTGTCTGACAATTGATATATGTACACACATATATATACATATAAACATTGGCATTAAACAGTCATGATCCATGACGACCCTGTCAGACACGGCATACATACATACATACATGTATAAATAATAAACATCAACATAATCATGATCACATCATAATTACTATATATCGTAAGGCCTAGGTTGATAGAACTTCCTTTATTCATGCACAACATGCACAATATTGAGAAAAACAGTTCCCAACATAGCCAATACATTTGATGCCTCAAATCTAGTTACTTTACCTTTTTGGTTACCTTTCTCATGTTTGTACTGCCACCATCCATTTACCACAATGGACCCAACTAGTCCAACCGACCATCATATTCTTACCTTTAATTTATCTCATGCATGCATCAGGTGTCATCCAAGTCTTACATTACTTGCTAGGTTTCATTCAACTCCTCCAAAACTCCATCAGCTCCATCTTTCCCAAACCAATTCCCAAGACTCAAAAAATAAAAGGAAAGAACAAGAAACAAACAAGAAGAAAACCCTAAAAACCATTAGCAATACGACACCACAAACAAAGTGGCAAGGCCTTGCACTGGACATAAATAAAACTGTAATTCAAGCGCAAAAAAATCATTAAATACCGAAATCACAAGACTAGAAATAAACACCATGACTCAATCCCCCATGGGTTCCCAAATATTCCAAGGGAAAGCTTAACCCGATTCTTTTCAAATATTTCGTGGTAGTCTCTTTTTCCATGCCATCCCCTACATCATACTGCTATAAAAACATAACTCTCAGTGCATAAATAAAAATAACAATATGCTAGTTACCTTAGCTTATTGTGCCAAGTATGCTGACTTGTAACTGAACACACATGTCAGCCATATGTACCAAACATCAAGATAACATATCTATCAATTCAAAATAAACCTCTACCCAGACTAACACCATATCATAATCAACAATCAACTCACATTCATCAGTCATAATACGTAATGATACAACTGTGACCTACTTACACTCAAGTATTTAGTGGATATCTCAGCACATATGTGTTAGCACAATCATCTTAAAACAAGATCATTCCTTCATGAAATCTTACAGACATATACTCATATCATACAGTCAATCAAACATTCAGGAAACTTGCAAACATACCGTGTTAAATAAATCAACTAGATGATGTAATAGACACCAAATTACTCAAAACAAAATAGACGAAATAATCAAACATTCAAGCACCAAGTATACAACATAAGAAAACTCATACCTTAATGTATCTTAGGGGAGGCTATCTTGTTTGTGCAATTAATCTAGATTAGCACGATATAACTTCACATCACATCAACTTAGACATTGTTAGGTCCCTATATTACTAGTATAGTGATTCAGATTTATGCAGGAATGCAATAAAATACAGAAATAGAAATAAACACAAATATGCAGCGGAAATAATGATTCGTTTAATTAATATCAAATAACAGAAATATGCTTACAAACATAATGGAAATAAAATAGCTATGGCACTGGTAGCTTATCTCTGAGAAGAGATGTGGTGGCTATATTCCTCTAAACTATGTTACAATGAGGCTAAATGGCCTATTTATTATAGAGAAACAATGGAAACCCCTAAACATCCAAAAACCTAACCCTAGGAGATGAAGCACCAAAACTATGGACCCCGTTTGGGTAAATTGGAAGTTTCATCTTCCAGGGGTCGTAACTTTGGCATATTATCTCCGTTTGATGCACATGATACATCGTTAGAAAGATATATCCGAGGAATACAACTGCTAAATGTGAATATCAATTATGGAACAGAATCATATTCTTTGGAGAAGCGATGCCCAAAAAACGTCGTTTAGGGCCTCAAAACGGCTCCGGAAGTTCAGGACCCGAAAAACTGCTAAAAATAGTAAGTTGTGCTGAAACTAAAAAACTGAAAGAATTGATGGTGGAATTTCAAATGGAATAGGTGGGTGGCCACCAATATCTACCTGGATCATTGTGGCCCCAAAAGAACTCTGGGAGTGCAGGACCCGAAAACCTGTTAAAAATAGTAAGTTGTACTGAAAGTGAAAAGTTGCAAGAATTGATGGTGTGGGTCCAAATGGAATAGGTGGGTGGCCATCGATATCCACCTGGATCATATAGTCCATTATTTTTGTTAGTGTAACCCCCTTATTGTTATTATTGTACCCCTGTAACCCCAATATTGTTATTATTGTGCCCTTACATTATTATCGTTAGGTCGGCTACGATTATATTATGACCCCATGGACTCCTATATATAGAATGAGGTTTTTTCATTTGTATCATCCAAGAATTGTTCATTTATTAATACAGAAGTATCATCATACATGTAATTTTATTATTAATGGGAAAAGAAATTACATATGAATTGCAAAATTTTACACACATAAACTTCAACACTCTTTCAATTAGGAAAAATAACCTATTTATAAGCTACATGTCCTAACTTAATTTAGTTATGGACCACTTGATAAAACAACAAGTGTCCATTTACAATAAATGACCTTCTAACCAATCTACTAACTTTATTCCTAATTTGGAGCCTAAGATATGACATTATTCTAGAGTCCTATCTTTTTAACAACATTATATTTCTAAGTGTCTCTAATATTTTATAAATATTCTAATTTAATAAATATTTTATCCTAAATTTAATTATGATATTTGGATCACCTAACATTCCCCCCTATGATCCAAAGATACATTACAACATATACCAAGTTCATCCCTGAACTTAGTAAATTTTATTATGCCAATAGGTTTGGTGAAGATATCGGAGGTCTGATCTTCTAAAGGATAATAAATCGGCTTGATGACATCCTCTGCAATGAGTTATCTGATATGATGATACTTGGTGTCCACATGCTTTGTCTTTGAATGAAAAACTAGATTCTTCACAAGCTTTATTGCTGACTGGTTTTTGATGAATAACGATGTTTCTTCTGTTGGAGGAATTCACAATTCGTGTAAAACTCTACGCAACCAAACAATCCCACATGTTGCTTCCCATGCTGATATGTACTCTACTCCTGCTGAAGAAGTGGCCATTGTAGCTTGCTTCTTGCAACTCCAAGACACTGTAACTGACCCCATGTTCATTAAATAACTTGAGGTTGATGCCCTATCATCAATACTGCCAGCAAAGTTGGCATCTAGAAATCTACCAAGTACAAAGTTTTTAGTATTTTTGTAAAGAAGACCAAAATATTTTGTTCCTTGGATATAACGAATAACTCTTTTGGTTGCATTCCAGTGGTTGTTCGTGGTTACTGCATAAAGCGGGAAATAATATTGACGGCATAAGAAATATTTGGTCGAGTAGTTGTCAGATAAATCAGGTTGCCAATCAACTATCGATAAGTAGTGTTATCCACCATTTCCCCCTGCTTCAAATTTTGAAAGTTTCAAGTTTTGTTCCATGGGGGTAAGAATAGGCTTGCAATCTTGCATGCCAAATCGCTGAAGAACTTTTGCTGCATACTTACTCTGAGAAATGAAAATATGATGTGGACATTGGAATACTTCAACTCCAAGATAATAGTGAAGTAGTCCCAAATATGTCATCTTAAAACCTGCATGTAACTCCTTTTTAACCTGTGCAATGTAATCATCATTGTTACCAGTGATAATCAAATCATCTACATACGTAACTAGAATCACCATATTTTTACCTTGTTGGCGTACATACAAAGTATCATCAAATTCACTTCGTTGAAAGCCAACTTTCCAAAGGTATTCTTCCATTTTGGCATACCAACCTCAGGGAGCTTTTTTTAACCCATATAAAGCCTTTATCAGTTTGCAGACTTGATGTTCCTGTCCTTCAATTTCAAAACCTAGTGGTTGTGTCATATACACTTCTTCCTGTAAATCTTGGTTGAGGAAAGCACTTTTTACATCCATCTGAAGAACTTTCCATCTTTGCTGAGCTGCTAAGGCAAGTGTGAGTCAAATGGTGTTCCATTTAGCTATAGGAGAAAACGTTTCCTCATAATCAATCCCTTCCTGCTGTGAAAAAACCTTAACAACAAGTTTTTCTTTATACTTTTCAATATCGCCATTTTTCTTGTACTTAATTCAGTAAACCCATTTGCATCCAATGGGTTTAACATTCTTAGGACAACCAACAAGTTTCCAAGTGTTGTTGAGAACTGCCTGATATTCATCAACCATAGCCTGTTGTCATTATTTATGTTTTACTTCCTCTTGATAAGTAGAAGGTTCAGTAGAATCATTTGCTATCAAGGCAAAATTTCCTTCACTTCTTTGTGATCCCCTTGTTCCTGTTTTATTTTGTTCATTAGGCCTTACATCTTTCAAAAGTTGAACTGCCCATTTTGGAAATTGATGTTCACTGGTTTGAGATTGTGAAAAATCACCATCAGTGTAAAGAGGGTTGATGTAAATTAATGTTCGTTGATCAACCGTGAACTCTGGGGGTGGAGAATAATTGTCAGAAGAACTGCTGCTGCTAGGAGATTTGGATGAACTACCAGAAGACTCAGACGGTGTTGGTGAAGAAGATGGATTGGATGAATCATTTTCAGATGAAGGAAATTCAAGTTCATACCAATTTTTTGAATTTGGTTGACTTTGTAGATTTACTTTTCTTTTATCACCTTTTGTTTCTAACTTTTGAAGAAAACTTTCAACTTCTTCAGAACTCTTACTCTCATTTTCATCAAAAATCACATCCCTGCTCACAATAAATTTCCCATTAGAAAAAATTTGGTACCCTTTCTTCTCATCAGAATAGCCAATCATTGTGCACTTCAAGCTTCATGAGTCAAGCTTAGTTCATTTTTCCTTAGAAACTAAGGAATAACATATTGATCCAAAAACTATGAGATTTTTGACCCGAGATTTGAAGCCAAACCATGCTTCATAAGGTGTGATTTCGTCTAAAGAAGCAGTGGGAGATTTTTTTCCTTAAGTAGAAAGCGGTATGAATTGCTTTGGTCCAATATATAGGACTTAACTTTTTTAAAGTTAACATAGATCTCGCCATTCCTAAAAAGGTACGGTTCATTCTTTCTACTACTCCATTTTGCTGTGGAGTGTAGACATTGGTAAGATGTTTTTTTATGCCATTATGCAGGCAATACATTTTGAATTCATTTGAAGTGAATTATCTGCCATTGTTGGTTATAAGAGTGCCAATATTCTCTTTTACTTCATTTTCAATAAGTTGGTGAAAAGTTTTGAACTTTTCAAATGCTTTTGACTTTTGCTTCAAAAAATATACCCAAGTCATCCTGCTAAAATCATCAACAAAAGTAAGAGATATATGCATCCTCCTAGCGAAGTTTGTAAGGGTCCACAAATATCATTGTGAACCAATTGCAAATGCCTGTTTTCTCGCCATGAACTTGTGGGAAAAGTCTCTCGATGTTGTTTTCCATAAATGAAAGATTCACATTTTTCATTTTCCCTTTTGAAGGTTGGAATTCCCTTAACCATTCCCTGTTTTTGTAACTGAGAGAGACTGTCAAAGTTGAGATGGCCATATCTTACATGCCACAATATGATTGGTGAAATGTCTTTACTTGCTGCTTCCGCAAAGTCAAAATTTCTTGGAATAACTATCCCTTTCATCCTTAACATTTTTCCATCTTCATAACCTGTTATCATTGTTTTCATGTTATGTTTGACTGAGTTAATTTTAACTAAGCCATCTTCCATAATCACCAAATGTCCTACTTGTAGAATTGTGACTAAAGATAGAAATTTTTTCTTAAATATTGGGACATACCATACATTTGAAATCATTCTTTCTCCAATGCCAAATAAAAAAACTTTAACTACACCTTTTCCAAAAGGAGTATGTTTTGTTTTATCAGCTAGATATATTGAATTGAGATGGAATTTTTGGAAGCTCCAAAAGAAGTCCTGTCGAAAATTCATGTGTTGAGTTGATCCTGTATCCATAATCCATGCATCTTCATAATGACTTCTAAGAAAGGTTGAAACCTGTAAAGCTGTTGATTCTTTGTTGGTGAATACATATTCCGAACCATCATGATCATCTTCATCATTTGCAAAGTGTGCAAATTTGGATGAAACTAGGGAATTTTATCAATGGAAGTTCTACAATATTCAACATAATGTCCAACTTTATTACATCTCCTGCAAAAAATTTGACTGAAATCTCTGCCTCTGCCTCTACTTTGGCCTCTATTCTGAGTTTTTCCTCTGCATGGACTTTTTCCTCTTCCTTTATTATATCCTCTGCCTTGATGGTTTCCTCGACATTGAAAATTTCTCTTGCCTGAACTATAGCCTCTATTGAAATTGTTTCCTCTACTTTGACTGCGACCACGACCTTGTACATTGTGGGCTTGTTGAATTTGATTGAAATTTCCTCTTCCTCGGTTTCTAGAACTATCAGTTGAGGATTTACTTGTGCTAGCCTCTGTGAAGAAAACATCTTCCCCAATCTACTTCTTCTTCCAAAAAAATTTTCATGTTGGGCTAACATATCACTCAATTCATCAAAATTTATCTTCTCTAAATTTCCAGTGACTTGCAAAGTTTCCAAAAAATGTGTGTAAGATGATGGAAATCCACCAATTAAAATTGTAGTCAAGAAACTTTCATTGACAGCTTGAAAACCAACATTTATTATTTCTTGCTTGGTGTTTTTAAGCTGTGAAATATATTTGAGAACATCACCACCTTCAGTTATTTTTTGTTGGATTAGTTTTAATTGAAGATGAACCTTCTTTGATTCAGGTTGTGTATCAAAGAGATCTTTGAATGTACGCAAAGCAGTTCATGCATCTAAGGAATTTTCAATATGAATGTACATTTCATTGTTAACTGAAGACTTTATAAGAGCTAATGCCTTGGCATTTTTGACTTCCCATTTTGCAATTAAAGCTGCATTTGTTGGTTTATTTTGCTTAATGTTTCCATCACATATTTCATGCCATAATTTATTATATATGAGAGTGCTTTCAATTAGACATTTCCTGTCTTATAATATTTTTACCCTTCTAGCTTATCAGAATCAAAGAATAGATTTATTAACTTAGACATTGTAATGTTGAAGCAGTGCACCAAAAGAATCAAACACAAGAAAAATGAGCAACTCATCACACGAAATATGCCACGAAAAAAAGACACACGCCATGCAAAGAGAAAACAATCTATCGGGGCAGCTTGGCCTTGACCCTCATATAGTCGTTGAAAAAGGTGAAAAATCACTAATCTTTTCACTTGGATCTAGTCAATTTCTCATTGAGTGTTTACAATGAAATCCTTTCAAAATTTGACCACTTGATAATGCCCATAGAAATGTCTTCTTAAAAAAAATCTACCCCTCCTCAAAGTAAAAAATTACTTTGAGTTACAAATATCACTCTTATCTCTCCATATAAAAATTACAAATAGAATCTCCTTATTGCTCCAAAAATTACAAAATACCCCTTTTTACACCTTCTTTCTCCCTTACAAAAAAATTCCCTAACTTCGAAATAAAATAAAAAATAAAAATTTTACAGAATTCAAAGAATCCATGTATGTGATTTCAGTTGGCCGCATGTAATGAAAGAGGTTCATGTCAGAGGAACAAGTCTCTAGAATGCTTTTTCTTTGGTGTTGAATTATCACATCTCAGGGAACCTACGTATCAGTAGTACAACTGACCCTTTTCGTTGCTCAGCAATGTGTATTTTGATGCCATTTGTTTCTACAATATTGTGAGTTATCTCCATTATCTTACCTCACCTTTCTTTGGCAACATCCTCCTTTAAAACCATAACAACACCGCTCTGCATTTTTTCAGAAGGGTGGACAAACGCATGATTTTATTGTGTGGAATTATTTATGCAGCTGAGCTGTGAGCTGATTGAATCCACCCACTCTTACCCAGATTTTGTCCACTCTTTGCTATTCTCTGTGGGGAGAGCCAGTCGAGGCACAATCGATTCTGAAAAATCGTCCACCGCTTACTTGATCTAGTGCAAGTAAGTTAAATGTTGCATAGCACTTGTTAGTATGTGGTCTAATGTCACTCTTCAATATTCAAAGCAGAGGCTTGAGCGATCAACAGAAAAATGGTTGTGAATGGATTTTTCTTCATGTGCCATAGTCTTTGGATGTCTGACACAATTATTTAAACACATTTAAATATAATGACAACATGGTTTATGAATGAAAATAATGATAATGATCAGGGGTTGTGTCATTTCTTACAAACATTCCCAGCACGAATTGATGGCATCGTCCAGTGCAGCTAGAATTTCAGATACCTGACAACCTTGTAAAGAGTAGACTCTATAAACTGTGATTCTGGAGGTGGGAGATCCTCCTTTTGCAGATATGTTGGCAAGCTTGTAGTAGTCACGGGAAGGAGAAGAAATACCCAATGGAAATCACAGGAATGACATGGAAGAATACTCTCAGATCTTAGAGTACGAACTAATTTCTGTTGATGATCGGTTGCAAGTTGGCCCTAATAGCAGTAATGGGAATGTACAAGCCACACAGGGGTTTCACCCAATTAATTCGTAGGAGGCGATGGATTGAATCCACAGAATGACTCTTATTCAACTACTGTGGTTTATAATGGTATGGAAATTCATGTGTTTGGGAATGTGGGTGGATTTTCATACCTTCAAGTGGGCAATAGCTCTATCAATGAAAACGATTCAAATGGTCCAGAAAAGGATGAAGAAGAGGAGAAAAAAAAATATGGTATTGTACAGTACTCCAAGGTATGGAAAATACAGTGGAATTAGAGTTTTTGGGGGCAAGATAGAGTGAGCTTAGAATTTCAGATTTAAAAAAAATGAATCAAATAATTTATAATTCAAATAATAATTAAATTTTTTTCCCTGAAAAAACAAATTTGACAAATTTGCATACCAACCTAATTGATGAACAATTTACTGGAGTTTTCCATAGGCTTGTAGAGTTGGAATATCTTTCTCCCATCAACTGTATTAGTGAATATATGATACCACATTAATACATAAGTGTCCTCAGACACGTAATTTTATTAATAATGGGAAAAGAAATTACATATGAATTGCAAGAGTTTACACACGTAAACTTCAACACTTGCAATTAGGAAAAATCACCTATTTATAAGCTACATGTCCGAACTTAATTTAGTTATGGACCACTTGATAAAACAACATGTGTCCATTTACAATAAATGACCTTCTAACCAATCTACTAACTTTATTCCTAATTTGGAACCTAAGATACGACACTATTCTAGAGTCCTATCTTTTTAACAATATTATATTTCTAAGTGTCTCTAATATTTATTAAATAGTCTAACTTAATAAATATTTTATTCTAACTTTAAATTATGATATTTGGATCATCTAACAT
>CM076574.1:1088705817-1088935445 GCA_034641835.2 Pinus albicaulis
TGTAATATTTGTTGATGAATTTTCTCGTAAGTGTTGGATCTTCTTAATGTAGAAGAAATATGAAACATTATCTAAGTTCGATGAGTTTAAAGCACTGATGGAGAAAGAGTCGAGGAAGAAAGTGAAGGCACTTAGGAGCTATAGTGGTGGAGAATACATCTCTAAAAAATTCAAGAACTTCTGCATCAAAGAAGGAATTTGAAGAGAACGCATAGTGCCTCATAACCCACAATAGAATGGGGTCGCGAAGAGGAAGAAAATTTTTTGTGGGTGCAACATGAGCGATGTTGCATGATCAAGGCCTATCGAGGCATCTATGAGCAGAAGCATGAAATACAATGGTACATGTGCAAAACCATTGTCCTCATAGAGTACTTGGCATGAGTACACCTAAAGAGGCTTTCACTGGTAAGAAACCTGGTGTTTCACACTTTAAGATTTTTGGCTCATATGTTTATGGTCATGTGACCAAGGACGCCAGGAAGAAGTTAGAGCTAATAGCCAAGGTTGGGATTTTTGTGGGGTACACTGAAACACCCCATAATTATCGTGTGTATTTTCCAAAAAATAGAATGATTGTTGTGCAACGGGATATCAAATTTGATGAGGTGAGAGCCATGCATTTGT
Source organism: Pinus albicaulis (assembly GCA_034641835.2). Taxonomy (NCBI): domain Eukaryota; kingdom Viridiplantae; phylum Streptophyta; class Pinopsida; order Pinales; family Pinaceae; genus Pinus; species Pinus albicaulis. Next base: position 1,088,706,445 of record CM076574.1, read on the forward strand.
CCCTTGAGAGGGAGCTGAAGCTACATGCAAAGGAGGAACTATTGGTTCTCAAGGATGAGTCTCAAGATGTGGATCAACTACATGAGGAGGTTCATGGAGTGGAGGAAATCACTCATGCAGAGCCATCCATCAGAAATGGTAGAAGTCACACCATGGAAGTTGAAAGGATGAGACTTGATGTTGCATAGAATGTAGGAGCCCCTACTTCCCAGTGCAGACAGAGAAAGTCTCCTAACAGATTTATTGGATACATGGCTCTTTTGAGCAAATGTATTGTGACTGAACCATCGTCCTTTCCGAAAGTAGTGCAACAGCCTACTTGGGTTGATGCAATGGTGGAGGAGTATGACTCCATTGTCAAGAACAATGCATGGGATATAGTCCCAAGACCGGTCGACAAACCAGTGGTTGGATCGAGATGGATCTACAATGTAAAGCAAGTTGCTGATGGGAGTGTGGATAAATACAAGGCTAGATTTGTGGCTCGGGGTTTCTCACGGATCGAGGCGACAGATTATGATGAGACTTGTGCACCTGTCGCACGGTACTCTTCCAGAAGATCCATCCTTGCACTCTTAGTGTAGATGGGTTGGTGCATTCATCAGATGGATGTCAAAACTACGTTTCTCAATGGGATCATTGAGGAAGAGGTGTACATAGAGAATACTGAAGGTTTTGAGATCTTCAACAATGAGTCGCATGTGTGCAGGCTCAAAAGAGCATTGTATGGGATGAAGCAAGGACCCCATGCTTGGTTGATCCATATTTATTTAGGAATTCAATAATACACAGAAATAAACTTAAACATAGAGATGCAACGGAAATAATATTTCATTTCATTAATATCAAATAACATAAATATGCTTACAAACATAATGGAAATAAACTAGCTAGGGCGCTGGTAGCGTATCTCGGAGAAGATATGTGGCAGCTACAGGCCTCTGAACTGTGTTACAATAAGTCTTGAATGCCTATTTATTTTTGATAAACAATAGAAAACCCTAAACATCCAAAAACCTAACCGTACGAGATGAAGCACCAAAAATATGAGCCCCATTTGGGTAAATTGGTGTTTCAACTTCCCAGGGATGTAGCTTTGGCATACGATCTTTGTTTGACGCATATCATACCTCGTTAGAAAGATATATCCAAGGACTACAAATTTTCATGTAATAAGTGTTGGTCCATTGAACCAATATTCTCCCACTTTTCCCAAAAAACGTCGTTTAGGGCCTCAAAATGGCTCCAGAATTTCAAGACCCGAAAAACTACTAAAAATAGTAAGTTGTATCGAAACTGAAAAATTGAAAGAACTAATGGTGGGGGTTCAAATGGAATAGTTGGGTGACCACCAATATCCACCTGGATCGTTAGGTCCCCAAAACGGCTCTAGAAGTTCAGTACCTAAAAACCTGCTGAAAATAGTAAGTTGTGTTGAAAGTGAAAAACTGAAAGAACCAATGGTGTGGATCCAAACAGAAAAGGTGGATGGCCACCAATATCCACTTGGGTCATTCGTCCCCTCTTAGCAAGAAATGGTCCCCATTGAGTTGATATCCTCCATGAGATGAGGTGAATTCTGCTGAACTAGGTATTGGATTTGTCGAAGATGTCATGGACCTCCGGGCGGACATGCTGGATGCGTTCAGTAAATTTTGTGTCTTTACCAACCTCAGAGAGTACATGTGTGGATTTTATCTGTGTGGTCACACGAGGTATTAAAATATCAGGTGGCGGTACGTCGTGGTTCAAATCAATGGAGTGCTTAACCTGACAATGTAGAGGAACCTCTGTGGGTGAGGAGAAAATTTCCTCATATTTCTTCACGACTTTGTCCATATATTGTAGCCCTGTAGGGGATCCCTATTTCACAGTTGTGGCCACAATATTCTTCTTTCCCAATTATCAAGTTGTAAGAAAAATAAATTTCCTGGTTTGGGAAACAATCTTACTGCGTTGTTTTGCAATAGTCAAGGAGATGGCAGGAGGCGGTACTACCTCTGGTATCTTGTACAATTTATTTCCCAAAGTAATAAAAATAGAATGAGGCCTAGAATCATACATAGCATGTCACCTCCACAAGTATGGTTGGCCCAATAAAACATTAGCTACATCAGGAGGAGCTACATGTAATATTCCAAAATCTGCATGCAGCAAATTGGAATATTATTTTTTGTTGATTTCACTTAGAAGGAGAAAAAATGGGTAAGGAGGCCCATGCATAATAAAAATCTCAATAATATCCCTCATAGTATGAATGGGGATTATCATTGGAGCTATTTTTCACACCCTCATGTGTGAAGAGGATCATTTGCAAGTGGACAAGGTCAAGTTTGACCAAGTCAACAACGTTGGGATAGGAGGTGGAGAACACTTAGAGAAACAACGCAGTATGAATGGGAAGAGGTTTCCTTGGTGAAGGAAACCCTAATGAGTAGGACCCATGGTGAGAAGTATCTCACATGTTTAAAAGGAGGGCAAAGAAGCCATTGTTTCTCACGTTGAAGATTATTGATTTAATTGTATATTCAAACTTTGTGCATTCTCACGTTGTTTAGCAAAGTTACAGTGCCGCTTAGCACAAGGCATTCCTGTTTAGGAATTCCTTCTCCTTCCAAGAGAGGCCTCTTGAAGTAGTTGCTCTTAATTTTCTCCACATCCAAGCTTGAGGCCAAGCTACTTCCTCCAGCTACAACATTATTTCTGCTCAAGTATAACGTTTTGTTGCAGGGTGTTGCAGTGGAGGTTCTACAACACCACTTCTGGAGCTATTTTTTAGAGGACGGAGTCTCCCTGCCTTTGGAGGATCAATGAGGGAGAATTTGAGTTGATTCCCATCATCTTTGGCATCAGGCCAACCATTTTTCATCACCTACAGTGCAGTCCCTCTCATTAACTGCATTATTTTCATTGAGTATATGCAGTGAGGGTTGCAGTATTGGTTTGGAGGGTCAGATATTCAGTGTTAGGATCAGACTTCCACTTGGAAGATCCCTTGGAGGAGTTCTAATCATCTGGTGCATCATCTTCAGCCTTCTTCATTCATTTCTAGTTTCTGAGTTGCAGCTGCTACCCAGCAACTCCGGCATTTTTTCCATTTTGTATATTTCAGCCAATCCTTCTAAGGATTGATGTATTATTGTTTCCAAGGGTTAGAGCTTTGCTCCCCCACTTTATTTGAGCCATAAATTTCCATATCCATGTATTGACATTATTTCTGTAGCAGTGCCTCCTATAAATTGTGCAGTCATAGCCTAGGTTTATACATATATAGCAGTGTTCTTCATCTCCTTGTACATGTATTGTTGAGGCTTGCATTGCCTTGCTTGAGTGATTGTTTCCTCAAGGAATTGTACTCCTTTTACTACTATAACATTACTTGTTGGCTATTTCTATCTTCATCTATTCAGGTTCATTAAAATAACTTTGTTTCTCTATTGGATGTTCTTACATTTGCTGCAGTCCCATCATTGGGAATTTTTCCAAGAAAACTAGGTGTGGGAGATCTGTTTAACCCACCTAGAGGGATTTCTTTGGAGCCTCCTCTTGGATTTAGGACTTGGACACATTTTTCTAAGGCATGTAGGTCCTGGTTTCAAATCCTGTAGCATCCATTCCTGGAAAATGCATTTTCCAGTCATGCCTTGCTAGTTGTTCCAAATTTGGGATATTACAGTGGTATCAAAGCAACTTTCTTGCCTCAGCCTGTGAGTCTCAGCCCAAGAAGATCAGAATGATGAAGAAGATGAGATTACTCTCATCAGTGTTTAGATCCAGAGAGGAACTCTCCAAGGAGGTCAAGAAGATTGAAGAAATAGAAGAGGAAGGACCATGCACTTCCTATTCTCATCAAGAAGAAGACAATGAGCATGGAAGATACTTGGATCATTTGATTCTAAGTAAGTACCTTGTTGAGTACAAATCTCAACCTAGAGCCTACAAAGAGACTCTAGCTTTTCCACCATTCATCCAGTTGAAGGAAGAGAAGAGACCATGCAGCAAAAGAGAAATCAAAGGTAATAGATTTCTATTGTCTACATTCGATGGGTCATCTACAGCAAGAGCTTGGGTGAAGAAGTTGGAAGAATTTTTCCTGCTACATCCTGTAGTGGAGGAAGAGTTTTTTGAGATCTCAGCACTGCACCTAGGAGGTGAAGCCCACATTTGGTGGTTCAGCAAATTGAGCCATGCAAGAGTGTCTACTCTTGCTAAGTTTTCTCAAGAGCTGATCAAGAAGTTTGACAGTAAAAGAATAGAAGAGGAGAAGCCCTCACCACCACTTGAGGAGTTTGGTCCTAACGCTGTCACACTCATGGAGGAGTAGCCACATTCATCAACAGTTGGGGCAGCCAACACTTTGGAGGGAGGAACTCTTGCAGCCCTACAAGAAGTTCCCAAATATTATCAAGGTATGAAAATATTTCCACTATCTATTGTTGCAGCAAATTCTTTTGAAAGTTGTGGAAATTTTATTTTACATGACCAAGGGTCAAATCCCATTGCTGATCTAGAGCAACATGGTTGCATTGCGTTGTGAAACATGGAAACATTCAAGGAGGAAATAAACCATCATCCTCATGAGCCATTGTTGGGTTGTATATCACACTTGAGGTTGGGGTTTGAAGACTTGATGGAAGATAGTAGACATGTTGAAGTGAAACCCTTTCTCCTTTCTAAATGACCCCCTCTCAATGAGCTCCTCTCAGCTCAAAGAGAAACTTCTACTTTTAGAAAATCCAAGACCTCATGGGTTTTGGAAGACTATTGTTGAGAGGGAGATCTCATTGGGAGATTTCATTAGAGGCGCACTCCAACATATCATGGGGTGCAAGGATTTTCTTCCTTTCTCACACTTGAATCTTCATGGATTCAAGGAGAAGCAGATAGAAGACGGAGGACATCATATGATGGATAACATCTCTCATGCTTGTGTTGGACATTTCTTGAGCCATACACATAATAATGGGAGGTTTTTTTACTACCGCCTATTTGGATCCTTATGGGATCAAATTGAACCTTGAGAAGCTTGCATTTCAAAATCCCATGAAGTGCAAAGACAGGAACCTGATTTGGGAGTTTGGTAGGTCTCATGGGAGGAGTACCAAGATGAAGGATGGAAGGAGACATCCACAATGGGTTGAGTGGATGTGGATGGAGAGCAAGAAGCTGGTAGGCTACTTGCAAATTTATGATACCGGGCAGCAGGAGGCTTGGTTGCTCTGGTTACTCTTGAAAGATTTTGGTCATCATCCTCTTTCTAAGGGTATGTGGCAGGATACCTGCATCTTCGAGCAGCAGAGAGTATGGGTGCATGGTGTTGGTATGATCTTCATATCATTCATTATGTTTTCATCAAATGATTTGTATGATGGAAGTATGGGGAGGCAACAAAATATTTTGTTGCTTTGCTTGTTCTTGGGAGAGCAAGAGAATATTTGCTCTCACGCTTTGCATGATGTTGCAAGAGGAGGAGATGGCATTATCTCTTTGGCCTTAGATGATCAAGAGGTAATTCCACCTTGGGAGGGACTTCATATGTGTAGCAGCATTGTGGGAGATACCTTTGACAAGGAGCATGCCAAAGAATGGAGCTATGAGTTGGAAAAAGCTTATTTGCAGGGGCCAACAATGTTGTCACTTGAGAGCTTGGGGTTATTGATGGAGTATCCCCAAGATCACTTCACATTGGATGCATTTGGTGAAAAAGGAGGAGGTGAGATTGATGGAGTAGTGGATGGAAACATCTATTACATTGGTATGACCTCACTTGCTATGATCTTATTGACTTGGATTTCCAAGTATAAGGAGGGTGATCTTTATGCAGCATATGGTTCATCTCTCTTCCTGGGAATGTGCCATACCACTATGGAGGGATAATTCATATACACATGCATCATATTGCTCTCGACATATGGTAAGAATATTTTTTTTGCACCCATGGATTATCTGACACAACATTTGGATACTCTTACCATTCATATTCAGTGCGTTGCTCCACAAGAGGGCAAGCTTTTCATTGAGCTCCATGGTCAACATTGGGCCAAATTGTATCATGGAGACAACCATCTCTTGTATGGCCTTGGGAAAGTGTTTTCTTTCATGTATGGTCAGTTGATGTACTCAGCCATTTTCTATTTATCAGTAGATTTCATGACATACATAATTATCCATGTAACAAAAAACAACTTGCCATGTAATTTTATGAAGCAGCAGTTTGGGAAACTACGATATTACTATTGGTAAAAATGTTGGTACCTTCTTGCACCAAATGAAAACTTTATTATTTTCCTCATTTTGTTGCTGATCATGATTTCCTTTGCTAATATGGATCTGATTTGTATGGGAAGCATGACTGGGAGAGAGACATAGGAGTTGGATGTGTCCCTTGGGGAAGAGGATTCCCACACTTTTTGCAATGCATGTTCTAATGGGAGCATGAGAGGAGATATGGCCATCATTGCCAAACACTTGTTTTCTTTTGTTGAGATGGACCATATGATTGTTGGGATGCCATATGGTGATGTTTTCCTATCCATAACATATGGGTTTTTTTGGGCCAGCTTGATTCGCAGCGTTGGAGGAGAGGTCTTTGGGGATCTAGTCTTCTTCTTGCCACTTGAGGGCAAGTATTTTGCAGCCTAGGATCAACATTTTCTCTACACTTATCATAAGTGGAGAGAAGTACAACATGGGGTAGGCTATGATGCTTACCATGTTCATATTTTCAGCCCACCTTCATTTCTGGAGCTTGAGGTGGAAGGCGATTTTCAAGAGTTGCCATGTTGGGAGGTGACTCATTTTGTATGGATGATTGCTTGGGATGGAGGATCCATTTGGGTAGGATTTTTTCCCAACAATTTCCAGTCCCCATGCCTTGGAGGCAACTCCTCAGTTCTATCCTTGTAGTTGCTTGAGGACAAGCAACATTTGGGAGGGGAAGACTGTAATATTCCAAAATCTGCATGCAGCAAATTGGAATATTAATTTTTGCTGATTTCACTTAGGAGGAGAACAAATGGGTAAGGAGGCCCATGCATAATAAAAATCTCAATAAAATCCCTAATAGTATGAATGGGGATTATCATTGGAGCTAGTTTTCACACCCTCATTTGTGAACAGGATCATTTGCAAGTGGACAAGGTCAAGTTTGACCAAGTCAACAGCATTGGGATAAGACGTAGAGAACACTTAGAGAAACAACACAGTATGAATGGGAAGAGGTTTCTTTGGTGAAGGAAACCCTAATGAGTGGGACCCATGGTGAGAAGGATCTCACATGTTTAAAAGGTGCAAGGATGCATTTAGTAAATTTTGTGTCTTTATCAACCTCAGAGAGTACATGTGTGGATTCTATCTGTGTGGTCACACGAGATATGAAAATATTAGGTGGTGGTGCATTGGGGGTCATATCAATGGAGTGCTTAACCTGACAGTGTAGAGGAACCTCTGTGGGTGAGGAGAATATGTCCTCATATTCCTTCACGACTTTTTCCATCTATTGTAGCCTTGTAGGGGAGCCCTATTTCGCAGCTGTGGCCACAATCTTCTTCTTTCCCAATAAGCAAGTTGTAAGGAAAATAAATTTCCTGGTTTTGGAAACAATCTTACTACGTTGTTTTGCAATAGTCAAGTAGATGGCAGGAGGCAGTACTACCTTTGGTATCTTCTACAATTTATTTCCCAAACTAATAACAACAGAACGAGGCCTAGAATCATACACAGCATGTCACCTCCACAAGTACGGTTGGCCCAATAAAACATTAGCTACATCAGAAGGAGCAACATGTAATATTCCAAAATCTGCATGCAGCAAATTGGAATATTAATTTTTGCTGATTTCACTTAGGAGGAGAAAAAATGGGTAAGGTGGCCCATGCATAATAAAAATCTCAATAATATCCCTCATAGTATGAATGGGGATTAACGTTGGAGCTGGTTTTCACACCCTCATGTGTGAACAGGATCATTTGCAAGTGGACAAGGTCAAGTTTGACCAAGTCAACAGCACTGGGATAGGAGGTGGAGAACACTTAGAGAAACAACGCAGTATGAATGAGAAGAGGTTTCTTTGGTGAAAGAAACCCTAATGAGTGGGACCAATGGTGAGAAGGATCTCACATGTTTAAAAGGAGGGAAAGGTAGCCATTGCTTCTCATGTTGAAGATTATTGATTTCATTGTCTATTCAAACTTTGTGCATTCTCCCATTGTTTAGTAGAGTTGCAGTGCTGCTTAGCACAAGGCATTCCTGTTTAGGAATTCCTTCTCCTTCCAAGAGAGGCCTCTTGAAGGAGTTTCTCTTCATTTTCTCCACATCCAAGCTTGAGGCTAATCTACTTCCTCCAGCTACAGCATTATTTCTTCTCAAGTATAACGTTGTGTTGCAGGGTGTTGCAGTGGAGGTTCTAAAACACCACTTCCGGAGCTATTTTTCAGAGGAGGGAGTCTCCTTTCCTTTGGAGGATCAGTGAGGGAGAATTTGAGCTGATTCCCATCATCTTTGGCATCATGCCAACCATTTTTCATCACCTACAACGTAGTCCCTCTCATTGACTACGTTATTTTCATTGAGTATCTACAGTGAGGGTTGTAGTATTGGTTTGCAGGGTCATATCTTCAGTGTTAGGATCAGCCTTCCACTTGGAATATCCCTTGGAGGAGTTCTAATCAGCTAGTGCATCATATTCAATCTTCTTCATTCATTTCCAGTTTCTGAGTTGCAGCTGCTACCCAACAACTTCGGCATTTTTTCCATTTTGTATATTTCAGCCAATCATTCTAAGGATTGATGTATTATTGTTTCCAGGGGTTATAACTTTGCTCCCCCACTTTATTTGAGCCATAAAATTCCATATCCATGTATTGACATGATTTCTGTAGCAGTTCCTCTTATAAACTGCGTAATCATATCCTGGGTTTATACATATATAACAGTGTTCTTCATCTCCTTGTACATGTATTGTTGAGGCTTGCATTGCCTTGCTTGAGTGATTGTTTCCTCAAGGAATTGTACTATTTTTACTGCTATAAAATTACTTGCTGGCTATTTTTATCTTCATCTATTCAAGTTCATTAAAATAACGTTGTTTCTCTATTGGATGTTCTTACATTTGCTGCAGTCCCATCATTGGGTATTTTTCCAAGACAACTAGGTGTGGGAGATCTGTTTAACCCACCTAGAGGGATTTCTTTGGAGCCTCCTCTTGGATTTATGACTTAGAAACATTGTTCTGAGGGATCTAGGTCTTGGTTTCAAATCCTGTAGTAGCCATTCTTGGAAAATTTGTTTTCCAATCATGCCTTGCTAGCTGTTCCAAATTTGGGATATTACACAACATCACACAATACCTCATCCAAAAATGGCTTAATGTTGTACATAAGACGACACTGCTGGTGGATGTGGAGATCTCTCCCTGGGTGAAGCCACCCGATGGTATACAGTTGCAGGTGTGCTATGGTCGGTAGGCCGAGCCGCTTCACAACCTATGCTGAAATGAGATTCTTTTGGCTTCTTCTATCAACAATAATTTGCAATGGATAACTCTTCACCTACATTTTCAAATGGAAGAGGTGCTGCCCCTCCTCTGGATCCTTGGGATCCTCCCTTTGGACCTTGGTGGTGGAAAAAATGGCACTGGGGTCTGCATCAATGATCTTCTTCCCTTTGTCATCTCCCTTATCTAGTTTTGGCTCAGGATCAAAACATGCATATGATTCAGGTTCCTTCAATTGGGCCAGCAACAACTGTTTGGCCTGACACTCATTTTTGCTATGAGTGGGGCTATTATGAAATTCACACCACTTCCCCATGTCCTTCTTTGGATTTGTGGTGGCATTCTGAGTCATCTCGCTTTTGCTCTGCCCCCGTTTCTATGGTTCTGGGGCGCCTTTCCCTGGTTTTGGATTCGCGGATCCAAAGTCTCGCTTCTTCTACTTAAATTTTTTGCTCCATCTTGGTGGCATATCGATATGTCGTGCCAAGCGAGGTAATGTCAAGGAACTCCATTTCCTCCTGAATTTGTCTATGCAGATAGTTGTGGTGCTTGAGCACAAAATGTCTCTCTGAATCTTTAATACCCAACTTTGTGCGCACGGTATGGAACAAATTCGTCAGTTCGTGCACATCTTAATAACTTTTCTACCGCATCATTGTCCATTGGATGTACTTGTCCTCATAGCTTTCCTTGATGCCATCTTGTAATGAATTCCAAGTGGGTGTAGCCGAGAACAGAGAGGGTTCCCCCTCATCCTTTTGCTCACAGTAGGTTTCCCACTAGTCTTTGACATGGGGGGCGGATTTGAGGAGTGCAAAAATAATCTTTTCTCGATCGGAGAAATCATGGACTGAGAAATACCCTTCTAGAAAATTCAACCATCTATCTACAACGTCTACATCTATCTAGCCTTCAAATATAGGAATGTCAAATTTTACCTGTACCTTAAAGGTAGTGGCACCTCCAAAGTGGTTGTTGTAAGCAGATGTGTTGTAGGTGGGCAAACATTGAAGGATCTGAGAAAAGTTATCCATCATCGTGTTCCTTTGTTTCTCGAGGGCCTCCTTGAGAAATATTTTGATAGGATCTCCTGCTCCCTCATATTTCTTTTCTTTCACCATGGGAGATCATCGGGGTTTGCGAGGCTGATCTTGCATGGGTTCAACCAGATCAAACCCTAACTCCTTATACTGTGACCTCGTTGGGGACATGCAAAGAAAAATAGAGAAATAGAAGACCACTTTGATACCACTGACTCGGATTTATGCAGGAACGCAATAATACACAGAAATAAAAATAAACACAGAGATGTAGCGGAAATAATATTTCATTTCATTAATATCAAATAATAGAAATATGCTTACAGACATAATGGAAATAAACTAGCTAGGGCGTTGGTAGCTTATCTCTAAGAAGACATGTGGAAGCTATAGGCCTCTGAGCAGTTTTACAATGAGGGTCGAAGGCCTATTTATTGCTGATAAACAATAGAAAACCCTAAACATCCAAAAACCTAACCGTAGGAGATGAAGTGCCAAAACTATGGGCCCCATTTGGGTAAATTAGTGTTTCAACTTCCCAGGGACATAGCTTTGGCATACAATCTCTGTTAGATGCTTACCATAACTCATTATAAATATTTTTCCAATTACTACAACTTTTCATGTGAGTAGCATCTATCCATGGAACCATGGTGCTCCCAGTTTTCCCAAAAAATATCGTTTAGGGCCTCAAAATGGCTCCGGAAGTTCAAGACCCAAAAAAATGCTAAAAATAGTAAGTTGTGCCGAAACTGAAAAAATAAAAGAACTAATGGTGGGCATTCAAATGGAATAGATGTGTGACCACCAATATCCACCTGGATCATTAGGTCCCCAAAACAGCTCTGGAAGTTCAATACCAAAAAACCTGCTAAAAATAGTAAGTTGTGCTAAAAGTGAAAAACTGAAAGAAACCATGGTACGGGTCCAAATGGAATAGGTGGGTGGCCACCAATATCCACTTGGATGTCACCTCCACAAGAGTGGTTGGCCCAATAATACATCAGCTACATCAGGAGGAGCAGCATCACATAATACCTCATCCGTGAATGGCTTGATGTTGTACGGAAGGCGGCACTGCTAGCGGATGTGGAGATCTCTCCCTGGGTGAAGCCACATGATGGTATACAGTTGCGGGTGTACTATGGTTGGTAGGCCGAGTCACTTCATGACCTCTGCTGGAATGAGGTTCTTTTGGCTTTAGCTATCGACAAGAAATTGCAGTGGAGAACCCTTCACTCACATTTGTGAATTGAAGAGGTTCTCCCCCTCCTCTGGATCCTTGTGATCCTCCCTCTACGCCTTGGTGGTGGCAACAATGGCACTGGGGTTTGCATCAATGATATTCTTCCCTTTATCATCTCCCTTTTCTAGTTTTGGCTCAGGATCAAAACATGCATCCGATTTAGGTTCCTTTAGCTTGGCCAACAACGACTGTTTGGCTTGACACTCATTTGTGCTGTGAGTGGTGCTGTTATCAAATTCACACCACTTCCCCGTTTCCTTCTTTGGATTTTTGGTGGTATTATGAGTCATCCCACTTTGGCTCTACCCCGTGTTCTGTGGTTCTGGGGCGCCTTTCCCTGGCTTCGAATTCGCAGATCCAAAGTCTCGCTTCTTCTACTTAAATTTTTTTCTCAATCTTGGCGGCATAGCGATATGCCGTGCCAAGAGAGGTAATGTCAAGGAACTCCATTTACTCTTGAATTTGTCTGTGCAGACAGCTGTGGTACTTGAGCACAAAATGTCTCTCTGAATATTTAATACTCAGTTTTGTGCGTAGGGTATGGAACAAATACGTCAGTTCCTGCACATCTTGATACCTTTGTTGTCGCAGCGTGGTCCATTGGATGTACTTGTCCTCATAGCTCCCCATAGGGTAATATTTTTCCTTGATGCCATCTCGGAATGAATTCCAAGATGGTGTGACCGAGAATAGGGAGGTTTCCCCCTCGTCCTTTTTCTCACAGTAGGTTTCCCACTAGTCTTTGACATGGGGGCGGATTTGAGGAGTGAAAAAATAATATTTTCTCGATTGGAGAAATCATGGACCGAGAAATACCCTTCTAGAAAACTCAACCATCTATCTATAACATCTGCATCTATATGGCCTTCAAATACAGGAATTTCAAAGCTTACCTGTACCTTAAAGGTAGTGGCGCCTCCAAAGCGGTTGTTGTATGTAGATGCGCCGTAGGTGGGAAGACGTTGAAGGATCTGAGAAAAGTTATCCATCATTATGTTCCTTTGTTTCTCGAGGGCCTCCTCGAGAAATATTTTGATAGGATCTCCTGCTCCCTCGTCTTTATTTTCTTCTTCCATGGGAGATCGTCGGGGTTTGTGAGGTTGATCTTGCAAGGGTTCAACTTGATCGAGCCCTAACTCCTTATACCCTAACCTCGTTGGGGACGTGCAAATAAAAACAGAGAAATAGAAGACCACTTTGATACCACTGATCCGGATTTATGCAAGAACACAATAATACACAGAAATAAAAATAAACACAGAGATGCACAAGAAATAATATTTCATTTCATTAATATCAAATAATAGAAATATGCTTACAGAAATAATCGAAATAAACTAGTTAGGGCATTGGTAGATTATCTCTGAGAAGACATATGGCAACTATAGGCCTATGAACTATGTTACAATGAGGCTTGAAGGCATGTTTATTGTTCAAAAATAATAGAAAACCCTAAACATCCAAAAACGTAATTGTAGGAGATGAAGTGCCAAAACTATGGGCCCCGTTTGGGTAAATTGGTGTTTCAACTTCCCGGGGACGTAGCTTTGGCATAAGATCTCCGTTTTATACATACCATACCTCATTATAAATATTTTTCTGATTACTACTTTCATGTGAGCAACGTCTATCCATGAACTTATGGTGCTCCTATTTTTCCCGAAAAAACGGCATTTAGGGCCTCAAAACAGCTCCGGAAGTTCAAGACCCAAAAAACTGCTAAAAATAGTAAGTTGTGTCGAAACTAAAAAACTGAAAGACCTGATGGTGGGCATTCAAATGGAATAGGTGGGTGACCACCAATATCCACCTGGATCATTAGGTCCCCAAAACGGCTCCGGAAGTTCAGTACCAGAAAACCTGCTAAACATAGTAAATTATGATGAAAGTGAAAAACTGAAAGAACCAATGGTGCGGGTCCAAATGGAATAGGTGGGTGGCAAAAAATATCCACCTAGATCATTTCTCCCCCCTTAGGAGGAAATGGTCCCCATTGCGTTGAGATCCTCCATGAGATGAGGCAAATTCTGCTGAACTAGGTATTGGATTTGTCGAAGATGTCATGGACCCGTGGGCAAACATGTTGGATGTGTTCAGTAAATTTTGAATCTTTATCAACCTCAGAGAGTACATGTGTGGATTCTATCTGTGTAGTCACATGAGGTATGTAAATATCAGGCGACTGTGCGTTGGGGGTCAGATCAATGGAGTGCTTAACTTGACAGTGTAGAGGAACCTTTGTGGGTGAGGAGAAAATGTCCTTGTATTCCTTCATGACTTTGTTCATCTGCTGCAGCCATGTAGGTGAGCCCTATTTCGCAATTACGGCCACAATCTCCTTCTTTCCCAATGAGCGAGTTGTAAGGAAAATAAATTTCCTAGTTTGGGAAACAATCTTGTTGCGTTGTTTTGCAATAGTCAAGGAGATGGAAGGAGGCGGTACTACCTCTGGTATCTTGTAAAATTTATTTCCCAAAGTAATAACAACAGAATGAGGCCTAGAATCATACACAACATGTCACCTCAACAAGTATGGTTGGCCCAATAATACATCAGCTACATCAGGAGGAGCAACATCAGACAATACCTCATCCGTGAATGGCTAGATGTTGTACGGAAGACGGCACAGCTGGTGGGCATGGAGATCTCTCCCTAGGTGAAGCCACACGATGGTATACAGTTGCAGGTGTGCTATGGTCATTAGCCGCTTCATGTCCTCTACTGAAATGAGGTTATTTTGGCTTCCGCTATCGACAATAAATTGCAGTGGAGAAACCTTCACCCACATTTGCGAATGGAAGAGGTGCTCCCCCTCCTTTGGATCCTCACAATCCTCCTTCTAGACCTTGGTGGTGCAAAAAATGGCACTGGGGTTTGAATCAATGATCTTTCCTTTGACATCTCCCTTGTCTAGTTATGGCTCAGGATCAAAACATGCATCTGATTCGGGTTCCTTTAGTTCGGCGAGCAACGACTATTTGGCCTAACACTTGTTTATGCTGTGAGTGGGGTTGTTATGAAATTCACACCACTTCCTCATGTCCTTCTTTGGATTTTTGGTGGTATTATGATTTGTCCCACTTTGGCTCTGCCCCATGTTCAGTGGTTTGGGCATGCCTTTCTCTAGCTTTGGATTCGCGAATCCAAAGTCTCGCTTCTTCTGCTTAAATTTCTGCTCGATCTTGGTGGCATAGCGATATGCCATGCCAAGCGAGGTAATGTCTAGGAACTCCATTTCCTCATGAATTTGTCTTTGCAGACAGCTGTGGTACTTGAGCACAAAATGTCTCTCTGAATTGTTAATACCCAACTTTGTGTGCAGGGTATGGAACAAATTCGTCAGTTCGTGTACATCTTGATACCTTTGATGCTACAGCATGGTCCATTGGATGTACTTGTCCTCATAGCTCCCCATGGAGTAATATTGTTCCTTGATGCGATCTCAGAATGAATTACAAGTGGGTGCAACCGAGAATAGAGAGGGTTCCTCCTCATTCTTTTGCTCACAGTAGGTTTCCCACCAGTCTTTGACATGGGGGCCGGATTTGAGGAGTGAAAAAATAATATTTTCTCGATTGGACATATCATGGACCGAGAAATACCCTTCTAGAAAATTCAACCATCTATCTATAGCGTTTTCATCTATCTGGCCTTCAAATATAGGAATGTCAAATTTTACATGTACCTTAAAGGTAGTGGCACCTCTAGAGTGGTTATTGTATGCAGATGCGCTGTAGGTGGGCAGACATTGAAGGATCTAAGAAAAGTTATCCATCATCGCATTCCTTTGTTTCTCAAGGGCCTCCTCGAGCAATATTTTGATAGGATATCCTACTCCCTCGTCTTTCTTTTCTTCCGCCATGGGAGATCGTCGGGGTTTGCGAGGCTGATCTTGCAAGGGTTCAACCAGATCGAGCCCTAACTCCTTATACCCTGAACTCGTTGGGGACGTGCAAATAAAAACAGAGAAAGAGAAGATCGCTCTGATACCACTAATATAGATTTATTCAAGAATGAAATAATACACAAAAATAAACATAAACACAGAGATGCAGTGGAAATAATATTTCATTTCATTAATATCGAATAATAGAAATATGCTTACAGACATAATGGAAATAAACTAGCTAGGGCGTTGTTAGCTTATCTCTGAGAAGACATGTGGTGGCTATAGGCCCCTGAACTATGTTAAAATGAGGCTCGAAGTCCTATTTATTATTGAGAAACAATAGAAAACCCTAAACATCCAAAAACCTAACCGTATGAGATGAAGTGCCAAATCTATGGGCCCCGTTTGGGTTAATTGGTGTTTCAACTTCCCAGGGCATAGCTTTGGCATACAATATCCGTTTGATGTGTACCATAGTTCATTATAAATATTTGTCTCATTACTACAACTTTTCATGTGAGAAACATCTATCCATGGAATCATGGTGCTCCCAATTTTCCAAAAAAACGTCGTTTAGGGCCTCAAAATGGCTCTGGAAGTTCAAGACCTAAAAAACTGCTAAAAATAGTAAGTTGTGCTGAAACTGAAAATTTGAAAAAACTGATGATGGGCATTCAAATGGAATAGGTGGGTGACCACCAATATCCACCTGGATCATTAGGTCTCCAAAAAGGCTTCGGAAGTTCAGTACCAGAAAACTTGCTAAAAATATTAAGTTGTGCTGAAAGTGAAAAACTAAAAGAACCAATGGTGCGGGTCCAAATGGAATAGGTGGGTGGCCACCAATATCCACCTGGATCATTCCTCCCCCCTTAGGAAGAAATGGTCCACATTGCGTTGAGATCCTCCATGAGATGAGGTAGATTCTATTGAACTGGGTATTGAATTTGTCGAAGATGTCATGGACTCGCGGGAGGACATGCTGGATGCGTTTAGTAAATTTTGTGTCTTTATCAGCCTCAGAGAGTACATGTGTGGATTTTGTCTATGTGGTTGCATGAGGTATGGAAATATCAGGCGGGGGTGCGCCGAGGTCAGATCAATGGAGTGCTTAACCTGAAAATGTAGAGGAACCTCTATGGGTGAGGAGAAAATGTCCTCGTATTCCTTCACGACTTTTTCCTTCTGCTGCAGCCATGCAGGGGAGCTCTGTTTTGAGGCTTTGGCCACAACCTTCTTCTTTCCCTGTGAGCGAGTTGTAAGGAAAATAAATTTCTTGGTTTGGGAAACAATATTACTGCATTTTTTTGCAATAATCAAGGAGATGGCAGGAGGTCGTACTACCTTAGCTGGTATCCTGTACAATTTATTTCACAAAGTAATAACAATAGAACGAGACCTAGACTCATACACAGAATGTTGCCTCCACAATTATGGCTGGCCCAATAATACATCATCTACATCAAGAGGAGAAAAATCACACAATACCTCACCTGTGAAAGGCTTGATGCTGTAGGGAAGGCGACACTACTGGATGATGCAGAGATCTCTCCTTGGGTGAAGCCACCAGATGGTATATGATTGTGGGTGTGCTATGGTCAGTAGGCCGAGCCGCTTCACGACCTCTACTGAAATGAGGTTCTTTTGGCTTCCACTATCAATAAGAAATTGCAGCAGAGAACACTTCACCCACATTTTCAAATGGAAGAGGCACTCCCCCTCCTATGGATCCTCAGGATCCTCCCTCTAGAGCTTGTTGGTGACAACAACGGCATTCGGGTACTCAACAATTATCTGCTTCCCTTTTTCATCTCCCTTGTCTAGTTCTGGCTCAGGATCAAAACATGCATATGATTCAAGTGCCTTTAGTTCGGCCACCAGTGACTGTTTGGCCCGACACTCATTTGTGCTATGAGTGGGGATGTTGAAATTCACACCACTTCCCCGTGTCCTTCCTTGGATTTGTGGTGGTATTCTAAGTCATATCTCTTTGGCTTTTTTGCCTATTCTATGGTTTGGGGGCGCCTTTCCCTGGCTTCGGATTTGTTGATCTAAAGTCTTGTTTTTTCTACTTAAATTTTTGCTCTATTTTGGCAGCATAGTGATATACCGTGCCAACCGAGGTAATGTTGAGGAACTCCATTTCCTCCTGAATGTGTCTGTGCAGACAGCTATAGTACTTGAGCACCAAATGTCTCTCCGTATATTTAATACCCAACTTTGTGTGCAGGGTATGGAACAAATTCATTAGTTCATGCACATCTTGATCCCTTTGTTTCCGCAGCGTGGTCCATTGGATGTACCTGTCCTCATAGCTCTCCAAGGGGTAATATATTTCCCTGATGTCATCTCGGAATGAATTCCAAGTGGGTGCCACTGAGAACAGAGAGGGTTCCCCCTCATCCTTTTGCTCACAATAGGTTTCCCACTAATATTTGACATGGGGGACTTTGAGGAGTGCAAAAATAATCTTTTCTCGATCGGAGAAATCATAGACCGAGAAATACCCTTCTATCAAATTCAACCATATATCTACAATGTCTACATCTATGTGGCCTTCAAATACAGGAATGTAACATTTTACCTGTACCTTGAAGGGATTGGTGCCTCTAGAGTGGTTTTTGGATGCAAATGCATCGTAGCTGGGCAGTCGCTGAAGGATCTGCGCAAAGTTATCCATCATCGTGTTCCTTTGTTTCTTGAGGGATTCCTCAAGAAATATTTTGATAGGATATCCTGCTCCCTCATCTTTCTTTTCTTCCTCCATGTGAGGTCGTCGAGGTTTTTGAGGTTGATCTTGCAAGGGTTCAACCAGATCGATCCCTAACTCCTTATACCCTGACCTCATTGGGGACATGCAAATAAAAAAAGAGAAAGAGAATACAGCTCTGATACCAATGATCCAGATTTATGTAGGAACGCAATAATACACAGAAATAAACATAAACACAGAGTTGCAGTGGAAATAATATTTCATTTCATTAATATCAAATAACATAAATATGTTGTAATATTCCTAACTTAGCATGGAGCTGATAGGAATATTAATTTTTCTCTTAACCTATGGATAGACGAATAAATGGGTAAGGAGGCCCATAAATCCTTTTTGCAGCAATAAAATCCCTCTTAATGTAAAAATGGATCATATTCATAGCTGGATAGAACACCCTCATGTGTGAACATGGGCTAATGCATGAAGACAAGGTCAAGTTCGACCAGGTCAACAGAGATGGAATGGAGGGAGTGAACCATTAATTGAGACAACCAGTATGAATGTGGATTAGCTTAGATAGTGAAATAAAAGTTGGATTGAAGACCCTTAGGTGTGAAAAGGGGCTAGAGCAGGTTGAAGAGGTCAACTTTGACCAAATCAAACAGCGTTGTTATGGAGGAGTGGCTTTAATGATGGGTCAAAGCAGTTTTGGAGGGAGATTGATTGTGTAATGGTGGAAACCCCAATGAGTGGGACCCAAGGTGAGAAGGCTCACATTTGTTATAAGGAAGAGGATGGCAATCATATGGGGTTAGCTTATAAATTATATTTTGATATGTTTTTTTAGACATTTTCTCTCTTTAGTTGTTTAGCTAAGATTGTTGGTGTTGTTTAGCACAAGGTTTTCCTATTTAGGAATTCCATCTCTTTCCTTGAGAGGCCTCTTGGGATAGTCCTAATATATCATTCCACATATCTTCCATTCTATCCAAGCTTTAGTATTCAGCTACAACACAGTTTCTGCAGAATATTGTGTTGTGTTGCAGGGTTTTGCAGTGGAGGGTTGAGAACCCCACTTTCTGAGCTAGTTTTTCATAGTAGGAAGGATTCCTTATCTTGGGAGATCAGTTTGGAGGGTTCTTGAGCACATTTCAGATATTTGGCATCATGCCAATCTATTTCCTATACTTACAGCGTGATTTCAGTATGGAATTGCATTATTTTGGAGGGAAGCTTCAGTGAGGGATCTTGTGGCTCCTTGAGAGTGTTTTCCTGTGATTAAAGGGTTCAGCCTTTCATTGGAGGAGACCTTTGAGTGGATCTACATCAGATCTATATTATTTCAGCCTCCTATCTTCATTTTCTTCAATTTGTAGTGACTCTTCAGTCTTTGGGCAGTAGATCACTGTTTGTATTGGGTGTATTTCCAAAGACCCTTCCCGGGTTCTCTTGGATTTGTGTAAAGGAGACTAGATCTTAGTTTTGAGCAATATTGATTAATATATGAGTATATCTATTTGTCTCTCTAATTTATGAGTATAAACCCTCATTAGACTGTGTTGTCACTTGTGCATTATTTCTGTGTTGCAGTAGTTTTGGGGTTTGCCTTGTTTTTGGCTATTCTACGTGTGGGAGACTTGTTTAACCCATCTATCATGATTTGTTTATGTTCCCCTCTTGGATTTGGTTGTAATAATGTCTGATCTGAAGGATCCATGAGTTGTGATGAGTTAATATAGCATATATTTCTAAAAATTGTGTTTTTTTTTCTTATATTGTTGATTTTCCCATTTGGGGATATTACAGTGGTATCAGAGCATAATCTTGGCTCAGCTTGTGAGTTTCAGCCATTATGCTACAAGAAAAAGAAGAAAAGGAGAAAGAAATCGAAATTATGGAAGGAGTGAGCTTTGTCCCATCACTTTTCAGATCTATGAAGAACCTCTTCAAGGAGGTTAAGCAAATGAAAGAGGAGAGATTTAATGAGACCTCTAGAGGGTTTCAAGAAGAGGAAGGCCCATGTACTTCCTATGAGTAGAATAAAGAACCAGTGTTACAGAGAGCTCCAAATCATTCCACTATGCCCTTTCCTTTTGAGGAAGAAGACAAGAAGCATGGAGATGGAGGGCACTTGGAACATGAGATCCTAAGTGGATACCTAGCTAAATATATGTCTCAACCTAGAGCTTTCAAGGAAATGAGATCCTAAGTGGATACCTGGCTGAATATATGTCTCAACCTAGAGCTTTCAAGGAAACTCTAACTCTTCCACAGTTTATTCAGCTTGAAGAAGAAAGGAAACCTTGCGGCAATAGGAGAATAAAAGGAAATAGATTTCTATTGTCTACTTTTGATGGATCATCCACATGTACATCAAAGGCTTGGGCAAGGAAGCTAGATGCATTATTCCTATTACATCCAATAGTGGAGAGAGAGGCTATTGAGATTGCACTGCTACACCTAGTGGTGAAGCAATCATTTGGTGGTACAGCAATTTGAGTCATGCAAGAGTGAATGCTTTTGAAGATTTCATTCAAAGGTTGATCAAAAAAATTGACAAGAAGAAATCAGAGGAAAGGCCTTCACCACCACTTGAGCAGACTTGTACCAGTGGTGATACAACTATGGAGGATCAGCCATCATCATCAGCAGTTGGGGGAGCCAACACATTGGAGGAAGTAACCCTTGTTTCCATACAAGATTTTCCCAAGCTTCACTAAGGTAGGCATACGTTTTCACTTTCTGTTATTTTAGCAAATCTTATGGAGGGTTGTGGAAATATGTTATTGCATGACCAAGGGTAAAAACACATTTCTGATCTGGAGAAGCAGACTTTCACTGTGTTGAGCAGCCTTGAGTTGTTCAAGGAGGGAAAAAACAATCATCCTAATGTGTCATTATTGAGTTGCACACAACACTTGGGGTTGGGGTGTGGATTTTTGGAGGATAGGATGAGCTTTTTCCTAAACAATCCAATGCAAAACTATATGTTCAACATTGAAATTGAGGATGAGACAATAGATACACCGTTGTGGGGATCAACAGCAATGTCATTGAGCAGTATTGAAGTGTTGAGGGCCCAGATATTACTAGAGCATCTTGATGACCATTACATTTGTGTGACATTGGAGGAGCAAAGGTTTGATGAGAGTCCTCTTATCATTCAGCATTGTGATGAGTCTTCCTTGATGAGCATTGCACAACTCTATAAGGATACTTTGCTTTTAGCATACTTGGATCACTATGGATTCAAAATGGTCATGGGTGTATGGGTCTTCACTGGGAGAACTCCAAGAAGTTGCATTTCAACATCCCATGAAATGAAAGAGTAGAAGTCTGATTTGGGAGGATGGTATTCTCCATTGGAGGAGTACCAAGATGGAACATGGTAGGAGACACCCACATTTGGATGAATGGGTATGTATGGTGAACAAGAGATTGGTGAGCCACTTGCATATCTATGGCATAGGGTAGCAGGAGGCATGGTTGTGTTGGCTACTCTTGAAAGATTTTGGCCATCATGTGACATACTCCTCTTCAAAGGGTATGTTGGTGGAGGAAACTTAGCAAGATACTTGCATCATATGGCAACAAGGAGTTTGTGTGCATTGTGTTGATATGACATTCTTCATATCAATCATTATGCTTTCATCTCATGATTTTTATGATGAAGGTGTGAGGGAGAAACAAGAATTATTGTTGCTTTGACTACTCTTGGGAGAAAGGGATGGCACAATCAAAGTGTAAAGAGGCTACTCTTCAACATTGGAGGATAAGAAGGTACTTCCACATAGGAAGGAGATTGCCACACATAGTAGCATGATAGTGGATGACTTTGGCATATGGCATGTCAAAGAAGGAATACATGGGGTGACAAGAACATTATCACTAAGGCCAACTACGCTGTCACTTGGAAGTATGTTTCTATTGATGGAGTGTTCCAAGGGGAGTATGCATCCCTTCACCTTGCAGACTTTTATGAGGAGATTCTCATGGGAGGACTCATCCATGGACCTCATTTTCAGCCTACTCACTATGCATGGTAAGAAATGTATTTCTGTACTTATTGATCATTTCATTGAGTATTTGCATTGTCTCACCATCTATTTACAGTGCATTGCTCCACAAGAGGGAAAAATTATTTTTGGGTTTCATGGTCATTATAGGACCAACACATATGATGGAGATAACCCTTCTCGACATGACTTTGGGAAAGTGTGGTGCTATTATTATTATACTCAGCTAATATATAATGCCATTTACTACCTCATAGTAGATGAGAAAGCATGCATAGCTAGTAACTTGTTGAAAGACAACTTGCCACATGATGTTCTAAAACAGTAGTTGGAAAGACTGCACTGTATCCACTGGAAAAACCACTGTGACTATCCAAACTTGCACATAACCTTCAACAATTTTCCAATTGGATACCATATGGTGATGATGTACCATTCACTTTGTATGGGATGGATTGGGCTAGCATGATTCATGATTCTATGGAGAGGATATTTGAAGATCCAGTCATCTTCTTGCCACTCGAGGGCAACATTATTGCAGCCCAAGATCAGCAGCCACTCTACACTTATCATAAGTGGGGAGAGGGAAAACACGGGGTAGACTATTTTTTCTACCATGTTTTGTTATTCAGCCCACCTACATTGCAGGAGCCAAAGGTGGAGGAGATTTTTCAAGAGTTACCATTTTGGAGGGTGGCTTATTTTGTATGGATGATAGCTTAGGGATAGGAGACCCACATGGGGATGATATTTCCCAACATATATCAGATCTCATGCCTCAAGAAGGCCTCTAGACAGCACATTGTTGCCTCCATGGGTGTTTTACTTCTACATGATGATAGTTATTTGGGGTGGTCACCAAAAGCTAACTTGCATACTTGGGAGGGGCAACTTAGAGATGTATTGATGCGACAACATCTTGTTCCTTGGAGGAGTTTATCATATGAGGATGCTGTAGGAGGAGGAGAAGAGGCTCTTCAGTTCTATCCTTACAATTTCTTGAGGACAAGCAACATTTGGGAGGGGAGGACTGTAATATTCCTAACTTAGCATGCAGCTGATAGGAATATTAATTTTGATCTTAACCTATGGATAGGTGAATAAATGGGTAAGGAGGCCCATAGATCCTTTTTGTAGAAATAAAATCCCTCTTAATGTAAAAATGGATCATATTCAGAGCTGGATAGAACACCCTCATATGTGAACAAGGGCTAATGCATGAAGACAAGGTCAAGTTTGACCAAGTCAATAGAGATGGAATGGAGGGAGTGAACCATCAATTGAGATAGCCAGTGTGAATGTGGATTAGCTTATATAGTTAAATAAAAGTTGGATTGAAGACCCTTAGGTGTGAAAATGGGTTGGAGTAGGTTGAAGAGGTCAACTTTGACCAAATCAAACAACGTTGTTATGGAGGAGTGGCTTTAATGATGGGACATCGCAGCTTTGGAGGGAGATTGATTGTGTAATGGTGGAAACCCTAATGAGTGGGACCCAAGGTGAGAAGGCTCACATTTTTTATAAGGAAGAGGATGGAAGCCATATGGGGTTAGCTTATGAATTATATTTTGATAAGTTTATTTAAACTTTTTCTCTCTTCAGCTGTTTAGCTAAGATTGTTGGTGTTGTTTAGCACAAGGTTTTGCTGTTTAGGAATTCCATCTCTTTCCTTGAGAGGCTTCTTGGGAGAGTACTAATATATCATTTCACATATCTGAAATTTTTTCCAAGCTTCAGTCTTCAGCTACAGTGCATTTTCTGCAGAATATTGTGTTGTGTTGCAGGGTGTTGCAGTGGAGGGTTGAGAAACCCACTTTTTGAGATAGTTTTTCATAGGAGGAAGGATTCCTTCTCTTTGGAGATCATTTTGGAGGGTTCTTGAGCACATTTTAGATCTTCAGGATTAGGCCAATCTATTTCCATAACTTATAGTGTGATTTCAGTCTGGAATTGCATTATTTTGGAGGGCAGCTTCAGTGATGGATCTTGTGTCTCCTTGAGATTGTTTTCTTATTATTGAAGGGTTCAACCTTTCATTGGAGGAGACCTTTGAGTGGATCTTTATCATATCTATATTATTTCAGCCTCATATCTTCATGTGCTTCAATTTTTAGTGACTCTTCAATCTTTAGGCTGTAGATCACCATTTGTATTGGGTGTATTTCCAGAGACCCTTCTCGGGTTCTCTTGGATTTTTGTAAAGGAGACTAGATCTCAGTTTTGAGCAATATTGATTAATATATGAGTAGATCTATTTGTATCTCTAATTTCTGAGTATAAACCCTGATTATACTGTGTTGTCACTTGTGCAGTATTTCTGTGTTGCAGTAGTTTTGGGGTTTGCCTTGTTTTGGGCTATTCTAGGTGTGGAAGACTTGTTTAACCCATCTATCATGATTTGTTTCTGTTCCCCTCTTGGATTTGGTTGTAATAATGTCTGATATAAAGGATCCATGAGCTGTGATGATTTAATATATCATATATTTCTGAAAATTTTGTTTTCTATGCTTATATTGTTGATTTTCCCATTTGGGGATATTACATATGCTTACAGACATAATGGAAATAAACTAGCTAGGGCACTGGCAGCGTATCTCTAAGAATATATGTGGTAGCTACAAGCCTCTGAACTATGTTACAATGAGGCTCGAAGGCCTATTTATTGTTGAGAAACAATAGAAAACTCTAAACATCGAAAAACCTAACCGTATTAGATGAAGCGCCAAAACTATGGGCCCCGTTTGGGTAAATTGGTGTTTCAACTTCCCAGGGATGTAGCTTTGGCATATGATCTTCGTTTGACGTGTACCATACCTTGTTAGAAATATCTATCTGAGGAATACAAATTTTCATGTGAAAAATACCAGTCCATGGACCCATGTTGCATTAGGGGAATTTTCAGGTCTAAAATGGGCCTCCTAAGAAAAATGTAAAAAAAAATAAACTTTATAACAACCAATAGGATTCAAGATGATGATGTCAACCATGGGGGATGATTTACCATTTTTTAAATAAAAGGGTAAAAATATAAAAAAATAATAAAATAATAAAACTACTTTTTCAACTCGTATTTTCAACTTATCTCCCAAAATTTTTACTCAAATTTCGAGTGGGAGTACTCGTTGGATGCAAAATTTAATTCCTCATCCAAGGAGTACCCATGTTGCATACTTTCAATGAACCCTGCTACATGAAAAATGGGAAATACATAAAAAAACGTGATTACAATCACGTTTTTTATGTATTTCTCTTTTTTCGTGTAGTAGAACCCATCGAAAGTATGCAACATGGGTACTCCTTGGATGAGAAAATAAATTTCGCATCCAATGAGTACTCTCGCTTGAAATTTGAGTAAAAACTTTCGGAGATAAGTTGAAAATATGAGTTGAAAAAGTAGTTTTTTCATTTTTCCCTCTAAAATTTGATGATGTCATCAAATCTTATTTGATTTTTTCCACTATTATTTTATAATTTCCTTAGGAGGCCCATTTTAGACCTCAAAATTCCCCTAATGCTCCCATTTTTCCCAAAAAATGTCGGTTAGGGCCTAAAAACAGCTTCGGAAGTTCAGGACCCAAAAAAATGCTAAAAATAGTACGTTGTGCCGAAACTAAAAAATTAAATAAATAATGGTTGGGATTCAAATGGAATAGGTGGGTGACCACCAATATCCACCTGGATCATTAGGTCCCCAAAAAATATTCGAAATTTAAGTACCCGAAAGCCTACTAAAAATACTAAGTTGTGCTGAAAGTGAAAAAATGAAAGAACCGATTGTGCGGGTCCAAATGGAATAGGTGGGTGGCCACCAAAACCCACCTAGATAATTCCTCCCCCCTTAGGAAGAAATGGTCCCCATTGTGTTGAGATCCTCCATGAGATGGGGAAAATTCTGCTGAACTGGGTATTTGATTTGTCAAAGATGTCATGGACCTGCGAGCAGACATGCGGATGCATTCAGTAAATTTTGTGTCTTTATAAGCCTTAGAGAGTACATGTGTGGATTTTTTTATGTGGTCGCATGAGGTATGGAAATATCAGGTGGCGGTGCACTGGGGGTCAGATCAATGGAGTGCTTAACCTGACAATGTAGAGGAACCTCTGTGGGTGAGGAGAAAATTTCCTTGTATTCCTTCATGACTTTGTCCATCTACTGCAACCATGCAAGGGAGCCCTATTTCGAAGTTATGGTCACAATCTTATTATTTCCTTGTGAGAAAGTTGTAAGGAAAATAAATTTCTTGGTTTAGGAAACAATATTACTGCGTTGCTTTGCAATAGTCAAGGACATAGCAGGAGGCGGTACTACCTCTGGTATCCTGTACAATTTATTTCCCAAAGTAATAACAACAGAACGAGGCCTAGACTCATACATTGTATGTCACCTTCACATGTATGGTTGGCCCAATAATACATCAGCTACATAAAGAAGAGTAACATCACACAATACCTCATCCGTGAATGACTTGATGTTGTACAGAAGGCGATACTGCTGGCGGACACAGAGATCTCTCCCTGGGTGAAGCCACTCGATGGTATATGGCTGTGGGTGTGCTATGGTCGGTAGGTCGAGCCGCTTCACGACCTCTGCTGAAATGAGGTTCTTTTGGCTTCTGCTATCGACAAGAAATTGCAGTGGAGAACCTTTCACCCACATTTGCGAATGGAAGAGGCGCTCCCCCTCCTCTGGAACCTCAGGATCCTCCCTTTGGAGCTTGATAGTGGCAACAATAGCACTAGGGTTTGCATCAATGATCTGCTTCCCTTTGTCATCTCCCTTGTTTAGTTGAGGTAAAGACCCGATCCAAAGATGTCTTTACCTCCGAGCTACCTTGGTGCAAAGTCTCTCTCTCTACTTCGAAGTATTGGAGTTTTTGGATGGCCAACAACTGAATCCCCTCTATCTCTACTTCGAATCACACACTACTAGATTGCTTGGGGAAATTTTGGCCAGCATAACAATGTGGTCTCCATTTTTTCATCTCTTGGTGGCCTTTTAAAGTAGAATTCAAACTCTCCTTCCCTCTCTTGGTACATTGATGGATGATGACCCAAGAGAGGAGGGTGATTCCATTGTATCCCACATTATTCCATTGTGTTCTCCCTTAAGGTCCTAAGGAGGCTTGGATGGTTGTCCTTAGGTGGCATCAAGTGTGGGATTAATTTCCTAGAGTGTGTCTTGTGGTCCTAGAAAGTGACTTCCGCCACTCTCAAGTCCGCGCTGCTTTTTGAGGGAAAGTCATGTAAAGGCGCGCTTATCGAAAAAAAATGCATGCGAAGGATGTTATGGTCTTGAGTGCACAATTTTATTTTTCTCCTGGACCTTAGATATATTTTTAAATTCTTCAGATCCTCTAATGTGCCTCATCCCTGCAAATCTTTCTGCCTGACATTTAATAATTTCACCTTTGCTTGTCTAGTTTTCTAGTGATAGCAGTCGCCCCCTAATGTGTGAGGTCTAAGAAGAACTATATAGTCGAAATACATTATAGTTTCTTTTCTATGTTGTGCGGAGAGAGAGAGAGACCTGCGCGTAACATGGAGTTGGAAACACCTTACACCAGGTTGAAGAGTGACCATGTCCTGTGGGAACCCTGCAAGAAATTGTATAATGCAATAAATACAATTTTTCTATGAGGCGGGCATGTCCCATGCTCGTGATGCTTTGGCTAGCTAAACAAATCTATTTGACATATACAGATTATGTTTGTGTCACTAGAATGGTAGTGATCTATTGGTTGATGAAGATGATCGTTGACACCCTCAGGGGAATTTTTTCTTTGAAAATAGGTGTAATGTGGTACCCACATGCATAAGCTTGATATGGAATATAAATGTGCATTGTACGCATGGGTGTATGACTAGGACCTTCCCGTGTAAGCATGACTAAAATTGATGCCTATAAAGGCACGGGTCTTCGACAAATTTGATCAAAGTTCAATAGTTTTAAGGTACGATACCATCGTGACATGAAAGCTTGCATTGTAGTCGAACCTTAGGAGGATTGATGACATCTGTGGGTAATGATGTCTCCCACAGTGCCACTCGAGGATGTCCCTTTTGTGGTGAGGGGTGATCCAAGGTACCGCTTCCTTTTTGGAAAATAGGTGTTGATGTTGACAAAAAGGAAGCCTCAACTGAACGAGAGAGTCGTTGATGCAAGGGGACATGATCCTGGATGTGATAGGCTTAACATAGGCATGATGACGAGGGGTGACTGAAATTTTTTTATGGGGATTTAGTGGCCCGAGGTTAGAGTATAAAAAACAACTTGCCGGTAGTCATAACTATTTCTAGCGGGGAAATCCCTGGAGTTGTTAGGACATCTAGGGTGGGTATATATTGGTTATGAATGTCATGGTGGCTTATACGTGAAGGGTGTGATACTCCAACCAAGGGTGACCAAGGAATGTTGCCATGGGAGAAAAAATGGATGGATGAATGAGGGACATAGTGCACCATTTGCGGTCGTTGTACACTTACCAAAAGAATGAAATAATAGGGTTTGGTTTGTACAAAACATAGAGACAGGTGCCCCAAAACTTGAAAGTGTTAGCTCACTAATGATGTGAGGAAGGTGTTTTGCTGAGGGTGGGGACCCCATTTGTTGGTCTCATGTGTGGGGTTGATGAAGCGGATGGAAAATTTAGAATATGGGCTATGCCGATGGAGGTATGGTAGGCCAAATGCGAGGTGTGGTAGTGCGCTTTTGATCTGCTTGAAAAACCTTGTAGTCCATGAAAGGGGTTTTATTTTGATGTGGTAAAACTTGACCTAATGCATGGTGAGTGAAATGGGCATGAGGTGCTTCCCGAACTAAAGTGGTGTGGTCATGGCATCATAAATTTTGTGATACATGGTCTACTTTGGGTGACGGGCGCCATGGAGGTGAGACTCTTCCGACCAACGAGGATGTTTATCATGTGAAAGGTAGGGTGGTGATAAACATGTTCGGGTGTTTGGAACCTATGGTTAATTTCTTATGGAGAAATGATGTTAGGATATGCGTAGTTTTTCTGGAACTCTATCATGCTAAGGGTAGAATGATACCTGCTTTGGAACTTTCGGTGGATGGAGTGATGGATGGTTTGCACAATACCTGCAAAAAAATACCCCAAGTGGAAGCATCTCCTTTATTCAAATATTATTGGAAGACATGTGCTAAAAAACAAGATGAGAGAGGGAATACCCATCGGCACTGAGAAATTATTTTTTCGGAGGTGCAAATGTGTCACACCGCCCTTGGGCATTATGGAGTGTTGATCACAGTGTTGCTTTCGGTCTTGTAATTAGGCCTTCTGAGATCTCATATAGGCGAATATGGCTCAATTCAGTTAATTTGTTTCAGTTGGGAATTTATGGTTTTGAGAGGTCAGAGGCTTTTGCAGAGCTCTTCTTGTCGTTGCAGTCAGCCTGAGTACCCAAGACTAGTGATTTTTTAGCCAGGTAGGCCCCATGACGTCCCCATTTTAATTTTTTCAATGTTTCATTGCTAGGGTCCATACGGGATGGATTTGTATGGATCCTAGGCCAGCTTTTGCCTTGATTGCGTGGGTGATCGAGGCACAAGCACGCAAATTTCATGGAAAACTAAGGGTTTTGCACAAAATTATCGCGCTTGCACTAGTCTTGGGTGCACCCTTTTCGCGTATATGAGAAAAATAGATGCACTCTCCTCGCGTATGTCTGAGGAATAGATGCACGAAGGGTCAAAGCCAATTTTTTTCAAAATTTTTGGAAATTTTTTCTGTTTTTTAGCGCTTTCAGTGTGACTCATGTGTGCATATTTGATGACAGGATGTTGTGGAGGGAGAGGGACTGGCCTAATATTCGGGCCACTTTGGCTGCTGATGGTCACACATGACAACAGTTAGTGCACTAGGGTCTTCTCAAATTTTTGAAGAATGACCTCTTACAATCACAATATCATCTTTTACGTTACCTGATCCGGTGCTGGAACAGGTGACACAAGGTCATGGTGTTGCAGGGGTGCGACCTTGTTATTCGTCCCGAGACGAATATCTATTTTGTGAATGGGTTGCTGCCTCTGGGAGAGGTGCTTCCTTATCTGCTCCCCCCTGGGAGAGTGCATCTTGAGTGGTTTTCAGTGGGCCATTGTGGTGGGGTACCCCTTATGGAGGGGTGCATAGCGATTTTTTTTTTATTGAACTAGTCGAGTGATGTGCTCTGGAAGCTATTATACGACTGGCAGGGTCGTATGTGCCCCATCGAGCATTGGGGCCACATATAGGTGATTTGCGTTAGCTAAGGGTCAGACATTTCTTTGATTTTGCATGTTTTTGCTATGATAGGATGCTGGCTCAGCTTTCCAAGGTCTAAGATGGATCAAATTTGTTCACATATGCTAGCATTCTATGTAGCATTATGTATGAGCGGGTGGTCTTGTTGAGACCTGCAGTGGTTGTGCCTACTGGGGGGCCTCAGGAGCCTCATATAAGGAGCTGGGACCTTGTGATGCCTCACGGAGGGGGCAGTAGGGTGGGGCATTATTGGAATGCCACCATGGAGGCTTGGTTTGAGGCCAACCCCCATATGTTTCTGTCGTTCCCTTATGCAGGGATGGACTTCCAGGGAGACCCAGACATGGGTCTTCCTGCTGGATATGCATGGGGGCCAAAAGGTATATTTTTGTGTTTTATTCTGCATTTAATTGAGTATTTATGTTTTTTATGTGTATTATGATGACACTGACATAGTTTTATTACTCTTGCAGATGTTGGTGAGGTTGGACGTCTTGTGGCTTGGTTGGTGGGACACCATCCGATTCGGCAGCCTCGAGGTGCTCCCCACGCAAGCAGGGGAGAGGGAGGAGATCCCGTGCAGCCTCTGGATAAAGCACCTGGCAAGGGGGCTGGTCCCTCAGGGGAGGGTAGCAGCTCGGCTGTTGCCGAGACTGCTGCTGAGCGGGCTCATACTGAGGCGGCAAAGGCTCGCGTTGCTAAGTTGACAAAGCATGTGGCTTCTCTAGAGGTTAGAGCTCAGGTGGTAGAGGACGCCTAGGGTTGAATGGACCACTTGAACCAAGGGATGCCTACTCGAGGCTTCGTGGATGACCTCGATGATGCATGGTTGGAGACATTGATGGCCCAAGAGAGGGGTTATCAACTGATTTTATGTCGGGTGGAAATCTCCATTTTGACGACAGCTTGAGTGTTGGTACCGGGAGCGGTTGTGGGTCTAGGTGCCCCACCTGAGGGAGCACCGCCCTGGAGTTTTATTGTACATGGGGAAATCACCCATTATGAGGATGCTTCCCCTATTTTGTCGACTTTTATATTTTTATATTTTGGACTTACGGGTCAGAGACACTATTTTTTGTACTCAAACACATATGTTTTTTGGTATATATGAGAGAGATATTTTTTGTGGCTCTACATGGTGTGCCCCATAATTTTTTTTATGGATTATGCTATGCTGATGGACATCTATGATTTTTTTTTTCTTTTTCTTTTTATGTATGACGTTTTATCCGAGATGCATTCCAGTTTAGAATATTGTTAGCTATGTGATCAGCTGTTTGGTTTTTATTTCTTGGTGCATGTGTGAATGTAATGTGGACAAACTGTCAACTTAATATTTTTGCATGCAAGTATTTTCTAAATAGATGTGAATCACGTATCTCAAATGCTTGGTTTAACTGTGACACTATTAACTGGGAATCAAGGTAGATATGCATATGGCGTATGCTCTGATTGAGGGCGTCGCACATAAGTCCGATGATGGCGTCATATTCTTCCTGATTGTTTTTCGTTGAACTGATGCATACAACATTAGTGCAGACTGGTGATTGGTCAGGATGGTAGATGACCTAGGTGGTTGTTGCTAAAATTTAAGACCATCGTGATGCTCCATTGGCAAATCCAATGTAATGGTCAGGTTGATAATCCATTGTGACACTAGAACGTATTTTGTGGCAAGTATTTTGGTAAAAAATTTAAAATTTTTGGGTCTGTGTGCGTTGATTCTAGGGGTGGGCCTTATCGACCCTTATGGGTAGAATTTCTTGAGGTAAAGACCATTGACGGGGTTGCTAAGACATGTTACGTCCGACTTAGTCAAGAGGTATTCCCCCTTGAGGAGGCAATGTTCTATAATGTAGGGTCCTTTCCAAAAAGTTTTGAACTTTCCTGGCCCTAAGGCTTCTTTTGCGACATCGTAGCAGAGGACTAGCTCTCCCTTAGTGAATGAATGAGGGTTGATGTGGCGATCAAAAGATTCTTTTACCCGTTTCTTGTGAGCCTCATTGTGTTGCAGGGACTGTCGTCGGCTTTCGAAAATGAACTCTAGTTTTACTAAATGTTGTTCTAGAGGCTGGGTACCATCAAGGAGTTCGATGGTGACATGTAAATTCGGGATCTCGCGTTCTATGGGAATCATGGCTTCGACTCCGTATACCAAGTGGAATGGAGTGAAACCAGTGGATGTTTTCACAGTCGTGCGGTATGCCCATAGGGCAGAGAAAAGCATATGGTGCTAGTTGGTTTTATGGTTATTCACCATAGTTTTGAGAACTTTATTCACAAATTCTACCTGTCCATTAGATTGGGGGTAGTATGGATATGCGAATTCATGGAGGAATCCGAGGTGGTGAGATAGCTCCTGGGAAACTTCATTCTCGAAGTTTTTCCCATGGTCGGAGACTAACTCCTTGGGAACGCTGAACCGAGCAATGACATGGTTAAATAGAAATCATGCGGTGGTTTCTACATTGTTGTCATATGTGGGCATAACTTCTACCCACTTGGTGAAATAATAGACAACCACAATGATGTATTTATGATTGCTCGATGATTTTGGGTTGTCAGTCATGACGTCGATCCCCCATTTGCAAAAGGGACCAGCGACGATGACAAGGTGCAGGGGAGTGGTAAGAGCTCTTGCCTTAAGAGTGAAACGTTGACATTAATCTCACCTCTTGACTACTATGACACATTCGCGAAACAAAGTGGGCCAAAAATACCTTGCTCATAGGATTTTTTGGGCGGTGGCCGCCGCAAGCTCCATCGTGGCAGTCATTAAGGGCTTGTTCCTCTTGGTCTTGAGTAAGACATCGACGTAAAATGGTGTCAATGCCAAGGGTTTGTTCCTCTTGGTCGCAAGTAAGACATCTCCCATAAGGAGGTATCGGGGGGCCTGATGGCGAATGCGTCGACAGTCATCTCGAGTGAGGTGGGGTTTGAAATTTAGGGTTTGTAAGAATAGGAGGATATCTCCGCACCAAGGGTTGTTGGTTGCTATGAGGAAGAGATGTTCATATGGTAGGGAATCATTTATTAGTGATCCTTTGGTATGACTTGGGAGGTCTATAGTGAACTCTGCTAAGATTAGTGCCCTTTTGCTCTTGGGGGAGCGAAACTGTAAGTCGTATTCTTGGAGAATGACTATCCAATGGGTGTAGGTTCATTAGGAGGTGCGTGAGCAGATATTTGATGGGGTTAATATCCGCAATGACTGTAGTGGTCTTTAATATGATGTAGTGGTGAAGCTTTTGGACTCCATGAATCAATGCTAAGGAAGTATTTTCTTCGGGTTCATATCTTAATGCTAGGCCCAATAAGGTTTTGCTGACATAGTAGATTACGTGCTCCTTCCAATATGGGCCTTCCTGGATCAACACTTCGGGCAAAGAAGTCTCGGATGCTGATACATATATGATGCAATAGTTGTCATAGTCTGTGGCATTGTAGAGCGATGTTGAATACAATGTGCCTTTCAGCGCGTCTAACGCTTGTTGGGTGTGGTCATCCCATTTGAATGGGATATCCTGGAGAAGGAGGCGCAGGAACCCTTGAGTGCAAGTGGCGTAATATGGGACGAAACGTCTCATAAAATAGGCCTTCCCCTGCAAGCTTTGTAGATGCCTGAGGGTTCGAGGTGGAGGTACCTCTTTGATGGCTTGGAACTTGAGGGTGTCCACTTGAATTCCTTGCTGGGACATGATAAAACCTAAAAGTCTTCCTGTTGTGATGAAAAAGATGCACTTGAGGGGGTTCAAGCGTAGTTTTTATTGCCGAAATCATTGGAATACCAGTCGTAGATCCTCGAGATGGTCTGAGTGCTTCTTGGATTGGAAGGTTTGGTCATCCAAGTTGTTGGGCCGTGAATACGACCACTTTTTAACATTTATTTTATCCATTTTTACTCTTATTTATCATATCATTTATTATAATTTATTATATAAATCCATTTTATAATGATTTATGCTCTTATGGATGAATATTATTTCTTCTCAATTATTTTTAATAAATTGATGATTTTTATTGCCGAAATCATTGGAATACCAGTCGCAGATCCTCGAGATGGTCTGAGTGCTTCTTGGATCGGACGGTTTGGTCATCCAAGTTGTTGGGCCGTGAATACGACCACTTTTTAACACTTATTTTATCCATTTTTACTCTTCTTTATCATATCATTTATTATAATTTATTATATAATCCATTTTATAATGATTTATGCTCTTATGGATGAATATTATTTCTTCTCATTTATTTTTAATAAATTGATGATTATTATGCATAATTTTATCAATGATGGTTTATTAATATATTTTGTAACATCACTCACCATTTTAGCCTCCAAGATATTTTCCAGATTGCAGATTTGATCTCCAAATCATCATCAAATATTCCAACTCAGAAATTCACTGGAATAAGAAGTGACAGTTTTGCGGTTGAGATTATGGGAAAATGAAGAAGAATCTGGAAAATCTGGAACATGGGTTTTGTCTAGAACGGACCAAATTAACTTTACTAAATAATTCTTTGCCTAGATTCGGCTTGTATTGAGAGAAACGCAAGTTTCTTTGAGCACAATTTTCTCATATTTACTGTTGTAGCTTTCCTCCAAATTATCTCAGTTGCAAATCCAAATTCGACTTGGTTTTGTTCAAATATTGATGGAAACATATTTTCTGGTTGATCGAGTTGTTGGGAACAATCCAATATTGTGAAGAGAGATCATATTTGCTATTGAATTTCTCCTCTTTCTGATTATAAAAGGAGAGCATGTATTATGTATTGGGAAACAATGGATGATTATTGAATTCCTTTTGTAACACTGTAATTCCTTGACTCTCATAATTAAAGAGCAACTGATGTAAAAGTTGTTCGTGTTTGATTAATACAAAGACGCGTTCTCATTCCATTTCTCAAGCTCTGAAGTAAAACCCAGTGGTGTTTCACTGGTGGTTGAGGGCCCGGTCCTGGTGGATCGATCCGCTGTTTTTATCTCTATCTTTTCATTATTGTTGTAAGATAGTTCATATTTGCTTTTATTACAGTTTGCAAGTTAATCGGTTTTTTGTTTAATTGCTTATGGATCTTGGTGTGTTACGTTAATGAATTGCATCGTTGTTCCATTTCAACAAGGATCTTAATTCCCATATGATTCATATTTTTATTGTTTAATAAAGCTTTGATGTTCAATATTTAACTCCATTTTCTTACCGTTCATGTCAATTACTATTTAACAATGTTTGTTGTGGGCTTGGTGTTTAATAGAATTGCTGTTTTAAGTTAATTTTTGTTGTTGATCACTTCCGATTCATTAGCTTCAGATTGCAGAAAGATTTTTTATTTACATTGTTACAGTTTGTTGTTTATGCACATAGCCATTCAATTACAGATTTCTTTTCATTTCTAATTCTTGCTTTTAATAAGAGTTCTTCTTTTTTTACTTTCAACAGCAGTTAGTTCAATTTCAATTTCCCTTTGATTTCTTTAAAGTAGGAATGTCAACTGTAGAGAACATTGGTTATTTCTTCCTCGTTCCCAGATTGATTGTCTTGTTCCAGTTTGATTTCAATTGCATCAATTTCTAGAGGAATGAGTTATTGCTACTGTATCCTCGATTGATGTTTGCTGAGTGAATAGTTAAGTTTCAGAGAATTTGAATTTATGTTATTGTAATTAGATTTCTCTTCCAAGCATTTGTTTACTTTTGTATTTAGAATAATGTACTACATCTCACACAACATTTCTCTTGGATAAATTGCTGCCACAGACTGAGTACACTCTTGAAATAAAAGTCATTCCTGAATTGATAATTAATGTAGGATAAATAGGTGTTAAAAAGATACCTTTTATACCTCAACACAAGTAGGCGAGGATAATGTGTGCTAAGTCATGGAAGATGCAATTCATGGCCCTCTAGAAGGTGGCTCCTATGTTTTTCAGGCCAAATGGCATTACCTTGTATGCGAATGTTCCCCATGGGGTAGTGAATGTTGTTTTGTACCGGTCAGTGTGACGAATTTTAATTTGATTATACCTAGAGAATCCATCCATGAAGGAGAGGGCCTCATGACCCACATAAGCATCAATGGCTTGGTCGATGAATGGGGTAGGGTAATTTTCCTTGGGACATGCTTTTTTCAAATCGTGAAAATCGGTGCAAACACGTATGGTGCCCTATTTTTTCATGATAGTAATAGGGTTGGAAACCCAAGATCTGTAAGCAATGGGGTAGATAAACCCAAATTTGTGAAGCTTTTCGATTTCTCATTTTATTGCTTCTCCCTTTGATGGGTGTAGTTGACGTTGTTTATGGCGTATTGGAGGTATGTCAGGCCAGGTGTCAATATGGTGCTCTATAATAGTGGGACTAAGCCCAGGCATTTATGAGTAGTCCCATGTGAATTTATCTCTATACTTTTGTAGAAATTGGGTATAAGAGGTTATTTCTTCTAGAGAACATGCTGCCCCGAGTGAGATTTCTTCGACCTTTCCAGGATTTTGGGATATGTTCACCTTGACGGTAGGTGATATGTTTGACATGTTTCCTTCCTCAAACATATCAAGCACTGGGATGGGGTTCTTGAACCAATCAACTTTCCATGAGGGGAGGAAATATTTCCATTCAATCACATAAATCTCTTGTTTTTTTTTCTTATCAGGACTGAACACTTTTTGTAGGAGAAAAAGTGAGTGGTGATGCATTGCATCCCATGGATAATTCGGTTCCGTCATGGCCTCTAGGATGTCCTCATCCGAATGGAATAGGGATCCTAAGGGGGCTTGATTTTGTGCATGGTTGTGAAGAAAAGGTTCAGTCCACACGAAGCTAGTTGATAAACATGAAAAGGATTCCATCGTCGATGTGGTGCAACCAGATGCGGTTGACAAAGTGCATATAGATTGGGTCTGCAGTGTCATAGGTACATCTACTCTCGTAGTTGCAGCTGACTTGACACCTATGGTAGAGGAGCAGATAGCCTGAGTCATAGTTCCAATACATGATGATATGAATCCTATATGGTGTATGGTTCCATCGGTGTTTGGTGAGGGAATAATTTCTGTGGTGGGAGCTTGCATGAGTGCAAGGCTAGTTCCCTCATTAGGATGGTCAATTTCTAGTGGGTGGAAATTGTGTCTGATACAGAGGCACCTGAATGTATCCATTAGCGGGCACACCTTTGCTTCATGGTTATTTCTAGTGAAAATTGTGCATTTTACCATTGTGCCAACTGAGTACATTGTGTGGGAATCAACACTACTCTTCGTCGTAGAAGTGGATGCTCGGAAGGGAACAGATGTAGAGGAGGAGATCTTCTGCTTCCATTTCCAAGTTTTTGGTTTGGGTATGTCTCGCTCTCCTGAGGAGTGTATACTTAACGCTACTTTTTCCACTCTAAGCTTCGGAAGATGATCACATTTTATTGTATGATGGAAGTGTGAAAAAATCCGGCAATAGTTGTGCGTGATATTCTCTTGGTTAGAGAAATGTCTTTGCGGGAGAGAAGAGACTATGTGAAAACTGTTTGCGAGGTACTTTAGTTCTTTGCAATGATTGACCCGATGCCTGATCAGGTCATATAGTTTGCATTTTATCCTAGGTTGAACCTGGTTCATTCTTGGTTGGTGTGCCTTCCCAACTTTCCCATTACGTAGACATGGGTATGGAGTAGATTTCTTGGGGGCGTTTTGCCTTCCATGTTGGTCGCTAGGTTTCGAGTTGATTACATCCCGAAGTTTTGTCTCGAATAGATGTATCATCTTAATTAGAGGATGTACTCGTGTGATATAGGTGCAACTCTACTCATGGTGATTGCCTCGGCATACTAGGAAAAACATCCTAGATAAGCGGTTCCCGTCTTGCTCGCTTGATGGCGTGACTGGTACCAGTGGAATAGCGCTTCTAGGTCAGGGCAAGTGACGACCACATCATTGGGAATTTTACACAATAGACATGTTGTTATTCTCTGCAGAGGGTGGTTGGGGGTGACTAAGGGTTCCCCGATTGGTCATTTTTCTGCTAATAGAAAGAGGATGGATCTACTCGTCACATTTTCTTGAGTTGTCGAGCTATTCATGGATTCAAAGTCAAAGCCATATTCTTGAGAGAGAGTGTTAGTTCCCTATAATTTTAGCCAATTGGCAAGACTAAAGCTGCAGAGACAACATTGGAACCACTTTGGGATTCTAGGATCTAGCCCTCCTAAATCTAGAGAGGGATCTCTCTTATAAGTGCAAAGATTGATT
This sequence comes from Pinus albicaulis, assembly GCA_034641835.2. Taxonomy (NCBI): domain Eukaryota; kingdom Viridiplantae; phylum Streptophyta; class Pinopsida; order Pinales; family Pinaceae; genus Pinus; species Pinus albicaulis. The sequence goes on from CM076574.1 coordinate 1,088,745,341, forward strand.
TTTCTTTAAGGCTTTTAGGTGTGATATTAGGCTATTTATTAAGAACAAGGGTTTTTTGTTTTTTTGGATGGTTAAGCATGATTTTTAATTGAGTGGAAAGTCCTAAAAATGAAAAAGTTTCAAAGGGGTAAAGGTGTGAACAATCAGAAGAAGATTCAACTAGTAGGATAGATATGAAACATCACTTAGTCCATTGGGCTATGGAGTCATAAAAGGGTTTAATTGTGCAACAATTTCAAGAGTGGTCCAAGGGGCAAGTAATCTATATCAAAATATATTTTTAGATTAAATGATAGAATGGAACATTAAAAGTGTTGAAAAGGTGGAAAAAGTAAATAATTTCAACAAGGATTTATCAACTTTCCAAACAAGAAAATCCTTTTAAGCAATTGTTTCAAACCAACCAAAGACAGGGCTAACCTTAAACTTCTTTGGAAAAGCTTGTATTAAAGCTAACTTATCAAACAAACAATCTAGTAATCCACATGACTACTTTCAGAAAGGATGAAAACAGATAAGAAGATGAAGTGCATCTTAAGATCAAGCAAGATACGTTAAAATCTAAACCTGCTTCAGCATACTCTTAGGGAAACCTTCAAAACAACCTTTAGAGAAAGAAACTAGAAGACAGGGCAAACCATAAACTTATCCATTCTGAATCTACTCAGCATATAATGAAAATATCATTCAATAACTTCCTTTCAAGTTTTGCACATCAAGACAAGGACAAACCAACATTCCTTGATAATGTTTACACTTAAATTAATTCATTCTTAAACATACAATTGGAGGAAAACATAAAGATAAAGCTTATCAATGAGAGTAGGGTACTTTTGACAGTAAATCCTAGCTCTATATTTGTGGTTCTTTATCAGAGAATAAGTGAACCAAATGGCATACATGAAAGGAAAACAATAACAGTAAGAGGTACTTCACCAATGATATAGACCAGGTTCCCAAGAATCAACTTGTACATTGATGTCAATCCAGTTACATACTTCAAGTCCAATGTTTCAGTACAGCAATCATCTTCTCTTCTTAGCTTAACTTCTTTGATCATAAACAGAGCTTCAAGAGCCTCTAAAAACTATTTACATGTAGAAAGTTCCAAGCAACAAGTAATACATCAAAGTCTAGCAACCAACCCTTTATAATGTGCTCCTCAAGAAGATTTTATAAGAAAATGAGGAGGTGGAAGAGTTTCTAGGGTTTAAGTATCATTAATTCTATATTTAATGCAATTCCTAGCCTTGAAAACCATGCAAGGCATAAGGCAGGAAAATATTGAATTTAGAACTCTGTCTCATAACTTTGTTTCTGCTTTTTAAGGCTTAGTGGATTAAAATATTTGACTTCAAGGCTATTTCTTATCTTTGTAATAACTCTGCTAATAGTTTGTAATTTATTCTTTCTTTGGTAATAACTGTTCAGGTGTCTTTAGGCAAATATCTTCTGAATAGGCAATAACTATGCCTTTTGTGATTCCTTCGAGGCTGCAGGTGGCTTTTGGTAGCTAGAGAGGATTCAATTTGCCTCTGGTGTGGCAGTGGAGGCTTCTCATACTGATAGATCTACTTGTTCTTCCCTAAAACACTGTTAATTTGCTTTAATCCTATGTTTTAGGGTTAATTAGGCCTAATTTCTATCTTCTGGTCTTCATACTATCTTTAATTGTGTGGATTAGGCCTTAGATGGTTGAATTTATGCCTTAATCCCTCAAAACTATGTTAAAACCTTTAATTCTTTATCTCTGCTGTGATCCCACCCTTTAACATTGATACTCTCTCTATAATTAAGGTTCACGGTGCTTTTTTGTTTTGCAGGCACATAGAGGGTCTACATAATATCACCGATGCTCATGAGGCACGGGAAAAATCATAGTTTTACACCTTGTAGATCCCTTTTCTTCATGGATAATTGGCTATGGATCATCATCCCAGGACTTTCATTTCATTTAAAAAACTATGGAAAAGCTTTTTAAAACCTGCAAAAATACACAAAATTTATGAAAAATCCGTGAAAGAATAGGATAAGGCTACTTTGGAGGTTAGTTTTAATCATGGTCGTTGGATGAAATCAACCAACGGCCAAGATCACTTGACAGGATTAAATGGGGAGGCGGTTGAATGAGTGAAGGTCAGATTAAGTCCGGGTCGTTGATCTAGATTGATCAACGGCTAGGATTAATTGAGGAGTTTATAATGCGGAGGAGAAGAGTTATAGTGGAAAGGAGGAAAATGTAAGAAAAAGGAAGAAAATATTTATCGGGAGCGAAAAAGGGGCTAAAACGAAGTTTGAACGCAGAATGAATAAGAGCCATTGATCTAGAATGATCAACGGTCAGGATTTCTTGAACGTAGTGCTTGGGGGTTTAGATGATGGGAAAATGAATGGGGGGAAGGATTTAATCCGGACCGTCAGATCTCAGAGATCGACGGCGGAGATTGCTCAGTGAAATGCTTTGGGAGCAAAGGGGGGGGGGGCAAGCGAAGGGGTCACGTTATAATAGGACCGTCAGATCAGATCAATCGACGACTAGGATTTAATGAAGAATTACATTGTGGAAGAGGGTGGTAAGCAGAAAACCATTAGTGGTCTTCATGCGGCTCTGGGGTGGTTTCAAATTTCTCCAAATGAACGCGATATGCTTCGCTGCTTCACACCTGTCTTTTTAATACCACCCATATCGCGTAATTTTTTGGCATTAATGTTCAGGCACAAAATTATGCGATATGGAATTTCAGCCGTCGGATGAAAGGTGGAGAGATCTGACGGTGGGAATGAGAGTGATGGGGTAAGATGCGCGGGCGGAAAAGGTGGGCAGGGTCAAAGGCGGTTTAAACCTTGACTGTCGGATCATAGGAATAGACGGTCGAGATCTATCGATGAGGGAGGTAGGTCTCAAAGGAGTTGGGCCTATCAGATTATATCTTGACCGTTAGATCTTAGGAATGAACGGCCCAGATTTAATGATGGAGCGCTGAAAGAAATATGAGGCAGTGGATCGGGCGTACATTGGGTGCAATGAGGACCGTTGATCTGCAAAGATCAACAACAGATTTTCACCGAGAAGTTAAACTGTCAGGTTTATGAAAAAACAAAGGGAAGTGGGGTTAAGATCTTGGCCATTAGATCTTTGGAATGGACGGCCAAGATCAAAGGAGAATGGAGGCTTTGAGAATGAAAGGCAAGTGAACGAGTGGAGATCGGGCGTAATGTGGACCATCAAATCGGAGAAGATCAATGGTGGAGATCTGATCGTAGGATCGCGATCGGCGGGAGGAAAAGGCAATGGTGTTAATGTAATACGCTGATGTGATTGAGCACTGGTCGTTAGATCTGAGAGAGATCAATGGTGGAGATTTAATTGACGGGTGCAATGGCAAGGGCCTTTGATCGGAGCGTGATTTAATCTGAGCCGTCGGTTATTGTGGATTCGACAGCTGAGATTTAATCGCAGGATCGCAATCAGAGGAGGGAAAAGGGAACGGACAAAAGGAATTGCGATTGTCAATGGAGTATCAATCGTCGGATCAAAGCATGATCGACGGTCCAGATTAAATCGGAGATCACATTGGCGGGAGGCAGTATGAAGAATGGGCACGATGCGATGAGCCGATGGCCATTGATATGCAGAGATCAACGACCTAGATTTATTTCAAATCATATGTCGGGTTTAAGAAAAAAAAAAGGAAAAAGGGGTTCAGGGAATGGTTTTTTAATGTTTTTAGTGCCCGATTGTGGGGCTGTGGTCCTGTGAAAAGGATGAGGAGATCGAGGGTTAAGAAGAAAAAGGCTAATCACAATCGGAGTTTTCAAAGTAAAAGGCAATAAGGAGATAGAAAACCCAGATTGCGGGGTTGTGGTCCTGTGAAAAGGATGAGGAGATCGGGGGTTAAGAAGAAAAAGGCTAATCACAATCGAAGTTTTCAAAGTAAAAGGAAATAAGGAGATAGAAAACCTTGATTGCGATTGCGCGATGGGGGTTAACTCCAGGTCATGGCTTTGGGTTTTATGTAGAGAAAGGGACTTGGGCTTAGGCCAAAGGGGCTTAAGGCCTAAATGCAAAAAGACTGTTTTTTAGGATTTTTGAAGGAATTTTTGAGGATTTTGAGAGTTCTGATAAGGTTAAAAAAGGAGTTTTAAACCTTATCAAAGGAAATTTATGAAGGGAATAAAGGAAAATGAGGGAAATGGAGGAATTTTTATGAAGAAAAAGGGGATGAAAATGGTGTTATTAATGAATGGAAGGAGGGGTAAAAAGAAGGGGAAAATGGGTTTTTTTAGTAGTCTTTCTCCTTGCAAATAGCAGATTTTTTAGGATCACGAGGGAAACAGCAGTAAATATTAACTAAAGGATTAGTTATCTTCATAAGACTTTAGGAACTAGCAATTTGGTCATAAAATTATTTCCTAAAAAATATCTAGCCACCATTTGATATGACAAATTTTTATAGGTGGCTAATAGTGGCTCCACATGGGGATGGCACCTTCTTGAAGGTGTCAAGAACTTCAGACATGTCTTCTATGGAAGCTGATCAATGCCTCATCCATTGGGCTGCAACTTTATTTTCTTTTTCTGATCTTCTTTTTCTCTGACAATGTTAGCAGCCATTAAAAACAATGGAATTCTATCAAAGCAAGCTTTCTACCTACCCATTCCTAATGATCTAACATTTTTTCTTCTTTCAGAGTGCATTTGGATTGGAAAACTCTTTTCATCAACATTTTATCTATTTGAAAACATAAAACTAATCTAAGTCTACTTCTTATTTCTCCATGAACTCAGATTAAGCAGTTGACTTCATAAGCATATCTACTTAACTACTATCTGTTAGGATTAGACTGTCTGACCAATTTTTTATTCTCTACTTTCTAAGACAAGAAATTTAAAAGCAAACAAGCTAGGATTGAGTAGTCTAACTTGTTGCTGATCTATGGCATAAAAACAAGCTGCACATAGACTAAATTTTGCAGAAAAGTAAAGCAAAATGGTGAAGGCTTAAGATCTAAAAGTTTAAGAACATCCTTCTCTTTTCTTCAGCTATGTTTTTAGGCTTGTTTGAGTTGTTTTTCTTTGTTATCTGGTTCAATTTTTGAGCATATCAGAACCAGTTTTCTTCTATCCTTGGCTCAATATTTGATCTAGTTAGAGCCATTCTTTCTTTTGGAATTCATAGGTTCAGATTTTCACTTGTTTGAACCTTTATTTTTCTATCCTAATCTACCTAACCGATAAGCCAAGATTAATTTGTTTGGAAAATCTATTTCATTAACCTATCAGCAGTAAATTTAAAACTAATTTGTCATGATTAGGCTGTATGACTAACTAGGAGTGTGTTTCTTAGGAGTGGCATTTGAGCTTGCACACTTTTAGATTTTGTTTCTCTTTTTTGGTATGGGGCTGTACCTTTCTTGTTTTTTACAATATGCCCTCTTTTCATTTCTATTTTTATTTTTATTTTTTGATATTCTAACTTTGAATGCATAATGTTTGAGCATCCTGCCATTGGCAGGACCCCCAAACAGTTTAGCTCCATTCAATTCTTGTAAAAAATAGGCATTGTTACCAACAGTTGAATGAATGAGGTAAGGGCCAAGCCATAAGTTATCAAATTTCCCATGCTTACCCTTATCTTCTCTCCTTGAATCCCACTTTAAAACTTTGTCACCAATGTTGAAATTACTGACCTTGGTTCTTTTATCAAACAGCTTCTTGATGCTTTCTTGCTTTTGTAGTGCTCTATTGTAGACCTCCTCTTTGGTTTGTTGAAGATGTCTAGTCTGATTAATTCTTCTGATCATGTCATTGTCTTCAGACTGTACTTCTTGGATTAGCTTCATGACTGGCACTCCTAGGCTGGTTGGAAAAATTGCATCTATTCCATAAACAAGCTGGTACGGTGACATTCCAATTGATTTTTTAAGTGTTAATCTGTCATCCCATAGTGCATGTACTAGCTTTGTGTGCCAAGATTTCTTATTGTCCTCCAGCAACTTCTTGATTATGTTCACCAAAATTTTGTTTGAGGATTCTACCAGCCCATTACTTTGAGGGTAATAAGCAGTAGAATGGCCCAATGTAATTTGATATTTGTGATAGAATTCAACCATCTTTTTGGACCCAAATGCAGCAGCATTGTCAGTGATAATCTTCCTAGGACAACCAAATCTAGAGAGGATATAATTTTCAAGGAATTTTATGATGACAGAGTCATTGGCTTGCCTAGAAGGGATGGCTTCTATCCATTTGGTAAAGTAGTCTGTTGCAGTGAGAATCCATCTATGTTGGGCAGATGAGGGTGGATGGATTTCTCCTATGAAGTCTAGACCCCACTGTTGAAAAGGAGCTTCAACAGTGATTGGATGCAAGGGTAAGGTAAGCAATTTTCTTTTGCCTTCAAAGAGTTGGCATTTATGATAGGCAATAATCATTTTATGGACATATTGAAAGAGGGTGGACCAAAAGTAACCAGCTCTAAGGATTTTATTGGCAGTTGTCTTCCAATAGAGGTGGCCTTCACATTCTCCTTCATGGAACTCATGCTTGATCTTATCTGCATCATTCTCAGGAAAAAATTTACGCAATTATTGACTAGCATTTTTCCAATAAAGACATTTATCCAAAATGCAGTAATTTACAACTTTTAACTTTAAAAACTTGCCTTTGTTTTAGACAAACTAGGAGGTGTATTCAAATTGAGAAAAACATACAAAATATCAGCATACCAAGAGGAATTCATAAAATGATCTTCAACAATGGGAGATGGCAATTCTTCCTGTTCATCTAATACATTTATCATGTTTATATCAAGAGCTTCAAAATTAGATTCAGCCATTAATCTTGCTATTCCTTGGCCTTTTATGAGTTTATTGGGCTTGATTTCTAAATCATATTCAAGTATCACAGCTATCCACTTTCCTCTTTTTCCATCTCGGTCCTGTGTTAGAATTTCTTTCACAACTGAATTTGGCACAAATGCAATTATGTGGGAGTGTAAAATGTAAACTCTGAAGTCTTTTAAGGCTTTGACCAAGGAAAACGCTTGTTTTTCCATGATATTGTACTTCATAGGTGCATCTCTCAATGCCTTACTAAAGAATGCAATTGGCTGCTCTTATCCCTTTGAGTTTTTTTGTAATAGGATAGCAGCCACTGTATGTTCTGATGCAAATGAAAAAATGAAGAAATCCTTTGTAAAATCGGGACTTATAAGAACTGGTGCTTTGGTTGATGCTTGTTTTACCAGTTCAAATGATTTCTTTGCTTCTAAGGTCCATTTAACTCCTTCGTATTTCTTTAACATGTTTTTTATGTTTCTAAGGAATTCAGCTAAGTTGGGTATGGACCTTCTTAAGAAATTAATCTTCCCAATGAAATATTGAAGTTCCTTGATGTTTCCTGGATGGTTGATTTGCAAAATGCCATCAATTCTTTTTGGGTCTATCTTTATTCCCTCTTCTGATATGATGTGTCCAAGTAGTTTACCTTCTTGGAGACCAAACATTGTTTTCTTGGGATTTAAAGATAACCCATACTTTTTGCATTTCTCAAAGAATTTTTTCAAGTGTTCTAGGTGTTCTTTGTCTGTTTTGGAATAAACAATGATATCATCAAGGTAAATAATGATGAAGTAGCCTAATTCTTCCGAGAATGCAATATCCATGGCTCTTTGAAATTTAGCACCAACATTCATTAAACCAAAAGGAATTTTCACATACATGAAAGTACCCCAAGGTGTAGTAAAGGCTATTTTGAGTTGATCATCAGGATGTACTAATATCTGACTGTATTCTGAGAAGCCATCTAGCAAAGAAATTCTCTTAGAACCAACTACCTTTTGTAAAATGTGATCCATCTTGGGTAAAGGGTAGTTGTCCTTCAATGAGGCTTTGTTTAAGTTCCTAAAGTCAATACAAAGCCCAATCTCTCCTATTTTCTTCCTTACTGACACTAGATTAGACACCCACTCTGAGTATCTAATAGGGACAATAATTCCAATTTCATACATTTTCTAGATTTCTTTCTCAACCAAAGGCAATTGAACAGGGTTAATTTTGCGCAATTTTTGTTTAAATGGTTTTTGGTTTTCCTTGAGGGGTATCTTGTGCTGAATTATATCTGTGTCATAGGATTTTAGGTCTTCATAACTCCATGCAAACACATCAGAAAATTCCTTAAACAGCTCAATGTATTTCAGCTTGATGTGAGCTGGCAAAGTCTTAGACAGTTTGATCATTTTTGGGTTTAGTTCATTGCCTATATTGCACTCTTCTACTTCAGTTTCAATAGGTTCCAGCTTTAGTTTTTTGGAAACATCATTGAAATAAAACAACTCTTCTAATGGGACCAGACCTTTTGGCAAACTTTGAGTGTTAGATTGCAGTGTTTCTAAGTCTTCTTTTCCTAAATCTGCACTAATTTTTGTGTTATTTTCAAATTTGTTAGCTAGCAGATTTATAATAGCAATCTTTGGAGAGTTTTCTTCTTCATCAAGTGGGTTTTCTTCAATAGAACAGTCATCTTCATAATCTGAATCTGAACTTGGTAGTTCAAATTCATTTCTGGACTATAAGAGGTCTTCTATTTGTTTGTCTCCATCAAATACTTGCCAATATTTCTCATTGTCTAGAACAGCCGGTCTGAATTTAATTTGGGTAGTGCATTGTTTGGTTTCATAAGGTGTTAAACATGTTCTAGCAACAAAAGCTAAACTATGGGCGAGGATATTTTGGTCTCTTGGGACAAAGATAATTTTGGATTCCTCAAATGTTCTTAGTAATTCCATGACATCATTTCTATAGGCTCTAAGTCTGGGGTGTTTGGCACTATATTCCCCATTCACGTGGCTAACAATTAACTCTGAATCCCCATGAAATTTTATCCTTTTGGCTCCTAATTTCTTCAACAAGTGTAAGCCTAAAATGAGGGATTCATACTCAGCTATGTTATTTGAACATTGAAAATTTAATCAGTAGGAATGGCCTTCAGTATGATTTTTTTTAGTGTTATGAATCCAAATGCCTGCACCTGCATTGTTCTTAGTGCAAGACCTGTCAAAATTCATACTCCAAAGAGGACTATTTTCGGGTTTAGCAGTTTGACTGCTATCCTCTTTATCTTGTGTGCTTTCAACTTGTTCTTGACAGTCAATATTGCATTGAAATTGTTCTAGTTCCTCATGTTCTTCATGAAGTTGAGGATTCTTCTCTTGGTTCTCAAAGTTGACAAGAAATGGATAACTGTTTTGTAGCTCTAGACCTGTGATTAGTTTACAGTGATTTTCTATTTTGACACACTGTTTTGACCTTTCTGTCATGTCTCCTTTCTTTTCTATGTCTACCACTACATTACAGTGAGGAGTGGCCACTAAATTAGTTAAGGTTTCTTGCTCATTTACTATTTCATGATTGAAGAGAATAAATGAGTCAAGTCCTGTATGTATAGTATAGATAGGAGAGTTTTCTGGTCTTTCTTGGCTACTTACCATGTATTGCATATGAGATTCCCTATAAAGTCTTCTTGTTTGATTAAAAACAAGGATGGTAGCATATTTCATATCCATTTGCATTGTTCCTTGTAAGTTAGCTCCCTAAGATCTTGATAACAACATACCATACTTGGGGGGTACATCAGCCACTACAATATCCATCACTAAACACTTGGCTAGAATTTTTGCTAACTTCACACAAAGGTCTTTGATCAAACCTAAAAATTTTACTCTGCTGGAGTCAAAGGAGTATAGATCTTTGTATGGTCTGGTGATTTCAAGGCCTAGGCTCTCTGTTACAGCTTTGGGCATTAAATTATGGGAGGCCCCTGAGTCATGCATGGCATTGTGTAAAATTTTGTCATGAATCTTCAAACTAACATAAAAAGGAGGAACTGGTCTTTCTTGGTATCTTCCCTCAATCTTAGGACCAAATAAAAACTCTGGTTGGTCATCATTAATATTGACAGTGTCATTATTTTCTGTTATGTTAAAAGCCTTCAAAATTTGTGATCTATATACATCTTGGGTGGCTAATTTAGTAAGAGGAACAGAGATTTTTATCTTGGCAATTTCTTGTTCCAAACTAAAAGGAAGCTGACTTTTTACAATGTTTGTTTCAGCCTTATTAACCATCACTTTACCAGCAAAATTAGCTTGTTGATTTCCTATATTTACATTGGTCAAAATTGTTTTAACAGGAGCACTAGCTTAGGTGCTAACGCTGCTAAGATCTATGCTCTGATTTTCATTATTTTGATTTCCTTTTTCTTTGTTCTAATCAGAATTTACAGCCACTTTTTTTTCCTTTTGTTTAGTGTTTTTGGGTTTAATCACAGGGTTGTTTTTTGCAGAAATGTCAGAGGTTTTAGTTTTGGGAGTTTCCTGATTCTTTCTACTCCTAAGGTCATATTCTTTTGGAGTTTCTATGATGACATTTTCCAACTCTTGATAGTAATATTCATCCTCTACTCTTTTATCATCATAGGGTGTGTAAAGACCCTTTTTTATTATTATAATGAACCTCAAAATTATCATTGTCTACTCCCAACATGTTAATGTCATCTTCCTCTATTTGTTCAATTGTTTCTTCAACCTCACTCACATAATTTTGGTGAAAAGGAGGTGTAATCTGTTGATCATCCTCCCTTGGTATGTTTGGAGGTTGGTTTCTAATAAAATTCTTATTTTGATTTTGATTTCTGTTTTGAGGAGCTGATTGGTTTTGACTAGCTTGTGCTCTCTTAATTATGTGCATCTCCTTCATCATTTCCTCCATCATCCTTTCCATTTTCGAGCTAGATGTGGAAGGTGCAGACTCTTCCCTAAATGATACTTTCTTCTCATTTCTCATTCTAGCTCTTTTCTCCATTAGATTTACCTCCACAACTAAGGCTCCTTTCTGCATATCCTCTAGATTCAGAGGGTCTCTCTCTAAGTTGATAAGCCATTTCAGGTTAAAATCCTTCAGGGAATTTTTTTAAGGCTGAGCCTTGTGGAGGTTTCAATTCTGGGGGTAAGGCATTATACACACTATTGAATCTAGTGCAATAAGCTTGAACACTTTCCCCATTGTTTCTTTTGAGGCTGTTATAATCTGAAAGTATTTGGAGAGTGTTTTTCTTGACTTACCATTTGTTAAGGAATAACTGATGGAGGGCTTTAAGGTCATTGATACTGTTATGGGTTAAGCCTTTGAACCATTTTCTTACTTCTCCTCCTAAACTTTGAGCAAACAATCTAAGTTTGACAGTTTCATCATCAATCTCACTTCTGTCAAAATAGTCATTCATCTTATCCACATGTTGTGAAGCAGTAGTAGCACCACTGGCATCATACAAAGGTATCTTGGACTGATAGTCCTGTGGAAGATTGACTAAAGGTAAAGGAAGGACCAATGGGGCATACCATGTTGCCATGATAGGAGGTTGAGGTGGAATTACAAGGGGTGGATTAACAAGAGGGAAAGTGAGTTGAAGTGGAGTGTTTTGGACAATGGGAGTATGGGTAACAGAAGTGGATGGACCAACAAGAGATTGTTGAGCAGATCTTGGATGAGAGAAACCAAAATTATGTAGGAAATGTAAATCAGGTGGAGTAGTTTCTCTGCTACCAGGATGTTCGCTTCTATCTTGGGATGAAAGTGAAGGCTCTAAATCAGTCTGATCTATATCATCAAGTGACCTAGTCTGAATGGATTTCTTAAGTCAACTTGTGATTCTTGTAGAGTTGCAAGGTTGTCAGGAACAAAATTATCTCTATGGAGTGATCCGAAAATAATTGAATATTTTGCATCAGGAGACTTCGTAAGGATTCTTTCAGGCTTATCAACTATCTCAAGAGGGTTTGGATTAGGACGGCTCCTAGTATGAATTCTTTTAGAAGCCACTATGCTATGTTTTCAGACCCAACAAAAAGAAAATTTTACCCAAATATGACAATCTTTAGGAGGTTAACTGATCTTTAAACAAGAAAACTTTAATCTTCAAAGTCTTCTTAACTGAGTTTAAATTATGTTATGATGATAATGGGTTTCCCAGTGGAGTCTTAAGGTTTGTTTAGGATTGTGAAGTCACCAGGTGGAAAATTTTTAGCTTTTGTGAAGGTAAAATGTTTTATGGTTCCACCACCATGTTTATTTGAAACCAATCTGAAATATTTTTGGGGTTTATGAGTTGATTCAGCCCTATGGGTTCTAAGAGTGTCCTAAACCTGTTTCAACACTTAGCTACGGTGATGAGAGAAAGAAAATTTTACTCTTATGGCTAAGCTAGCTGATTCCTTCAAGGTTGATAATCTTCAAATAAGTTTTGTGATGATTACCATTTACTTTGGTAGTGCTTGAAGAGGGCTATTTGTACACAAGGGGTTTTTGAGGTTCTAAGGGTGTCTAAGATGAATTTTGACACAAAGTTCCCTAGCAGAGTCGCCAAAAATGTTAGGCCTCTGTAATTTTAGCAGATTGGCAAGACTAAAGCTGCAGAGACAACATTATGAACCACTTTGGGATTCTAGGATCTAGCCCTCATGAATCCAGAGAGGGATCTCTCTTTATAAGTGCAAAGATTGATTTTTCTTTCAGGCTTTTAGGTGTGATATTAGGCTAGTTATTAAGAACAAGGGTTTTTTGTTTGTTTGGATGGTTGAGCATGATTTTTAATTGAGTGGAAATTCCTAAAAATGAAAGAGTTTCAAAGGGATAAAGGTGTGAACAATCAGAATAAGATTCAACTGATATGATAGATATGAAACAACACTTAGTCCACTGGGCTATGGAGTCATAAAAGGGTTTAATTGTGCAACAATTTCAAGAGTGGTCCAAGTGGAAATTCATCTATATCAAAAGATATTTTTAGATTAAATGATGGAATGGAACATTAAAAGTGTTGAGAAGGTGGAAAAAGTCAATAATTTCAACAAGGATTTATCAACTTTCCAAACAAGAAAAGGATTTTAAGCAACCGTTTCAAACCAACCAAAGATAGGGCTAACCTTAAACTTCTTTGGACAAGCTTGTATTAAAGCTAACTTATCAGACAAACAATCCAGTAATCCACATGACTACTTTCAGAAAGGATGAAAATAGATATGAAGACGAAGTGCAGCTTAAGATCAAGCAAGATACATTAAAATCTAAACCTGCTTCAGCATACTCTTAGGGAAACCTTCAAAACAACCTTTGGAGAAAGAAACTAGAAGATAGGGCAAACCATAAACATTTCCAATCTGACTCTACTCAGCATATAATGAAAATATCATTCAAGAACTTCCTTTCAAGTTTTTCACATCAAGACAGGGACAAACCAACATTCCTTGATAATGTTTACACTTAAATTAAGTCATTCTTAAACACACAATTGGAGGAAAACATAAAGATAAATCTTATCAGTGAGAGTAGGGTACTTTTGACAGTAAATCCCAGCTCTATATTTGTTGTTCTTTATCAAAGAATAAGTGAACAAAATGGCATACATGAAAGGAAAACAATAACAGTAAGAGGTACTTCACCAATGATATAGACCAAGATCCCAAGAATCAGCTTGTATATTGATGTCAATCCAATTACATACTTCAATTCCAATGTTTCATTACAGCAATCATCTTCTCTTCTCAGCCTAACTTCTTTGATCACAAACAGAGCTTCAAGAGCCTCTGAAAACTATTTACATGTAGAAAGTTCTGAGCAACAATTATTACATCAAAGTCCAACAACCAACCCTTTACAATGTGCTCCTCAAGAAGATTTTATAAGAAAATGAGGAGGTGGAAGAGTTTCTAGGGTTTAAGTATCATTAATTCTATAGTTAATGCAATTCCTAGCCTTGAAAACCATGCAAGGCATAAGGCAGGAAAGTATCGAATTTAGAACTCTGTCTCATAACTCTGTTTCTACTTTTTAAGGCTTAGTGGATTAAAAGATTTGACTTCAAGGCTATTTCTTATCTTTGTAATAACTCTGCTGACAATTTGTAATTTGTTCTTTCTTTGGTAATAACTATTTAGGTGTCTTTAGGCAAATATCTTCTGAATAGGAAATAACTATGCCTTCTGTGATTCCTTCGAGGCTACATGTGGCTTTTGGTAGCTGGAGAGGATTCAATTTTCCTCTGGTGTGGCAGTGGAGGCTTCTTGGACTGATAGATCTGCTTGTTCTTCCCTAAAACACTGTTAATTTGCTTTAATCCTGTGTTTTAGGCTTAATTAGGCCTAATTTATGTCTTTTGGTCTTCATATTGTCTTTAACTGTGTGGATTAGGCCTTAGATGGTTGAATTTATGCCTTAATCCCTCAAAACTGTGTTAAAAACTTTAATTCTTCATCTTTGTTGTGATCCCACCCTTTGACACTGATACTCTCTATATAATTAAGGTTCACGGTGCTTTTGTTGTTTTGCAGGTGCACAGAGGGTTTACATAATATCATCGATGCTCATGAGGCACGGGAAAAATCATAGTTTTACACCTTGTAGATCCATTTTCTTCGTGGATAATTGCTTGTGGATCGTCATCCCAGGCCTTTCATTTCATTTTAAAAACTGTGGAAAATCTTTTTAAAACTTGCAAACATACACAAAATTTATGAAAAATCTGTGAAAGAATAGGATAAGGCTGCTTTGGAGGTTAGGTTTAATCGTGGCTGTTGGATTAAATCAACCAACGGCCGAGATCACTTGACGGGATTAAATGGGGAGGCGGTTGAATGAGTGAAGGTCAAATTAAGTCCAGGTCATTGATCTAGATTGATCAACAGCTAGGATTAATTGGGGAGTTTATAATGTGGAGGGGAAGAGTTATAGCGGAAAGGAGGAAAATGTAAGAAAAAGGAAGAAAATATTTATTTTGAGCGAAAAAGGGGCTAAAACGAAGTTTGAACACAGAATGAATATGAGTCGTTGATCTAGAATGATCAACGGTCAGGATTTCTTGAACGTAGTGCTTGGGGGTTTAGATGATGGGCAAATGAATGGGGGGAAGGGTTTGATCCAGACCCTCAGATCTCAGAGATTGACGGCGGAGATTGCTCAGTGAAATGCTTTGGGAGCAAAGGTGGGGGGGCAAGCGAAGGGGTCGTGTTATAATAGGACCGTCAGATTAGATCGATCGACGGTTAGGATTTAACGAAGAATTACATTGTGGAAGAGGGTGGTAAGCGAAAAACCATTAGTGGTCTTCGCGCGGCTCTGGGGTGGTTTCAAAATTTCTCCAAAAGAACGCGACATGCTTCGCTGCTTGACACCTGTCTTTTTAATACCGCCCATATCACGTAATTTTTTGGCATTAACGTTCAGGTGAAAAATTACGCGATATGGAATTTCAGCCATCAGATGAAAGGTGGAGAGATCTGACGGTGGGAATGAGAGCGTGATGGGGTAAGATGCGCGGGCGAAAAAGGTGGGCAGGGTCAAAGGCAGTTTAAACCTTGACTTTCGGATCATGGGAATAGACGGTCGAGATCTATCGATGAGGGAGGTAGGTCTCAAAGGAGTTGGGCCTATCAGATTATATCTAGACCGTTAGATCTTAGGAATGAATGGCCTAGATTTAATGATGGAGCACTGAAAGGAATATGAGGCAGGGGATCGGGCGGAGATTGGGCGCAATGAGGACCGTTGATCTGAAAAGATCAACGGTGGATTTTCATCGAGAAGTTAAACTGTTGGGTTTATGAAAAAACAAAGGGAATTCGGGTTAAGATCTTGGCCGTTAGATCTTTGGAATGGATGGCCAAGATCAAAGGAGAATGGAGGCTTTGAGAATGAAAGGCAAGTGAACGAGCGGAGATTGGGCGTAATGTGGACCGTCCGATCGGAGAAGATCAATGGTGGAGATCTAATCGTAGGATCGCGATCGGCGGGAGGAAAATTAAATGGTGTTAATGTAATGCGTCGATGCGATTGAGCACTCGTCATTAGATCTGAGAGAGATCAACGGTGGAGATTTAATCGATGGGTGTGATGGCAAGGGCCTTTGAGCGGAGCGCGATTTAATCTGAGCTTTCGGTTATTGTGTATTCGACGGCTGAGATTTAATCGCAGGATCGCAATCGGAGGAGGGAAAAGGGAACAGACAAAAGGAATTGCGATTGTTGATGGAGTATCGATCGTCAGATCAAAGGATGATCAACAATCCAGATTAAATCGAAGATCACATTAGTGGGAGGCAGTATGAAGAATGGGCGCGATGCAATGAGCTGATGGCTGTTGATCTGCAGAGATCAACGGCCCAGATTTATTTCAAATCATATTTTGGGTTTATGAAAAAACAAAGGAAAAAGGGGTTCAGGGAAATGTTTTTTAATGTTTTTAGCACCCGATTGTGGGGCTGTGGTCCTGTGAAAAGGATGAGGAGATTGGGGGTTAAGAAGAAAAAGGCTAATCGCAATCGGAGTTTTCAAAGTAAAAGGAAATAAGGAGATAGAAAACCCCGATTGCGGGGTTGTGGTCCTGTGAAAGGGATGAGGAGATCGGGGATTAAGAAGAAAAATGCTAATCGCAATCGAAGTTTTCAAAGTAAAAGGAAATAAGGAGATAGAAAACCCCGATTGTGATTGCGCGATGGGGGTTAACTCCAGGTCATGGCTCCGGGTTTTATGCAGAGAAAAGGAGCTGGGCTTAGGCCAAAGGGGCTTAAGGCCTAAATGCAAAAAGACTGTTTTTTAGGATTTTTGAAAGAATTTTTGAGGATTTTAAGAGTTCCGATAAGGTTAAAAAAGGATTTTTAAACCTTATCAAAGGAAATTTATGAAGGGAATGAAGGAAAATGAGGGAAATGGAGGAATTTTATGAAGAAAAAGGGGATGAAAATGGTGTTATTAATGAATGGAAGGACGGGTAAAAAGAAGGGGAAAATGGGTTTTTTGAGCAGTCTTTCTCATTGCAAACAGCAGATTTTTCAGGATCATGAGGGAAACAGCAGTGAAGATTAACTAAAGGATTATTTATCTTCATAAGACTTTAGGAACTAGCAATTTGGTCATAAAATTTTTTTCTAAAGGCTTAAAAAATGATCTAGCCACCATTTGATATGACAAATTTTTATAGGTGGCCAACAAGGAGGACTATGGCTGAGCGTAAACTAGCTAGTGCTAAGAGAAATCAGGGGATATAATAGAAATGTTCTAAAATTTGGTTGTCAGCACATAAAGGACATGTAAATTGTGTTGCCTGCAAACCAACATAGTAAATGCGTTCTACAAGATACCACTTCTGGATGAGTTACAAGGTTGTGCATTCCTCCATGAAGTGGTCACTTTCATTGCACAGTGCGCAACGTATGATAGGAGGGGGGAAGATGAATGGGATTCTTTCAGGTGACTTTTGTTCCTCCTGCACGTATAGAATGATGCGAGGTTCATCTCCAGCTGACTGGATGGAGGGATCCTCTTGATAGGATTTCTCAATGGCATTGTTATCACCCAAAAAATGAAGCATCATTTGATAAGGTTAGATAGGTTCATGTGTCAAAAAATTAGGTTGTGGGATTCATTTTTTATGCTTCGTTAAGGGAAATATTAAAATTTTCTTGTTTAATGTTTACCCTAAGGCCTAAACCCACTCATTTTCAAACTCCCTCATGTCACATCACTCATCATTTTCTGACTGATTTCAATTTCCAAGGTTTTTGTATCGAAAATTCCATTTTAGCCAAGAAACCATAGTTTCGTAGCGACATACACTGTGAAAAGTCACTTTTATCTATGAAATTGTTGATAGTTGCGTAGCGAAAACAGTCAAATTTAAACTAGAAATGCTATGAAAGTGCGATTTCTTTTCTATCTTGTCGGTCTAGCTATTAGGTGTCAGAAAATCGTTGGGAAAGGGTAAGTTAGATTCTATTCGAGTCATGAAGGGATAAAATAAAGGTACATGCTCAAGTCTGCAGTCATCATGATCAGTTTAGGTATGTATGAGTCATCATAAGGTCACGAGGAGACATCAAAAATTCAAATCCTTTCCTAATTCAGTCATTTCTCATTTCTCACTCCTTCTTGCATGATATTGAGCTCTAGAGAGCTAGTACACTAAGCCAAAAAGTTGTGGCTGGTGGTTTCAAAGGTTTACATTGAGCATCATCAAGTGAGGCTGTGAAGACATTGAAGAAACCATGGCAGATAAAAGAAGGACAAACAAGGGTGGTTAATGTCTGAGATATGAACTGGCGGACATGAATTTGATCAATGAAGACCCAATAGCATGGGAAGTCCTCAAAAGGACATGTTTCCTACAGTTTTTTGAGAAATTACAAAGCTTCCATACACAGGTTTCTAAAGAGTTTGTTTTGAATTTCAGTGGAACAGCCACCAAAGTGGGAATGCTAAATCTGTCCATCACACCAGAGGTTATTGCAGCTACTACAGGGATCCCAAGAGGACAGGAGAAGTGGTTCAAAGTTTTCAAGTTTAACATGGGGCAGTGCAAAGAATTCATGAAGCCTGAAAACAGTGAAATGGATCTCACCAATGTTGTTCCAAGGAGATGCATAAAAGAAAAATATTCAAAATTTTTGCTCATCATCCAAAAATACTTTACTAGTGAAGGGGGATACCACAAAGTATACTCATATCATATCAAATTACTTCTACACTTTATTGGTAAGATTCCCCTTGATCTACCTTTTTATTTGCATAGAAGTTTGTCAAAAATGGCAGATAAGGTACAAGCAAAGTCTGAAGGGAGTGAGACTTCATTATTTCATCATGGTTTAATGAAGTTGTTGGTTTTAGATGAACTTCAAAGGTTAGGCAGTGACTAGTAATCATTTTTGTTTGTTAGTGGTTTTGAGTTGGATGCTCTTACTCCTTAAAGAACTCCTAAACCTAGGAAAATTCCATCACCATTAGCAGCAGAGCAGAGTGAACCATTGATGGCAGAACCAAGTGAACCTGCAAGAGTATAACCAAGTGATCCAATTTTCGTGGAAACAAATCAATTGCAGAGTTTTGACACACCAAATATCCCACCTACAAAACATAAGTCAAAAGTGGTCAAACCTACAAAACAAAAACAAGATGTGAGTAAACAAGAAACAAAAAGGAGGATAAGGAGCCAAACAGTGGCCTTAGAAGAGAAAAAATGGATGTAGAGGACAGAACAATAGCTAAAGGAAATATTGAAGATATCTTACATGCCATTGACATAGAATAAACTCCTATAGTCCAGGCTGATAACATAGAGGAAGGTGGAAAGAAGTTAAAAAAGGCTAAATCTGCAAAGAAATTAGAATTTGAGGGAGAGGATGCAAGTTTCATGTTCCAAGCAAGAAAGCCCATGAAAAGGCATGATAGGAAGCTTTTAGAGAATAGTAAAGAACTTCCACCACCTATTTTCATGGTCCAGCTACCACAGGAGGTTATTGACCATTCATCACCTGCAGAGAAAGGTAAAATTAGCAAAACAAAGAAAGGAAAAGAGAAGGTGATGGAAAAAACAAAGTTGCAGCTCCTTGAAGAAAAATTGAAATTGGCCAATCATGGAATTGTTGTTATGAAAAGAGAAGAAAGGAAACACAGTGTAGAGAAGATTCAATTTGAAAAGATGAAGGAAATTGGGGAAGAACAGGTTGACACCGTTTCCAAGACTTTGGATAACTCACAACAGCTTATCAAATGGACCATTCCAGCAAGGAAAGAGGCCAAACATGTCATAAGGATGAACACACAGTTGAAAGCCACCAATAAAAGATTGAAATACCAGGTTAAGGACCTCCAAGAGCAGCTTGAACCAATTCATAAAGAGTTAGATAAAAAAGGCCTTAAAATGACAGTGCTTGAAGAGCCAATAGCTCAACCAATTATAAATGAGGAAGAAATGCCTCAAGGATCATAAGGTGAGTTGGTTTATGGTTTTTAAGGTTAGTGGAATGTTAGTAACAAGGTTTTGGCACTTATGAGGTTCATTTTCTAAGTCATACAAAAATCTAGAATTTCAACACTTTTCAGTAGTTTCGTAGCATGCTTAGGCTTCAAGGACAGCAAAACGCTACGAAACTATTGTAGCAGTTATTTTTCGATTTTGAACCAATTTTGGTAGCTATAAAGAAGTAAAATTGATGTGGGAGATGTGTCTAAGGATGATGAAGACCATACCAAAGGAAAGAATCAAAAAATTTGAGGCTAAATGGCATTTTTGAAGTGCTACGAAAGTACGCTACGAAACTGCCTTACTTTCGTAGCGTACTGTGTTGGAACTCTTTTAGAAGTTTTTGGAGCATTTTCAGAAAGCTGGATCTTATCTAAGAGTTAAGGGACCATGGCAAGCAGTTACTCAACAATAAAATACCATGAAATGAAGATAAATTAATAGCCAAAGCATTCATGGAAAAAGAAGACCATTTGCCTAAAAAACAAGGTTTTGTTTCCAGTTTTAGAGGAGGTCAATTAAGTGGTCATGCAGTGATGAATCCCATCATCGCAATTCGAACATGTGAAAGAATAATTTGAAAAGATGTAATTGTTTTAGAGGATAAGGTTGTTAAATGTAATAATGAGTAGTTTGAGTCCTAGTAGGATAAGGATTGTCAAATAGGATAATTGTCATTCTGTCATTAAGTAGATGTTTTATGGTTATGAAAGGTGTCATTAGGAAAAAATTTGATGAATCTAGCCAAGAGGCAGATCATCCCATGATGTAACAAGCCTATTAAAGGCCATTGAGTCGAACTTGTCAAGGGTTGGATATTTTTTTGGCAAAGACAACTTTATGTAATTTGACTATTTCAGCAATACAGAGATTTGTTACTTGACCAACCTGAGATTCTAATTGAGTTTTTAGTGCCTACCTATCTTATGTATGTCTTTTATATATCTTATTTGCAGTGATTTTCATTTATAATACTCAAAATTCATTTATGTAATGCTCTAAATTCCTTTATAGATGAATTGACTGTGTATTTTACTGTTTCATGTGTGTGTGTACTACTGCTAAAAACTCTTACCTGCCTCAGCTTCCATGTCAAGTAAATTCACTACTAAATTACTAAAAGTGTTGACTCCATAAGCCTAGTGTTTTCATACTGATACTATTTTCAACCTACAATCATCATAAGCAATTTGTTTTCCTAAATAGAGTTAACCATCTAAACACATCTTTATTCAATATCATTAACCCTTTGAGAGAGCCCTCTCAGACTAAAGAGGCTAATCTTCAGTCAAAAGATTGGTTTGAAACAGTTACATGAGATTGTCTGATTAGCATCCTATCAGGTGCAATTTTGTGATAACAGAAATGTAAAGCATCCCTATATCACGGGATCTCTGAGAAAGGATGGGTACAATGTCCATAATTGCTGCAAATAATGCATGCGTGATTTGTACACAACTCCTTGCCTTGAATTTTGGTGGCAGGTTCCTTTTTGCGGGAATTTATTGCTGTGATGTCTACCGTAGAGCTAAGGAGTGGTTTTAATTTTTCCAGCTCTGGGAATATGTGGGTAGGGTGGACTACTACGTCACATATGGCGCATGGTGGTGATTCCCATTGCATGGTGGGTTTCTCCACCTTCTTTCCTCTTCTATTGGCATTCTTTGTCATAACCATTGACTTTGAAATGGGAATTTCCTTCGAAGGGATGTTTGCGATAGTGTCCTAAAAATTTGGGGCTTGCTCAGGATTGAGGGGGATTAACCCTGTCAAGGTGATGTGCACAACTTCCATTACGGTAGGTGGGACTAGGTACCAAACTAGGATTGCAAATGATAATTTTGGTAGGACCACCATGGCCATGATCTACTGCAACACAAAATCAACTGGGGGGAAGAGGAAGGAGTTTGGGAAGTGGTGTAGGCTAGAGAGGTTGTCGTGACTGAGGACTCAGTGTCATTACTGCTTGTCTCCGTGTCTTGACTAGCTTCGGTGCTTGATGAGGACATCATGCACACTGGAGCCTCTATGACATTAGGTGATGACTCAGGTATAGCAAGGGGATCTCCTAGGAATGACCCTAGGATGGATGATAGTTTGAACTGTTCGGGGCCATATTCTTGGTACCGTGTAAGTGTCTCGGCATATGTGTCTACATAGGGAAAATGACATCGGTATTTGTTAGGGGTCTCTTTTCGCTGTGTGTCAATTGGTTGACAGTAATGATGTGGTCCTCATGGGGGAACTTCATAATTCGGAAGATGGAGGAGGCTATGGCTTACATGGAATACATATAACTTCGGCCAGGGAGTATATTGTAATCGAGTTGAGCATCTAAGACTTTAATGTCTATAAGGACCGTCTTACCGGCTAAGCAGACCGAAACGTTTTGGTAGAGACAATTGGGAGCTGAAGGGCATCCATCATATGCTCTAAGCATGATGTCTGATGGCTTTAGTTTGGGAGACCTTAAATTTTTCCATACGTTATTTGACATGATGCATGTGGATGCACCCTCGTCAATGATACATCGGTGAATGGTGATGTTTTGAACCTACACCGATATCAGAAAGGAGACCATCAAGGGAATCCTAGGGATGGCTTTGTCTAAATCAAAAGCCATCGGGCATGAATCGGAAAGGCCGATGGCACCTAATGTGGAAAGTAAGGCTTTTGCTTGCTTTGGGCATGATTGTAATACCTCCAAAGCTGACATGGCGGTGGGAGATTGAGCTAGATCATCCACAATGCTATCTTTATGGGCCACTTTGGAATGGTTTCCTACTCGCCTAGTTGGTCCCTTAGCCATTTTTGGCAAAGGTTATGTTATCACAAAATCTGACCCTGATAGGCTGTTGATCAAGTAGACTCTGAGTAACTCTTTCAAACCACTCTTTTGGTTGAGGCTTAGCCTCCTCAACCTGAGAGGGCTCTCTCAATAGGCTTAAGATTTTTGATTAATGATTAGATGGCTAACTCTAGGAATAAAAGGATAAAATGTATAACTAGTTGAATCAAAGATTATCAAACATCTATTGGGATATGGAGTTAGAGTAGTCTTCAAAAAAACATCATGGTCTGTCAGACATGGAAATCAAGGCACTTGGAGTCTAGGTTTATAAGTGAAAATAGTAACACAGTGAATAAGCACGGTTTACAAGCATGTGAAGGAAGTTAGAGCATTATTCAATGAATTCTAAGTAACACATGCTCATACCACTGCAAATAGATATTTGAAAAAGGCCATAGTAACATCAAACACATAAACCCCTTATGAATCTTGAGTAGTAAAACTGATCTCTGTATTAAGTTGAAAAATATCCAGTAACATACAATAACACAACTGCTTTGCTAATGAAAATGCCAACCTTGAGGAATCCGACCTCATGCTTCATATAGAGTCTTTACATTTCTTGGATTCCATGATCCATCATTGGGAGAATTCGAATTTCTAAAATTGACACCTATCTACTCCTAAAACAAACTCTTAATTACAAACTGACAGCTAACTGTCTTCTAGGAGTTCTAATACAAATAGGAGTGAAACTCCTTATCATGTCTCAAACAACCTTATCCAAAATTTAAATACCCTCTTTGACAGCTTCTAATCCATGTCTTTGACCTTTATGATGCCTATAGCTTTATGGTGAACCCTGCTGATTCATGACTTAACTGCCCTAGAAACCAGGAGACAGAGTTTCCTGAATTTTAGCCCTTACCTCCATGCTTGTCTTCGAACATCTTTTCTAGCCTTGATTACTATATTGTATATTTTACATATGTTAACATTCCATAAACTCTTCAATATTTCCACCTGTGAAAAAATAAACCTTCGAAAAAATGAAAAGGAGAGGGAATATGACTGCGCTACAAAAAAACCTATTTTCGTAGCGTAGCTTTTTACACCACTGTAAAAAACATTCCTTTGACCATTCTTTTTCTTGATTTTCAACCTGGAACTTCGTTTATGACCTTGCTCTTTCCATTTACAATACCAAACCCTGAATACTAGCAATTCTTACCTCCCAATTTCATGCAAAAACACCAAAACTTCACCTTCAGCAGTTTCGTAGCGTGGTACGAAACTGCTGTGTGTACTCCTTTAACACAGTTTTTTCAAAAATGAACAGTTTTAGAGATATTTAAGATATTTTTAAGGATTTATATCAACCACAAAAAGCTTTAATGGAGATGTTCTTCTTCAAAAATATCTTTATCTTCATGACAAAATTGATTCAAGGATTTACCATTTTTGCCCTGTTTCATTTTTGATGCAGCTGTATTTCTAGGTCTTCAATTTGCCTCCTTAGTTTCTTGTTGGTGGCCCTTAACTGAGCATTCATCATTCTCACATATCTAGCCTCTTTAATTGCAGGAACAATCCAAGTAAGGTATTGAGCTTCACTAGTTATTGTTTCTAGTTTGGAAACCTTCTCATGTTCCCATAGAGCCTTTGTCCTCTTAAATTTGTCTTTTCAGCAGCATGCCTTCTTGCCCTCTTCCTTAGTCTAGCAATTTCATAATTTTCTGATTTCAAATTTTGTTCTAATTCTTCATAGCTAGTTTTTGTTGTCTGAGTGGAAAGTACTCTGTCTTTGTCTCCTTTAGGTATTGGTGATGAAAGGTCTATGAATTCTTCTTAAACAGTGGAAGCTTCCTCTGTTTCTCCTAATTCAACATTGAACTCTTGCATCTTTTTAGATTTCCTAGTTAAAGGCTTTCTTGCCTTAAACAAAAATGATGCAACCTCATCCTCAAATTCCAGCTTCTTAGAAGATTTCATCTTCTTAGGTTTTCCTTCACCAAATTTTATGAAATCTGCCTTTCTCCTTTGCAATTTGACTTCTAGTCAATCTCCTTTGAACTGATTTATCAGCTGACTGTTCATGTGTCATTTCTCTAACTTCAACTATATTCTCTTTTGTAGGTTGAGGAGTCTCAAGACTAACCACTAATGCTTTAATCACTTGCTCTTTCACTTGCTTTCTTGGTTTCAACTTGACAAATATTTTTGACCTGGTCACTACAGGCATACTGGTTTCTGCTGGTGGGGTTTCTTTAGCCTTGGGGCTAATAGATACACCTTGTTTTTCCACTCCAAAACCACAAAAAAAAAATGAAGACCATTCTCTGTTGATATTTTGAAGTTCATGTAAAACTATCAGTTTAATTAGGCCATGCTGGAAAAGGGAATTTTCACATCCTTGAGTTTTCAATTGCACTTTATCTGCCATCTTAGCTATACTTCGATACAGGAAGAAAGGCAAATCTAAAGAAATAATGTCAGTAAAATGAAATAGGAGTTTAAAATGATATGAATACACTTTATGATATCTTCCCTCACAGGTAAAATACCTTTGAATGTTGAAAAGTAAGTTGGCATAGATGTCTTTGATGTAATTCCTTGGAGTTGCCTTAGTTAAATCTGTTTCTGTTTAAGAATCTTTGTCACCAAAGCTATGATCTCAGGGGTTACTGACAAATTTAGAATTCCAACTTTTGTATTTGAACCAGTGAAATGAAGAGAAAATTCCTTTGACAATTGACTGTGTCCTCCCTACAATTTTTCACAAAATATCCAACACCTTGTTTTCTTGAAAGCTTCCATCATTGACTTATATTTGACTAGAGCCTCTGTGCTTTTAGGCTATGTTCTTAAACAATGACTAGACTAGTGATTTTTCCTTTCTTCTGTCATATTTGACTCTGAATTCCTGTAACAAATTCTCCTTGCTTGAATTTTTGTTGATCAACCTCACTTCCTAATAGTAGTCAGCCTCGCTTGTTAATGGTGATCAGCCTCGCTTGCAAAATCGATGAGAGAAGCTTAGCATTCAAAGACAATTTTCTTAAGTGTTTGCATGCAAACTGCAATAAGAAACCCACCATTCCTTTTGAATTTGAAATTACCTATCATGATGACCCCTATATTCGAAATGATGAAATTGAATGGTTGCATGCCTTAGAAATGACTCCTAACTGACACCTAATGATGACAAATTAACGGAATCTAACTGAATTGGTGATTTGACAAGACTTGCTATGAATCTGCGATTTCGTAGCGCGTTTAGTTCAATTTCAGTGTTTTGCGCTACGAAAATAGTAGCATTTTCGTAGCGCAAAATAGACTTTTTACACTGTCTGCGCTACAAAAATGTGGTTTCGTGGCTATTTTTTTTTTTTTAATGGTTTGAAATTTGACTTCTAAAAAGGGTTGTATGACCTTTGAAACATAAATGAAGTTGTTTAAGCTTTATTTGGACATAAAAATGAGACTTTGAGACTGTAACTCTATCACCTACCCTCTAAAACATAAAATGACCATAACATCTATCTAAGACCATAACTAGAAATGATGTAAACTGTCCAAGTTTAGAAATTTTTTTTATGGTGATAACAGGTTCAATAGGCATATTTGATATGGTCAAAGGTGTTATTGGTGCAATTGTACTAGCCCCTCATGAATTGGTGTCTGGTGGGGTGTCATAATTTTAGTTCCGTGTCTGAAAAACATTTATTTGCCAGTCATGTATATTTCATGGTTATTTTTTCCGAAATCATCGGGAGTTTTTTGTTGTTGCTGAGTGCTAACTATCCCTTGATGGGGGAAAGGCTCCTGCATGACTGTTGTCCACTGTGAGGATCCCCCTTGCCCACAGTTACCTTGCAGCTTCTTCAGCTCAGGGAGGTCAGGACAGTGGTGAGTGTAATGGCCGTACTCACCACAGATTGAGCAAAATTGGTTTGTCTGAACATTCGCCCTCTTACTCTGCCTTTAGGAGTTGCTTGGCTCCTAGTTTTTATTTCGGTTGGAGTTGCCTCTAGCCTGATATCATGGAGGGCATTGTTGATTGTTTCCCCCCTGTATGGGATTTCCTTTAGGCTTGTTTTTTCCTTTTTTCTTAGCCACATTAGGAGGATAATTTTGATTCTCCTAATTGTATGGTTGACACGGTTGGGCTTGAGAAGGTTGCAGAAAGTTCACCTGTGCATTATTCTGCATGGGTAGGTTTTGTGCTAGGGACTGGGCATATTGCGGTCCTTGTCCCTGGTTTATGAATGGTTGTTGGGGGGGAGCTCTTCTATCAGTTTGTATAGCTGCATACTAGGTCCCCTGAGCTGGAGGATATGGACCTCCCTGCTGATGGTGGTACGATGACGCCCTATTAGTCATGTTTTGCAAAGGTGTGTCATGACTTTGGTAGTCGGGTTGCAGTATATTCTAGTTATAATCATATGCGTAACTGGGGTATGGATCTTTGCTTCTTAGGTAATTTTGGGTCAATGACCCAATCAAATTTTCTATGGAGTTCGACACGCCTGGAAATTCTTTGTAAGTTTGCAGGTGTGGGGCGTTAGGTAGGATATTGTAAATATATCCTGACTGCGTATAGATCAGCTCAAGATGTTGGGCGTTAGTGATGGAATCCTCTTCGGATATGGGATTTTATCATGCCACATCCTTTGAAATCTCTACGGTGAGAGTTTTCAGGAACAGGTCTAACAAAAATTGATCATCGAGTTTGGCTTTGCACAAAATACGACATCGCCGCCATTCGTGGAGTTATTCCTAGATATGGACAGCGGGTGTTTGCCTAAAGTGCGTCAGTAATTCCATTCCAGAACCATGGTGGATGGGTAACTGCAAATAGATTAGGAATTCAGTAAAAAGGGCGCTAAAGGTTCCATGTGTAGCAGATGGTTTCTCCACATACCATTTCACGACTATTCCGATTAGGGTGCGCTGAAATAGTGTCAGCCAAATAGTATTTTCAATGATTTTGTTTGATGAACACCACAAGTGGAAAGTCATAACATGATTTCCAGGGTCTTCCACTTACTTCCCTTCGAACTTTAGAATGTCCGAAGGGAGGTTTGTGGGCATGGGTGGCCATGTAGGGTTGTGTGCAATGGGGTCATTTGTTAACTTGGCTAAATATGGTAAATTTAAAGAAGCTAAGAAAGGTGATTGCGAGTTGGTAGCCATTGCACCCTGCAAAAACACAGTCTTCTGGTTGGCTATAGGTTTTGTCTACAACGCACCCTGTTGTGAGTTCACCTGGCTTCCCGAAAAGGTAGCTCTCCTATGTCCCCTAGGGATTGTGGGAGGAGTGGTATGCAATGACCCTGTGGGGGTGTTCGCCAGTGTGATGTTGGGTGACCAATGAGGGTTCCTAGATAATGATGCCCCGATAAAGGATGAACCAATAAGGGTGGCAGTGTTCTGTCTTTGACACCTAAATGAAGAAAGACATAGAACCCCTCCCAGTAATGGGGGGAGGTCCAAAAGACGTCTAGTAGATGAGGTCCCGTTTGGTCTTTTCTAGTGTCAACTAGGTATGGTTTTGGAAATATTTGAGAGGATAGAGATTATAATCAAAGAAAAAATCCGATCACATACATAAAAAAAAGAAAAAATAAAAGATAAATTCTCCCTTTAGATTAATCCTATGTGACCAGTCAATCAAAAAAATATGGTTTTTCATTGTTTTTGCATATGATACTCAAATCCTAGAAGATCTAATTGTCCTCACACGCTCAAATGTAACTGGGCCTTGAAAATATATCTTGTGAATGCTGGCACAACGTCTCGAAATAACTAGCGATTCCCCCAGTCAACCAAAGAAAATCGACAAAGGTATGGGTAGAGGATCTAGTGTTGCCTGCATCGTCACCTATAGGGAAGGATGCCCTAGTTTTGGCCACAAAGTACTGTCATCTCACGTGAGCATTCGATTCTTGAGATTCTTGGTAATTTAGCTTGTTATCACCCTAGTAATTCTCAGGTTGTGGGATGGGGATTTTTGTAGTTAAGAAAACCAGGAGTAACCAAGAACAACTTTGGGAATTTAGCATCTAGCCTTCCTGAGCTCTGAAGAGGGATCTCTCCTAAAGATTTAACTTTGTTTTGGTAAAGGGTTTTAGGCTAGCTATGAGTGAACAGTAGGACTTGTTTTGAAAGAGTGGTGGGAATAAAAAGTGCTTCAAGTTAAACCAGAAGGATCTACCAGAACATTGGGCTATGGAGTCAACTTTCTAGGCAAGCAGAGCTAGGAAATAAGACTTAAAGATGCAAATATACTAAGGGTAGGATAGATGACCTTCTAAGGCTTTGAATAGGCTTTGTTGATGGATTGGGTGAAATCTGAACAAAAGGGCACTTAAGAATCCTTAAGTTACAGAAAAGAGGATTGAAGGAGGGGA
This sequence comes from Pinus albicaulis, assembly GCA_034641835.2. NCBI lineage: Eukaryota > Viridiplantae > Streptophyta > Pinopsida > Pinales > Pinaceae > Pinus > Pinus albicaulis. Next base: position 1,088,774,393 of record CM076574.1, read on the forward strand.
TCAAACTGGGACCTAGAGCAATTAAGAATTCTATGGTCCAGTTATCAAGCAGAAAAAATAAAAATGCCAACTAGTTTAAAACATGGAGCTTATTATCACTAATCCTGTTTGATTTCTCCTTAGTTTATCATTAAAGAATAGAAACACATTAAATGAATGTATGTAAAATTTTAAAGAAAAACACTGAAAACAGGAAAAAGAAGAGACTTATCTTGTCACCACGAGAATCCTTAGTTATGATGTCTCTAATCTCGTTTCCAGTCTGCTGCTTCGCTAATTAACTCACACCAACTTCAATATGTCCAAAAAAATGACTATAGTAGTCTTAAGAAATTTTATTCCACACTGAATACTTTGAATTATGAAGTATTTATACACATAAATTGTTTACAAAATATCTCAAAGTTTGAGATAATGTTTTAAGGAAAAATAGGAAATGTAACATAAGAAGAGGGACATCAACAAAATAGTTTGCAAGTTGTTCTCTTTTACAAGGAAAAATAGAACTGATTATTCTAATTAAAAATACTTTTGATGTGCTGTGAGCATTGTTGGCATTAGGTGCATCTTCTCGTGGAAGGTGGTTGTATAACATTCCTTTCTTTGACTTTCAACTCTGATACTCTTTATCATCTGATTTTCACTGTTTTACTGCTGTAATTGAAAAATAACTAGCAGTAACATTCTTTTTATTGATACTCTTTGACAATTTGATACACTTTCACCCTAAATTTTTACCCTAAGGTAACTATAAAATATGATCTTTCATGTGATTTTCCTGCATCTTTTATTTTTCAAATTACATCAAATCTGTGAATTATTGCCATTGTTGAGCTGTTGAAATCTTTATACTCTTCAGTTTCCTGTAGCTTTCATCAGCCTCTGTATATTTACCAAAGTTTGGCTTCACTATGAACATATGCTTGATTTCATTCTCCAAAAAGAACAAATTTTCAAAATATTGAAGTAGTATTTTGCACTTGGAGATCCTTGTGGCAAAGGCTTTTTAGCCTGCTCCTTAGCATGAGCTCTGATATTTTGATCATAGTCCTTCTGTGGCATTAATTTGTCATTCAATGCATGAATATCTGGAAGTCCTGCTTCAAGTAGCAAGTCATACTTAGTCTTGAATTTACTAATTGATACGTTCATATTATCAAATCTTTCTTCCAAGTTATTCATGATGTTCCTTTTTGTTAGGACCTTTCTGATTTCCAGGATAGCCTCTGTCCTAACTGGAATTTTTAATTCATCTATTTCTTCTCTATTTTTACTGTTCAAGAATGATATGATCTGAACTGCTTGTGGTGGTTTGTTTCCAAGCTCCTTCTTTGTTTTATCAATTTCTGTTAAGGCAGCTTGTAGAAGATCTTTTTTCTCATATATAATTTGGATAGAAGGCCATTGTGAGTGAATGCCTTCAATGATTTTTGTCCACAAATGATTCTTTATATAGGCAACCTATTCAGTAAGATTCACCTGTTGTTGAAGAATTTTCACTTGTTCCTGTAATCTGTCAGCCCTCTGTTCATGTCCTTTGGAAGTAATTAAGGCATCTCTTTTAGATGTTTCTAGATTTTTAATGGTGCCTTTTAAACTGATTATTTCATTATCTTTTATAGACATATCTTCCATGGCTTTGATTATTGCAGCTTTTTCCTCTATTGTGTTTATCTATGAGGTCGATGAAGAAGAGGCAGAGATGTCATGAGAAGTGATTGGCACTGTAGTTGCCAATACTCCTTGCAGTGCCAAGTGCTCTGCCAATGTAGATGGAACAGTTGTACTTACAATTGGGATCACTGTAGGAATGAAAAACTGTTGAGCTTTCTTTAGATTTTCATTTTCTTGCATGAAAGCTTCTATTTGGCTTTCCATTTCCTTTATCTGGGTAGTCATCTTTAGAACAAGTTGTTTTAGCTCATCATTTTCTGTATTCTGCTAAAGGATTTCTTTTGCCTGGGGATTTTCACTTTGAGGAAATTTTAGTTGCTTTCTGAGAGCAGCTGTGTCTTCATTTTTCTGTTTGATTATAAACTTTGCCCCTTCAATGTTTGTTGGGTCAGCTCCTGCTTCAATTACTATGTCCTCCAGTACTTTGATTCTTAATTTATTGGCATATAATGAGGCTTTATCCAATTTCATTTGATTCTGAAGGTTTATCATTGTTTTCTCAAGCTTGATAGAATTCATAGTCTTATTAACTATTTTAGAATACAACATTTTTGTATTGCTCCTGTGGAATTCTATTTGGTCCAATTCATGGACAACATCTGCATCAACTTCAAGGTCTATCTTTGAATAATATGCAATTGTTTTTGGATCAGCCACTGTGGGCTTGATAAATGACATCAACAATTTGTTTGAAGAATAATCAAAAGCTGAAAGGAGTCTATCTTTATTCCTAGGATTTTCTTTAAGGAACTTGGAATATGCTTCACTTTTTATTTCTTCATTATTTTCTTTGATTTGTCTGAACCTGATTTGAATATCTGACTTTGTGTTGTCAGGTTATTTAGAAGAAGAGGGCATATCAACTTTTTTTTGTTTATCCACCATGACTGTGTCTTTCTGCTGTCCTCCAAGTTTGATATTTTGAAGCTCTTTAAGACTTTCAGTTACTATTCTTTTTTCTTCATCATCAGTTTCATGACCATTGTTATCTTCAACATTAATAGCTTTATCCTTTTATTCATCAGTCAATTTACTTTTCTTACTATAGGGAATTCTGAATCTCTTATCTAGAATAGTTTCAGCTGTGAAACTATCTTCCTTTCTGCTTCTTTTATGAACAATTTTAGCTTCTTTGTTCACTATAACCACCTGTGTTTGATTCACCTGTTTATCCTTTCCATTGTTTCTCTACATTCCCTGTGAGTCATCATCAAATAAAGTATTTGGCTCCCATTCAAGTTTATTTGCATATTTTTCAATTTGGGACTTGGGATCATGCAAGAAAGCAGAAAATTTGCATTTCAACCTGATTTGATTTAAAATACCCTGAGGATCATAATTACACATAAAGTTGTATGGGAATTTATATTCTTTCAACTTGACATTAATTTAATTTGTTGCTTCTCTGTTATTCACAATAAATGGCCCAACCTGATTTTTCAGTTTGAACTGAGTCTTTTTTCTGGAGGCTATGAAATTGACTTCATCTGCATTCAACAGCTACCTCAAATATTCTAAAGCAAATATCCTTGTTGTCACAAATCTAGGCAATTTATATGGGGCCAAGAGTGCACCATATACTCTAATCTCTGTGTAATTCTTGTATAAGTACCAATCCCGTGTTTTACAACTCTCAGATAACTGTAAGATCCTCTTTGTTTCTTCATTAATTCTAGGGGTTTGTTCTTTATTCAGTAAATTCATAGCAGGTGCTAAAAACAAGTCATTAAAGTCTTCATAGTTGTATTCCCTATTCCATTTTCTCAGAATTGATGACCAAAACACAACTGAAAGTACATTCCCTTCTGGATCTATCTTCTGAAACTCAATAGGAAACTTGCCTGCTTGATAATATAAAAAGAGATGAAGTAGATATGAAGTATATCTAAAGACTCCTTCTTCTGGCAATCTGGACAATTGGTAGTGCATGTTTTCTGTAATGAACTTGGAAAAATTGTACACAATGGATGGAGGCTGGCCAGGACTCAAAGTAGACAGAAAACCTAAGATAGAAACATCAGTGAATTCATCACTGTTATATCCTAGTATGAATGATAGCATGGAGACAATCAGTCTGGTTTCATTTGGAAAATCAAATGTATCAAATGGAGGATTGAGCTTAGGGATATCAACCTATTTGGGACAAAAAGTTTGGAAGATTTTAAACTTAGAAGCAAAATCAAGGTCTAGGTAAAGCTGAGTTAAATCCTCTATTGACAATGAAGCAGCATTGGGGTCAGGGTTTAGTTGCAGCATAGAGTTTATGGATTCTGCATTGATGTAAAATATGACCTCTCTATCTTTATTGACAATGCATCTTTGGTCTGGAAGATAATAGGACTGACACAATCTGACAAAATTAGGGGCTGAATGAGTAAGATGGACAATGTACTTTGGCAGATTGGAATCCCAGACTAGTATATCTTTATCACCTTTCTCTACAGATTTTCCAAAACACCAGTTATAGACGTCAAACAAATTGAACTCTACTGAAGGTTCCAATATTCTGTAATCAAGGTCAATCAGAGGACTATTTTCTTGTGAGGTAACTGGAGGTTGGACAGGCCTGACAACTTCTATGGAATTAGCAGTGAGCGCAGGGGTGGGTTTATAGAGTTTAGAAGATTCAGGTTGAGGGATTTTAGCAGAGGCTTTATTTTGAGGTTTTTGGCCTCCTGATTTGGGGGTTACTTGTTTCATTGTCATTTTTTAATTGAACAAAGAAAGCTTAGACTGTTTGTTGAGTTCTTCTGTTGGAAACAAGGGAACTTTGGAGAAATTCTCTAGTAAAATAGGATTCTGAGCATAGTTTTAGATGGAAATAGGGTTTTAATGCTAAGAAGAAAGGTATGATCGATCTCAACAGTGAAAATGGACCAGGGAATGGATAAAACTTGCAAAAAATGGAAATGAGGGATTCTGGGGAAAATTTGACAGTGTTTCCCCTGTATTATGGATGTTTTTTGTAAGCTCTGTATGGGTAATTAGGATAATTACAGGAAATAACAGAAAAATTAGTGCTATTTCTTTTGAAATTAAAGTTTTTGTGGATAAGTTTGACAAAAAATACCTTTTAAAAGGTATAATTGTGGTCAAAGAAGTTTCATAGTTGCGTGTAGTCTTCAATTCTGCTGAATTGGGTTATCAGAGGGTATGGTGGCTCCATTGCAGAGGAAATGATCTTTCAAAGGTAACTGGTTCACTGGTAGGCTTTGAAAATGGTGTTGGGAAGCTTCGTAACGAGCTCGCAGAGGTTTTCAAGGGTTTAAATGATGAAAACTGATAAAAACCAGAATTTGCGAGGTTTCAAAGCTTTACAAGTGATAATAGGTGAAAACTCAATGAAAAATATAAGTTTCATGAATAAACCACGTTTTAAACCATATTCAAATCATATTTAACTATAGGTTGGGCGAAAGTGGTTTTGAAATACCACTGGGTGGTATTCGCGCAGCTCCAGAGCAGTAAGTGGTAAATCACTTTTTGAATGCGATTGAATTGTTTTGTGACACATCAACGCAGAGTGGTTTGGGAAAACCACCCATATCGCGTGACTTTTCCAAAACATCGGTCGGGCACTTTAAAAGTGCGAAAATGAACTGGCACCGTTGGATTTAGTTTTTAAAAGCGAAGGGCCCAAATCAATTGGAAAGGTGCGGGGAAAAGACATCATCGGGTTGCATATGGATCATCCGATTTGGACCTGATGGAAAATCCAACGGTTTTCATGCTACGCGATAGGGGAAGGGATGGGAATATAATATACTGTCGTGTTGATTTTTTAACCGTTGGATTAAATGAATGGAGGAGATCGGAGGACTGGCATTAATCCCGATAATGAAATGGATTTGGTTAAGTTTCATATAGAAAACTGACTTTTTCAATGAAAAAATGATCGGGGAGGTTTTAAACTGGGATTTAACCAAGGTTAGGACTGGCAGTTTAGGGAATATGGGGTATATATGGAGGATTTTAACTGAGATTAGGGTTTTAACCTTAGGTTAGGGAGTCGGACAAGGGGAAAATATACGAGGAGATGGGGTTTATTTCTTTTGAATTTTAGTTTAAATGAAACTTCGGGAAATTATACTGCAAAGCTTAGGGCCTTCTCTTCGAGCTTCAACTTCGTAGATAAAATATCCAATCCAATCTACACACAGACTATGAATATTTACAATGATAAAGTAAATAAATCTAACTGTTAAGTGACTTATGAGGAATAGTAATGTTTCAACATTCTTCCATTTACTGGTCCTTCTTGAAGTTCGGTTCCATCCAAATTTATGATGAAAAAGGAATTATTACCTCTGTAACCATATATTACATAGGGTCCCTGCCATAGAAAGTCAAACTTCCCATGTTTACCTTTATCCTCTCTTCGTGAATCCCATCTTAAAACTTGATCTCCTATGAAAAAATCATCACCTTTAACTCTCTTATAAAAAATATTTTTGATCTTGTCCTGTAAAACTTGTGACCTTTCATAAACTTCATCTCTGGTTTTTTGAAGGTTTATGGTCTGATTAATTCTTCTTTGAATATCATTAGTTTCCACCTGTAATTCCTGGATCATCTTCATGACTAGAACACCTAACGAAGAAGGGAAAACTGCATTTGTACCATAAACAATCTGATATGGTGAAGTTCCTATAGAATTTTTTGTAGTAAGTCTATCAGCCCAAAGGGCATAGAACAACTTCTTATTCCATGTCTTTTTATTGTCTTGGAGTAGTTTTTTGATGATGTTGACTAAAATTTTATTTGAGGATTCGGCCAGACCATTACCTTGGGGATAATATGCAGTAGAATGACCTAAGGTAATATGGTATTTATGGCAGAAAGCAATCATCTTCTTAGATTTGAAAGCAGTAGCATTTTCTGTGATAATTTTGTGTGGGCATCCAAATCTAGACAAAATATTACTTTATATGAATGAGACTATAATTGAGTCTGTAGCTTGTCTAGTGGGAATTGCTTCTATCCACTTAGTAAAGTAATCAGTAGCAGTTAGAATCCATTTGTGTTGACCTGAATATGGAGGATGAATTTCACCTATGAAGTCTAACCCCCATAGTTGAAATGGTTTTTTAGTGGATATTGGTTTCAGAGGTAATGGTAACAGTTTCTTTTTACCTTCGAAAATTTGGCATTTATGGCAAAAGGTAACAAACCTTTTAACATTTGAAAATAAAGATGGTTAGTAAAAACCAGCTCTGAGTATTTTATCAGCTGTGCTCTTCCAGTATAGATGGCCTCCACAGTGACTTGTACGAAATTCCTCAAGGATCTTGTCAGCTTCAGATTTCAATAAACAATTAAGTAAAATTCCAGTACTTTCTCTTCAATACAGTGCATTATTTAAGATACAGAACCTCATTGCTTTTTGCTTGATGAATCTTGCCTTGGTTTTTGTCAGTCTAGGAGAAGCTTGTAAATTTTTTAGTACAAAGATTATATTAGAGTACCAAGGTGAGCCTAGATAGGCCTCACTAATCAATGGAGTCACCATCTCCTCCTGTTCATCTACTTGTGCAATGAAATCAATAACTAAGGCATTGCAATTTGATTCAGCCATCAGTCTGGCTAAACCCTGTTTAGTTGGTTTAATTTCCAAATCATATTCAAAGATTGTGGCTATCCACTTTCCTCTCCTACTGTCTGGTCCATCTTGAGTCAAAATGTCTTTAACTACTACATTAGGGACATATGCAATGATGTGTGAATGAAGTATATACACTCTGAAATATTTGATAGCTTTAACTAGAGCCAAAGCCTGTTTTTCTATTATGTTGTATTTTAGTGGTGCATCTCTGAGAGCTTTACTAAAAAATGCAATGGGCTGTTCAAAGCCTTGATCGTTTTTTCTGCAGAAGAACTGCAGCTATGGTGTGTTCAGACGCAAAGGAAAATATTATAAAATCTTTTGTGTAATCTAGACTGATAAGGACTGGTGCTTTAGTTAAGGCCTGTTTGATACATTCAAAAGATTGTTTGGCCTTTATTGTCCATTTAATTGAGGAGTCATTTTTAAGCATGTTGTTAAGATCTTTTATAATTTCAGCCAGATTAGAGATGAATCTTCTTAGAAAATTGATTTTTCCCAAGAATGCTTGGAGTTCTTTAATGTTCCTTGGTGGTAGAATGTTTTGAATTGCTTCAATTCTAGCAAGGTCTATTCTAATGCCTTATTTTGAAATGATGTGACCTAGCAATTTTCCTTCTTCTAGCCCAAAAAGATTCTTTTTAGGATTAAGAGATATACCATATTTTCTACATTTGATAAAAACTTGTCTTAGATGATCCAAGTGCTCATCATTTGTTTTCGAAAAAGCAGTAATATCATCCAGATAAATGACTAAAAACTCATGGATTTCCTTGGCAAAGGCAATATCCATGGCCCTTTGAAATGTAGCTCCTGCATTTTTTAACCCAAAAGGCATTTTCACATACATGAAAGTGCCCCATCGAGTAGTAAATGCAGTTTTGGTTTGGTCATCTTTGTGAACTAGAATCTGATTATAACCAGAGAAACCATCTAATAAAGAGATTCTTGAAGAACCTGCTACTCTCTGCAAAATATGATTATTTTTTCGCAAGGGGTAGTTATCCTTCAAGGAGGCTTTATTAAGATTCCTAAAGTCTATGCATAGTCTAATTTCTCCTGTCTTTTTTCTGGTTGGCACTAAATTAGATACCCAGTCAGAAAATATGACTGGTGCAATTATTTGTGCATCGAACATTCTTTTGACTTCTTTTTCGATTAATGGTAATAAAACTGGATTAATCCTTCTGAGTTTCTGTTGAAAAGGTTTTTGGTTTTCTTTTAAAGGAATTTTATGTTGGATAATGTTTTTGTTGTAAGTTTTTAAGTCTTCATAACTCCATGCAAAGATATCCTAATATTCCTTTAAAAGTTCTATATATTTAGCCTTCCCATCTAATGGTAAGGATTTGGATAGTTTGATTGTTCTTGGTTTTTCATCTTTCCCTAGGTTATAATCTTCTACATCAGACTTAACTGGCTCCATTTTTTGCCTTTTGGGAACATCATTGGAATCAAATAAATCTTCTAGATGAGTTAAACCTCTGGGTAAAATGTTATTCTTTAAATCAATCAAATCTATTTGATCTTCTAACAATTCCTCTATATGTACTTTTTCCATTTCATCAATGTCACTTTGAGTAAATATAGTTGGTTTTTCAAAATTATGTACATCTAAATTATCTAAATCATCTATTTGACAGAAATTTAAATCTATATCACAAGGTGAATCTATGTTACAGTCGTTATCGATTTGACAATTTTGAAATTCATGCTCATTATTCAAAAAGTGATAAATTTGTTGATCCTCTGAAAAAATTTGCCAATATTTCACATTATCAGGAACAATAGGCTTATGTTTGATCTCAGCAGTATATTTTTGTAATGGTGAAAAAGGAAATTTACAACTGCTGGAAAAATTTGCTAAGCAATGGGCCTGTATGTTCTGATTTCGAGGGATGATAGCAAAATTACCTTCTAACAATTCCTCAAGCAATTCCAATACTGTTTCTCTGTATATTGGAAGTTTGGGATTGTGAACTGAATACTCTGTGTTTATTTGCTTTATAACTAGTTCAGAATCACCCATGACCATTATTCCTTTTCCTCCCTTTTTTCTAATAATTTTCAAACCTAATATTAAAGCTTCGTATTCAGCCATATTATTGGTGCATTTGAAGTTTAATCTAAAGGCATGTCCTTCAGAATGGCTTGTTTCAATGTTTGTAATCCAAACACCAGCTCCGGCTCCAAACTTATTAACAGATCCATCAAAATCTAAATGCCATAATGCTTCATGACCGATATAATCATCCATTATTTTAAGTTTTTTATCAGTGAGTTCAGTTGGATTTTCATTTTGGTCAAAGTTACTGAGAATAAAGGAATCAATATTAGTAGGAATGGAATATATAGGATAATTGGTAGGTCTATCTACACTACTGATCATGTAATTCATCAAGGTTTCTCTATAAAGCTTTTTAGGCTGTCCAAATACCAAGATAGTAGCATAACTCATATCCAGTTGTAGAGATCCCTGCAACTTTGCTCCCCATGAGCGAGAAAGAAGCATGCCATACTTTGGCGGGATATCAGCTACTACAACGTCCATGACCATACTCTTACCAAGATATTGGACTAGGTTAACACACAGATCTTTAATCAAACCAATACATTGGACTTTGGATGAATCAAATAAGAACATGTCTTTATATGGTCTGGTTATATCTAGATTCAGGGTTTCCATTATAGCTCTGGGCATTAAGTTGTGGGAAGCTCCAGTATCTAGCATAGTATTGTGTAATATTGGTCATGTACAGTAAGACTTAAATAAAATGGGGGTACCGACCCATCTGAATGCTTTCCATCTACATTAGAATTAAAAATCAATTCAGGCCTATCTTCATTCATGTTAATTGTATCTTCATTCTCATTCACATTCAATGCATCAGAAATCATAGATCTATACAATTCATTTTTAGCTAGTTCTACTAAGGGAACAACTATTTTAAACTTGGATATTTCAGACTGCATATTAAATGTTGGCTGAGATCTAATGGCTTGAATCACTTCTTCTTTGGGAACTGTGGTTTGTGATGAATTTTCTTGAGTTTCTACTGTTTTTCCTTTGTTTTGAGCTCTTCTTTTGTCTTCTATCTGAGTTTCTTGGTTTCTGCTATCCTTAACTGTTTTTTCAGGAATATTTTGAGGGTTAGCAGAAGATTTATCAGTTTTAGGATTCTCAACAGAAGGTTTAGGATCCGATATTTTAAAGTCAGTAGGATTCTTTCTTGGCTGAATGACTGTTGTTGAATTGGTGGCTTTGGGAGTATTAGCTTTTGGAACGTCCTTAGAAGATTGAGCCACCTCATCAGTAATATCTACAATCTTTGGGCCTTGCTGCTTTTTAGGACTGGTCAAGTTCAAACTCTGTTTGTTATATCTAGGAAGAATCTGTAAGAATTTTGATCTAGAAGTATCAGTCTTCTTTTTGTTTTGTTCTTGTTGGTTTGGAGCATTATTCTTTATGACAGGTTCTTTGTTTTTCTTGCTTCTAAGGTTGTATTGACTGTGAATTTCATTTATTGCAAAATCATAACCTTGTTTATAATCATAGGATTCTCCAGATTCTACTTTGAACTGTTGAAGTTCAAAGAGTTCCTGGTCCTCCTGGGTGAGGAAAATGGTATTGTTTTCATCAATCCCCATAACAATGTTGATGTCTTCCTCCTCGTCAACATTGTTTTGTGAGCTTTCTGCAAAGTTTTCTTGGAATGGGGTTCTTATATTTTGATCAGGGGAAGGTTCTTTACCTTTCCCAGGGTTCCTGTTTTTTCTGTAATTGGGATTCTGAATCTGAGATTGATTCTTCCATTGTGGTTTTCTTTCAATTTGATCTAGTCTATCAACTACTTTTTCTAGTGCTTTAGTAATGAAATCAAACTTACCATCTAAGTGAGAAGCTTCTTCTTTAATAGTAACCCTTCTTTCATTTCTCAGTCTAGCTTTCTTAGCAAGTATATTGATTTCTACACCTACAGCGTTTTGTTGCATTTGTTCTAAAGTATCTGCATCCCTTTCCCTAAGTTGGTAAGCCATGTCTACGTCAAAGCAATCAAGGAATTTGAGTAGCACGGAATACAAGAAGGGTTTAAGGTCTGTAGCAACGGCGTTGTAAACACTGTTATATCTTTTGCGGAAGTCTTGGAAAGACTCATTTGGGGCTCTCTTAACCGCATCAAACTCAGATAGTATTTTCATAGGTTTCTTATTTTTCTCCCATTTATTTAGGAAGGCTCTATGGAATGCAGCTAGGTCTACTATGCTACCAACTCCTAAAATTTTAAACCAGGTTTTTACTTCTCCAGTTAAGCTTTGAGCAAATAACCTCATTTGGACATCAGTTTCATCTATCTCATAGACTTCCCAGAAATCACTCATCCTAGTGACATGTTGTTGTGCAGTAATATGTGAAAGATTATCAAATAGTGGAATATCGTTTTGGTAGTTCTGGGGCATGTCATGTAGATTTTGATGTAGGACCAAGGGAGCATATCAAGCTGCCATGGCTTGGATTTTCGCTGAACCGGGAGGTACAGTTCTAGTGATAGGGATAGTGCTGGTTACTGCAATGGATGTACATGAAGAGCTTGGTAATGGGGATGAAAAAGTAGTATGGCTAATGATAGTTGTAATGAGCTGAGTAAATGATGGATATACAACTTTGGGCTGCAAGGGCAACTCAGGGATGAATGGATCAGTTGATGAACTAGCAGTGGATTGTGGATATGATGAATATATGATTCTATGGTGCAGAGGCAACTCAGGGCTTATGGGCTCTTGAGGTGAATTGACAGTAGAATTTTTGAATGATGTGGCAGAATATAGAGTAGAATATGATGCTAGAAAGAATGTTGTATATAGCTCAGAAACTGGGGGTTTAAATTTAGAAGAAAAAATTGCTAACTTAACATCTTCTTCAATGTATTTAATTTTTGTGACACTTACCCTTTTTATTGGACTTTTACTTTCAGTTTGATCTGATTTAGTAGAAACAGAAATAATTTTGTGTTTTTCACTCACATAAGAAGTAAAAACTGGATCTAAAACAATTTATTTTAAATCAGATTCAGATTTTGTTCTAAATAAAAAAATTTCAAACTTTAAGTCAAAATCAATGTATGATAAGCTTACCAATTCTTTTGGTAAAGAATCAGCTCTTCTCAGAGGTATTTTAGTTTCAGAATTAACAATTTTCTTTTTCTTTTTTCCTATCTGGTCAAGATTTTCTACTATATCTAGAGGATTAGGATCAGGATTGGATCTAGTGTAATAGACTTTCTTGGGAGCCAGAATGTTTATTGCGTAAAATACCCACAACCTTTAAACTCAATCTTAAAGTAGAAAAGATATAATTAAAAATCTTGCTTCAAGATTAAACTTAAAACTGGAGAGTGGTTAATTCCCCAGTATGGTGGCCAGTACGTTATCACCCTAGTAATTCTGAGGTTGTGGGATGGGGATTTTTGTAGTTAAGAAAACCAGGGGTAACCAAGAACCACTTTGGGAATTCAGGATCTAGCCTTCCTGAGCTCCGGAGAGGGATCTCTCCTAAAGATTTAACTTTGTTTTGGTAAAGGGTTTTAGGCTAGCTATGAGTGAAAAGTAGGACTTGTTTTGAAAGAGTGGTGGGAATAAAAAGTGCTTCAAGGTAAACCAAAAGAATCTAGAGCTAGGAAATAAGACTTAAAGATGCAAATGTACTAAGGGTAGGATAGATGACCTTCTAAGGCTTTCAATAGGCTTTGTTGATGGATTGGGTAAAATCTGAACAAAAGGGCACTTAATAATCCTTAAGTTACAGAAAAGAGGATTGAAGGAGGGGATCAAACTGGGACCTAGAGCAATTAAGAATTCTATGGTCCGGTTATCAAGCAGAAAACATAAAAATTCCAACTAGTTTAAAACAGGGAGCTTATTATCACTAATCCTATTTAATTTATCCTTAGTTGATCATTAAAGAATAGAAACACATTAAATGAATGTATGTATACTTTTAAAGAAAAACACTGAAAACAAGAAAAAGACGAGACTTATTTTGTCACCACGAGAATCCTTAGTTATGATGTCTCTAATCTCGTTTCCAGTCTGCTGCTTCGCTAATTGACTCACACTAACTTCAATATGTCCAGCAAAATGACTATAGTAGTCTTGAGAAATTTTATTCCACACCAAATACTTTGAATTATGAATTATTTATACACATAAATTGTTTACAAAATATCTCAAAGTTTGAGATAATGTTTTAAGGAAAAATAGGAAATGTAACATAAGAAGAGGGACAGCAGCAAAACAATTTGCAAGCTATTCTCTTTTACAAATAAAAATAGAACTGATTATTCTAACTAAAAAGACTTTTGATGTGCTGTGAGCATTGCTGGAATTAGGTGCATCTTCTCGTGGAAGGTGGTTGTAGAACATTCCTTTCTTTGACTTTCAACTCTGATACTCTTTATCATCTGATTTTCACTATTTTACTGTTGTAATTGAAAAATAACCAGCAGTAACATTATTTTTACTGATACTCTTTGACAATTTGATACACTTTCACCCTGAATTTTTACCCTAAGGTAACAGTAAAATATGATCTTTCATGTGCTTTTCCTGCATCTTTTATTTGTCAAATTCACATCAGATCTGTGAATTCTTGCCATTGTTGAGTTGTTGGAATCTTTATACTCTTCAGTTTCCTATAGATTTCATCAGCCTCTATATATTTACCAAATTTTGGCTTCACTATGAACATATGCTTGATTTCATTCTCCAAAAAGAACAAATTTTCAAAATATTGAAGTAGTATTTTGCCACTTGGAGATCCTTGTGGCAAAGGCTTTTTAGCTTGCTCCTTAGCATGAGCTCTGATTTTCTGATCATAGTCCTTCTGTGGCATTAATTTGTCATTCAATGCATGAATATTTGGAAGTCCTGCTTCAAGTAGCAAGTCATACTTAGTCTTGAATTTACTAATTGATACGTTCATATTATCACATCTTTCTTCCAAGTTATTCATGATGTTCCTTTTTGTTAGGACCTTTTTGATTTCCAGGATAGCCTCTGTCTTGTCTAGAATTTTTAATTCAACTAGTTCTTCTTTGTTTTTACTATTCAAGAATGATATGAGCTGAACTACTTGTGGTGGTTTGTTGCCAAGCTCCTTCTTTGTTTTATCAATTTCTGTTAAGGTAGCTTGTAGCAGATTTTTGTGCTCATATATAATTAGGATAGAAGGCCATTTTGAGTGAATGCCTTTAGTGATTTTTGTCCACAAATGATTCTTTATATAGGCAACCTGTTCAGTAAGATTCACCTGCTGTTGAAGAATTTTCACTTGTTCCTGTAATCTGTCAACCCTCTGTTCATGTTCCTTGGAAGTAATTAAGGCATCTCTTCTAGATGTTTCTAGATTTTTAATGGTGCCTTTTAAACTGAGTATTTCTTTATCTTTTATAGACATATCTTCTATGGCTTTGATTATTGCAGATTTTCCCTCTACTTTTCTTATCTGTGAGGTCGATGAAGAAGAGGCAGAGATGTCATTAGAAGTGATTGGCACTGTAGTTTCCAATACTCCTTGCAGTGCCAAGTGCTTTGCCAATGTAGATGGAACAATTGTACTTACAGTTAGGATCGCTGTAGAAATAAAAACCTGTTGAGCTTTCTTTAGATTTTCATTTTCTTGCATGAAAGCTTCTATTTGGCTTTCCATTTCCTTTATCTGGGCTATCATCATTAGAACAAGTTGTTTTAGTTCATTATTTTCTGTCTTCTGCTGAAGGATTTCTTTTGCTTGGGGATTTTCACTTTGAGGCAATTTTAATTGCTTTATGAGAGTAGTTATGTCTTCATTTTTCTGTTTGATTATAACCTTTGCCCTTTCAATGTTTGTTGGGTCAGCTCCTGCTTCAATTACTATGTCCTCCAGTGCTTTGATTCTTAAGTTATTGGAATATATTGAGGCTTTATCCAATTTCATTTGATTCTGAAGGTTTATCAGTGTTTCCTCAAGCCTGATAGAATTCATAGTCTTATTGACTATTTTAGAATACAACATTTCTGTATTGCTCCTGTGGAATTCTATTTGGTCCAATTCATGGATAGCATTTGCATCAACTTCAAGGCCTATCTTTGAATAATCTGTAATTGTTTTTGGATTAGCCACTGTGGGCTTGAGAAATGACGTCACCAATTTGTTTGAAGAATAATCAAAAGCTGAAAGGAGTCTATCTTTATTCCCAGGATTTTCTTTAAGGAACTTGGAATATGCTTCACTTTTGATTTCTTCATTCTTTTCTTTGATTTGTCTGACCCTAATTTGAATATCTGACTCTGTGTTGTCAGGTTCTTTAGAAGAAGAGGGCATATCAACTTTTTTTGTTTAACCACCATGACTGTGTCTTTCTGCTGTGCTCCAAGTTTGAGATTTTGAAGCTCTTTAAGAGTTTCAGTTACTATTCTTGTTGCTTCATCATCAGTTTCATGACCATTTTTATCTTCAACATTAATAGCTTTATCCTTTTCTTCATCAGTCAATTTACTTTTCTTACTGTAGGGAATTCTGAATCTCTTATGTAGAATAGTTTCAGCTGTGAAACTATCTTCCTTTCTACTTCTTTTATGAACAATTTTAGCTTCTTTGTTCACTGTAACCACCTATGTTTGATTCTCCTGTTTATCCTTTCCATTGTTTCTCTGCATGCCCTGTGAGTCATCATCAAATAAAGTATTTGGCTCCCATTCAGTTTTATTGGCATATTTTTCAATTTGGGGCTTGGGATCATGCAAGAAAGCAGACAATTTGCATTTCAACCTGATTTGATTTAAAATACCTTGAGGATCATAATTCCACATAAAGCTGTATGGGACTTTATATTCTTTCAACTTGACATTAATTTCATTTGCTGCTTCTCTGTTATTCACAATAAATGGCCTGACTTGATTTTTCAGTTTGAACTGAGTCTTTTTTCTGGAGGCTATGAAATTGACTTCATCTGCATTCAACAGCTACCTCAAATATTCTAAAGCAAATATCCTTGTTGTCACAAATATGGGCAATTTATATGGGGCCAAGAGTGCACCATATACTCTAATATCTGTGTAATTCCTGTATAAGTACCAATCCCCTGTTTTACAGCTCTCAAATAGCTGTAAGATCCTCTTTGTTTCTTCATTAATTCTAGAGGTGTGTTCTTTATTCAGTAAATTCATAGCAGGTACAAAAACAAGTCATTAAAGTCTGCATAGTTGTATTCCCTGTTCCATTTTCTCAGAATTGATGACCAAAACACAACTGAAATTACATTCCCTTATGGATCTATCTTCTGAAACTCAATATGAAGCTTGTTTGCTTGATAATATAAAAAGAGATGAAGTAGATATGAAGTATATCTAAAGACTCCTTCTGGAAATCTGGACAATTCGTAGTGCATGTTTTCTGTAATGAACTTGGCAAAATTGTACACAATGGATGGAGGCTATCCAGGACTCAAAGTAGACAAAAAACCTAAGATAGCAACATCAGTGAATTCATCACTGTTATATCCCAGTATGAATGATAGCATGGAGACAATCTGTCTGGCTTATTTTGAAAATCAAATGTATCAAATGGAGGATTGAGCTTGGGGATATCAACCTATTTGGGACAAAAAGTCTGGAAGATTTTGAACTTAGAAGCAAAATCAAGGTCTAGGTAAAGCTGAGTTAAATCCTCTATTGACAATGAAACAGCATTGGGGTCAGGGTTTAGTTGCAGCATAGATTTTATGGATTCTGCATTGATGTAAAATATGACCTCTCTATCTTTATTGACAATGCATCTTTGGTCTGGAAGATAATAGGACTGACACAATCTGACAAAATCAGGGGCTGAATGAGTAAGAGGGAAAATGTACTTTGGAATATTAGAATCCCAGACTGGTATATCTTTATCACCTTTCTCTACATATTTTCCAAAACACCAGTTATAGACGTCAAGAAAATTGAACTCTACTGAAGGGTCCAATATTTTGTAATCAAGTTCAATCGGAGGACTATTTTCTTGTGAAGTAACTGGAGGTTGGACAGGCCTGACAACATTTGTGGAATCAGCAGTGAATGCAGGGGTGGGTTTATCAAGTTTAGAAGACTCAGGCTGAGGGATTTTAGCAGAGGCTTTCTTCTGAGGTTTTGGGCCTCCTGATTTGGGGGTTACTTGTTTCTTTGTCATTTTTTAACTGAACAAAGAAAGCTTAGACTATTTGCTGAGTTCTTTTGTTGGAAACAAGGGAATTTTGGAGAAATTCACTAGTAAAATAGGGTTCTGAGTAGATTTTTAGATGGAAAGAGGGTTTTAATGCTCAGAAGAAAGGTATGATCAATCTTAGCAGTGAAAAATGACCAGAGAATGGATAAAACTTGCAAAAAACGAAAATGAGGGATTCTGGGAAAAATTTGATAGTGTTTCCCCTGTATTATGGATGTTTTCAACAAGCTCTGTATGGGTAATTAGGATAATTACAGGAAATAACAGAAAAATTGGTGATATTTCTTTTGAAATTGAAGTTTTTGTGGATAAGTTGGATGAAAAATACCTTTTAAAAGGTATAATTGTGGTCAAAGAAGTTTCACGGTTGTGTGCAGTCTTCAATTCTACTGAATTGGGTTATCATAGGGTATGGCGGCTCTATTGCACAGGAAATGATCTTTCAAAGGTAACTGGTTCACTAGTAGGCTTCGAAAATGGCATTGGGAAGCTTCGTAATGGGCTCGTGGAGGTTTTCAGGGGTTTAAATGATGAAAAGTGATAAAAACCAGAATTTGCGAGGTTTCAAAGCTTTACAAGCAATAATAGGTGAAAACTCAATGAAAATTATAAGTTTTATGAATAAACCTCGTTTTAAACCATAGTCAAATCATATTTAACTATAGGTTGGGCAGAAGTGGTTTCGAAATACCACTGGGTGGTATTCGTGCAGCTCCATAGCAGTAAGTGGTAAATCACTTTTTGAATACGATCGAATTTTTTTGTGACACGTCAACGCAGAGTGGTTTGGGAAAACCACCCATATCACGCGAATTTTCCAAAACATCGGTCAGGCACTTTAAAAGTGCGAACATGAATTGGCGCCGTTGGATTTAGTTTTTAAAAGAGAAGGGCCCAGATCAATTGGAAAGGTGCAGGGAAAAGACATCATCGGGTTGGATATGGATCGTCCGATTTGGACCTGATGGAAAATCCAACGGTTGCATGCTACACGATAGGGGAAGGGATGGGAATATAATATACTGTCACGTTGAGTTTTTAACCATTGGATTAAATGAATGGAGGAGATCTGAGGACTGACATTAATCCCGATAATGAAAGGGATTTGGTTAAGTTTCATACAGAAAACCGACTTTTTCAATGAAAAAATGATCAGGGAGGTTTTAAACGGGGATTTAACTGAGGTTAGGACTGGTATTTTAGGGAACACGGGGTATATATGGAGGATTTTAACTCAGATTATGGCTTTAACCTTAGGTTAGGGAGTCGGGCAAGCGGAAAATATACAAGGAGATGGGGTTTATTTCTTTTGAAGTTTAGTTTAAATGAAACTTCAGGAAATTTTTGTTTCAAACACATATAAAACATGTTTAAAGGTTTTTTCATATATTTTTATTATATGGTTAGGTGATTTAATTACCATAGGGGCGGGATATATATATAAGGATAATTTTAGCCAAAGAGGTTGTTTTTTGGGTGTTTTATTTAAACATGTGGGGATTAAATAACTTTGGCTAAAGTTATAATAAGTGGGTTTTTGGGTTTATTATATAAAAAGGTGTTATATATAATAGGAGAAGGTTATTTCTATAGGTAATTAATACATAAGTCAAAATTAATATGGAAATGGGATAATGTATACTCAAAACACATAAAAATAATAAGTAAAGTGAAGTTTAAAAGACAATTTGCATTAATCTTATCATTTTAACTTAAGATATAATGTAATTTTGAGGGTTTAATGTTTTCAAATGATGTAGGAAGTTAATTAAATGGGAATTATAATGTCTTTAAGTAAAAAATGGAGTTTTAATTAGGATTATTTAGGGGGATGAATGCATGAAATGGAATAATGATGTGATTTTAGGGATTAATATAGACATTTTACACTTTCAACTGATCAGTCATAGAGACTTGGGTCTATTCCCAACAAAAGTCAAGGAAATGCCTTGAGCCTTTCTGACTGATAGTTTAGAATGTTTCATGACTATGGGAAAGGGGAAGTTAGTTATTTGGTAGCCCATGATGAATGATATTTACATTGAGACTTTTCACCTTCTTCTACCTACCCAGCTTACCATGCTAACATTTTTTCTTCCTTTGTAGTAAGGTGCATTTAAGTTGGCAACCTTCACAACATTTATTCTTTCTGAAAGCAAGTAAAACTATCTAATTCTACACTTATTTCATCCATGAATCCAGATTAAACTATTGGATTCACTTTATTTTTCTAACTAACTACTGAATTGTCATAATTAAACTATATGACAACTCATTATTCTCTATCTACAACAAGTGAAATTGAAACATGACAAGTCAAGATTAAACTGTTTAACTCATCATGGACTATGGCATTTATTGACACTCTGCCATAATCAAAAAGTAAAAAGTAGTGGCATTTATGCTTGCACACTTTCATGTTTTATTCATTTTTCTTTTGGGGTCTTTTATTTTTTCTAAGTCCTTTGATTATTCTTTTAGGACTTTTTACCCTCTTTTTGATTTTTTTGATTTTTTACAAAATATGTGAATACAACTTGCAGAAGGCAAAGTATGTACAAATTTACAATATTACCAACAATCAAGTCAAAATTATGAATCCTATATTATAGGTCACTAACACAAATACCAGTACTGAGTATTAAACGGTTCAAGTAGCCCCGAATAATACCACATGCATTGGGCCTAAGCTTAACCCCCTCTGAATCGGGTCTCTGTGGTGCTCGGGTTTTCTTTGCCGTGGGCAGATAGATGGATTTAAAATTTCCCTAAAATGTCAACTTCTATGTTTTAAGGTGTAAACTGACCAAGGCAGATTATTGGATTCCTATCCCCTTGGTCCTAACTTAAACTATAAATTCTCTTCTGGCCCCTGTGGGGAGAGTTTAATGAACTTAGTTAAGTTAGTTTTAGGTGTCTTTGATTCACTTAGGGTGTGAATGTGTGTGAGAAAGAGGTGAAAAATCGCATTGTTTGAACATGTGGATATGCAGTGATCCTTTTCAAAATCCCCTATTGAACTACATTTGGCTGTTCCTTGCTCAAAAGAAAAACATGTGTGGATATGGGCCGCTTAGAATGTTTCCTAGTTAATCTAAATGATCAACTATAGGGATATGGTGAATTATCAGTAGAGAGTGTTCATATGCTTGCCTAGGATCACCCAAGGGTGCAAAGGCAGCAGATATTACTTGCTCTCTAAGGATAATTTGATCCTAGTCCCAAATCCTAGTGCCACAAATTGATCTAAAATTAATTACTTTTAAACTAGGAAAATGAAAAAGATTTAGCTAAGCATGCATGAATTGGGGCCACTTAATTTGGCTAATTACCTATGTGTTTTTTGGTGTCTAAATTCGAAAACATAAATTATTTCAGAATGCAAGTTACTTTCCCCCTACTTAAAGTATCTTTTCACTTTGCGAAAATAAACTTGAAATTTTTAAAACTAACACCTAAACTACTAAAATGCAGCCAAGAGTGGGATTTAACAAGTCATGGGACACCTCAAATAGTGCTTGCAGATTTCTTATGGGCTGCTAGTCACTTTACAAATAGGAAATGAAGGGAAATGTCAAAAATTTTCAGCCTCTGGTTTCCGCGTGCAAAAGGCTCACACAGGCGTGAAGTCTATGCACAAGTCACTATTGAACGTGGGCAGTCGGGCGTGTCTGTCCATGAAAAAGCCACATGATTTTCCTGCAATTTTTTTTTTGAAGCTTTTGAGCTTTGGCCTCTCACTAAGGGTGAACATGTAGAGAAGAAGAGAAAAGGGTTTGTTTAAGCCAAACTCTAGAGCAAAGAAAGAGGTCTCTACAAAAGGCACAACCAAATAAAACTAGAAATAAAATCAGTGGCATCACTAATTCTGTGTAGGTGGTGGATTTCGTGCACAAGTGTACCAAACCACACCTGCTTAAGAGGAGTGGTTGTTTCCTCTTAAGTTCTTGGTCACAAGCAGATAATCAAGGGATTCAACAAGTTAGTGAACATGCCAAAACATAAAACATACTAGCTAATAAAATAACATGCATATATAGAGCTAAAATAAAAACTAAACTAAAACACATAACATAAAAGCTCTAAACAGAGTTAAACAACTTCAATAATCCAAATGGTGGAACTTACGTCCCCTATTATTGAGTGATAGTAGGAATAAAGGATGAAACATTTACCCACTTGCCAAGGGGCCCTTAGAACTAGGGATTTCTAAGACTTGATGGAAGGATGTATTTACCTCTGAGCTACCTTGGTGCAAAGTCTCTCCCTCTACTCTGAAGGATTGGAGTTCTTGGATGGAAAACAGCTGAATCCCCTCTATATCTGCTCCATATCACACATTATTGCATTGCTTGGGGCAATTTTGGCCAGCATAACAATGTGTTCTGCCTTTGTTCATCTCTTGGTGGCCTTTTATAGGAGAATTCAAATTCTCCTTCCCTCTCTTGGTACATTAATGGATTGCGACCCAAGAGAGGAGGGTGATTCCATTGTGTGCTCCCTTGAGGTCGTAATAAGGGTTGTCTTTAGGTGGCCTCAAGTGTGGGATCGATTTCCTAGAGTGTGCCTTGTGGTCCCGGAAAGTGAATTCTGCCACTCTCAGGTCCGCGTGAATTTTTGAGGGAAAGTTGCGCAAAGGTGCGCCTATCGAAGAAAAATGTGCACAGAGGCACATTCTGCTATGGTCTTGAGTGCGCAAATTTATTTTTCTCCTGGAACTTAGAGATTTTTTTAAATTATTCAGATCCTTTAATGTGCCTCAACCCTATAAATCATTCTAGCTGACATTTAATAATGTCATCATTGCTTGTCTAATTTTTTGTGATAACAATGCCGTCTAAAAATGAATTCCAAGTGGGTGCGGCTGAGAATAGAGAGGGTTCCCCCTTGTCCTTTCGCTCATAGTAGGTTTCCCACCAGTCTTTGACATGGGGGAAGGCTTTGAGGAGTGAAAAAATAATATTTTATCAATCGGAGAAATCATGGACTGAAAAATACCCTTCTAGCAAATTCAACCATCTATCTATGGCATCTACATCTATCTTGCCTTCAAATGCAATAATTTCAAAGTCTACCTGTACCTTGAAGGGAGTGGCACCTCCAGAGTGGTTGTTAGATGCAAATACACTGTAGGTGGGCAGTCATTGAAGGATCTGAGCAAATTTATCCATCATCGTGTTCCTTTGTTTCTCGAGGGCCTCCTCAAGCAATAGTTTGATAGAATCTCCTGCTCCCTCGTCTTTATTTTCTTCCGCCATGGGAGGTCGTCGAGATTTGCGAGGCTAATCTTGAAAGGCTTCAACCAGATCGAGCCCTAACTCCTTATACCCTGACCTCATTAGGGACATGCAAAGAAAAACAGAGAAGGAGTAGACCACTCTGATACCACTGATCCAGATTTATACAGGAACAAATTAATACGTAGAAATAAACATAAACATAGAGATGCAGCAGAAATAATATTTCATTTCATTAATATCAAATAACAAAAATATGCTTAGAGACATAATGGAAATAAACTAGCTAGGGTGCTGGTAGCATATCTCTGAGAAGAGATGTGGTGGATATAGGGCTCGGAACTGTGTTACAATGAGGCTCGAAGGCCTATTTATTGTTGAGAAACAATATAAAACCCTAAACATATAAAAACCTAACTGTATGAGATGAAGCACCAAAACTATGGGCCCCGTTTGGGTAAATTGGTGTTTCAACATCTTGGGGTCGTAGCTTTGGCATACGATCTTTGTTTGACACGTACCATACCTCGTTAGAAAGATCTATCTGAGGACTACAAATTTTCTTGGTTCCGTCTAGTTTTCCCATAAAACGTCGTTTAGGGCCTCAAAATGACTCCAGAAGTTCAGGACCCGAAAAACTGCTAAAAATAGTAAGTTGTGCCGAAACTAAAAAATTGAAAGAACTAATGGTGGGGGTTCAAATGGAATAGGTGGGTGACCACCAATATCCACCTAGATCATTAGGTCCCCAAAACAGCTCCAAAATTTCAGTACCCGAAAACCTACTAAAAATAGTAAGTTGTGTTGAAAGTGAAAAACTGAAAGAACCGCTGGTGCGAGTCCAAATGGAATAGGTGGGTGGCCACCAATATCCACCTGTATCATTGGTACACTCGAATAGACAACTATTTCACCAGACTGGGCTTCACCAAAATTGAAGCACATGAAAACCTGTACCAGATTGTGGTTGAGGGTAAGCTATTGATCATTATTCTCTATGTTGATGATCTAATTTTGACTAGTGATAAGGAGGATCTTGCAAGGGAATTCGAAAAGAAGGATATGGGCCTCCTTCATTATTTTCTTGGATCGGAAATATGGCAGTGGGATGGTGAACTTTTTGTGTCTCAAGACAAGTATGAAAAGGAGATACTGGGTAAGTTTAACATGGAGGGTTGCAAATGCATCGATACTCCTCTTCCAAGAAATTGGATGAAAGAGGATGCTACCTCTGGAGAGGTAGTGGATCCTACTGTCTATCGATAGTTAGTGGTTTCGCTAATGTATTTGGTGAACACGAGACCGGACATTTGCTACGCAGTTAACCAGCTAAGTCAAGCTATGGTTAAGCCTACCAAGCTCTTTTGGAAGGAAGGAAAGCATGTCCTGAGATACCTGAGGGGCACATCAGAGTATGGTCTATGGTACATATGGATAGATGGATTGAATTTGCATGGCTTCACGGATGCACATTGGGCTAACAGACCATCGGACAGAAAGAGCACATCAGAGGGGATCTTTAGCATTGGATCGATAGCAGTTTCCTGGTATAGTAGGAAACAACGATTCATGGCACTCAGTTCAGTAGAAACAGAATACATGGCAGCAAGTCAAGCTGAATGTGAGGCTATCAGGATGAGAAAGATCTTGGTTGGTTTGTTTGGTTCTTAGATGGATCCAACAGTGATTCATTGTGATAATCAGAGTTGCATTAAACTCTTGATTAATCCTATGTTTCATGATAGGTCCAAGCATATAGATAACTGGTACCATCATCTCAGAGATTGTGTACAGAGAAGGATCATGTTGCTTCAGTACATTCCCATGGAAAATCAGGATGCAGATATTCTGACAAAGGCACTCACTAGGAGCAAATTCGAATACCATAGAGACATGATCGAGGTGAAGGATAATCCCTGTCTTGTTGAGAGGGGGTATTGAGATTCATCAAGAAGATTTAGCACCCACACCTAGTGCATTAAGAACAGGTTGCATTCAACACCTGGTTGCATTAAGCACCCAGACTAGGGTGGGGCCCACAGTGTTATTTTTGCGTGCATGTCTATTTTTTATTAACCCTTAATTAAGATGGACATTAAACTGTAATATATTCTCAATGTGGACTTGAATGAGTTAACTGAAAGCGATAAATTCATTTATCTAGTGGATTTCAAGTTAGAGGTTGGTTGGTGAGACATGCAGAGCAATTCTAGTTGTAGCAGAGTTCGAAGTGCAGTGGTGCATGATTTGGTGCAAGTTGTAAACAATTTAACTCGGTTAAGTGAGTTAAACTCAATTGTGCTAGTTGTAACTGAAGATACACTAGTGAGAGATCTAGTGAATTAAATATTAATTAATTCACAATCTGTGATCTCACATGCAACTGAGGATTTACTATTATTAGTTGCATGCATGTCAGATCCAGTGGAGACCCAGTTGAGTTCTAGGTGAAAGGAAGGTTGACTATCAATTGTGGGATTATCTGCTTGCACACATGTAGGCAAACACCCATTGGAGTGCCCATGATATTTGCACAGTCAAGGCAGGCAAGAATTCCTATCTTTTTGGGATCTTTACCATCAGGGATTGTGCATGCAAGGCAGGTTGTCTGAAGGTTGATAATTGGCTATATGTTGGTCAATTTTGCATATGACAGTGTGAGACAATTAGAAAAAATATTTGTAGAAGCGTTTCAGTATTTAACTTTAGTACATTGTTAGATCAAGTGAATCCAAGATATACATGCTTGTTGTATAATTTTTACAGTTCATTGTATGTACTTGTCCTCATAACTCCCCACTGGCTAATATTGTTCCTTGATGGAATCTTGGAAATAATTCCAAGTGGGTT
Organism: Pinus albicaulis; assembly: GCA_034641835.2. Classification (NCBI taxonomy): domain Eukaryota; kingdom Viridiplantae; phylum Streptophyta; class Pinopsida; order Pinales; family Pinaceae; genus Pinus; species Pinus albicaulis. Next base: position 1,088,799,993 of record CM076574.1, read on the forward strand.
CGCTTGAAAATAGTGAGGGTTCTCTTTCGTCCCTTTGTTCGTAGTAGGTTTCTGACTAGTCTTTGACATGGGGGTCATGTTTGAGGAGCACAAAAGTAATATTTTCCCTATCGGAAAAATCATAATATCCTTCCAAGATATTTAACGAACTATCTACAGCGTCTACATCTATTTAGCCTTCAAATATGGGAATGTAAAAGTTAACTCGTACCTTGAAAGGAGTGTCACCTCCAGAGTGAATGTTGGACGAAGATGCATCGCTTGTGGGCATCTGCCGAAGGTTCTAGGAAAATTTTTCCATCATCGCACTCCTCTATTGCTCAAGGGATTCTTCAAACAATATTTTTAAAAGATATATTTCTCCCTCGTCTTTCTTTTCTTCCACCATGGGAGGCCTTCAGGGTTTGCAAGGCTCGTCTTGTAAAGGTTCAACCAGTTCGAGCCCTAACTCACTATACCCTGACCTTGTTGGGGACATGCAAAGAAAAATAGAGAAAGAGCAGACCACTCTTATACCACTAATCCAAAATTAGAAAGGAACGCAACAAAATTTATTTGTAATCATAAATACAGATATGTAGCATAAATAACACTTCATTTCATTAATAAATGAGCTGAAATATGCTTACATACAAAATGGAAATTAACTAGCTCGGGTCATGGTAGCTTATCTCTAAGAAGATATGTGGTGGCTACATGTCTCTAAAATGTCTTACAATGAGGCTCAAAGGCCTATTTATTATTAAGAAAAAATGGAAACCCTAAACATCCAAAAACCTAACCCTAGGAGATGAATCGCTAAAATTTTGGGCCCCGTTGGGGTAAATTGGTACATCAACTTCTCGGGGTCGTAACTTTTGGATACGATATTCATTTGAGACGCACGATACCTCGTTAGAAATATCTATTTGAGGAATATAAATTTTTACTACAAATTTTATTCAAAGACTTATGTTTGTTTGCTTTCCAAAAAAACATCATTTATAAGGGCCTCAAAATGGCTCCGAAAGTTCACGACCCATAAAAATGCCAAAAATAGTAAATTGTGCTACAATTAAAGAAACTGAAAAACTGAAAGAAACAATTGTCGGGGTCCAAGTGGAATAGGTGGGTGGCCACCAATATCTCTTCATCCTTCAATTATAGACTAAAGATATTTATCATCAATTGAACTACCTCCAGTTTTGGGTGTGAGCCACATAAAGATTTTAATTTATTTAAGGCATCATAAGAAATTATTATTAGGGATCGAGCCAATCATAGAGACATAATTCTAGGTCCATATCTATGATCCTTTAAGGATCATGGCATAGGCATTATGAAGTTTTAAGGCAAAAAAAATGGTTGGGGTAGGAAATTGTCAGATGGTTGAACCAGTGCTAGACCAACCAAATCTGAAGATTCTCAAGTGCTAGGATTTATTATTTCATATTTTGGATTTGGATCTCCCTCTTTGTCTTCTTTATCTTCTCTGGTTCCCATGGTGATAGGCTATTTGAAAGTGCCCCTCCTTCTGGTAATGCTTCTCGCTCTTTTAAAAATGTAGTTAGATTTTGATATATTTCTGTTCCTCCCATTCAAGTGGTCCATGAAGCCTTTACAATCATAGTTCATTTGGGAGTAATGATTCTTTATGTTTTTCAAAAATAGTTTAGTTATCAGATTCAATGGTCTCTATCCCCATTTAGTTGACCTCCATTAGTGGATCTCAAAGATCTAGAAACCCCTTCTCTCTGGTGAACTATTTATCCTCTGACACATCATTTTTTGTGGTTATTTTCGAAAATTTAAATGACATGAATGTTATTTTCATTAATGACCCCTGATTTTTGGGTAGTACGGGGATTTTTATGCAACCATTGTTCCCCTTGTACGATATTCTTACAGTTTCAATTTCGTCTACTTTTTTTTGGGTCAAACTTCCAAATATACCCATGCATATTTGGAATCTCTCTTTGCTTAAGGCTATTGGGGATGGAATTATAGTCTTCCATTGCCACAACCTAGAAACAGATGATTATAACAACCCCACATATGCTCGTATCTATGTGGAGATGGATTTCAATAAGGGTTTTCCAACATAACTGAATTTGATGAGCACAAATTACTTATGGGTTCAAAAGCTCAATTATGAGGATATTTCATTTTGGTGTCAAGTGCATTATGAGACAAGGAACATTGTTAAAAAATTCCCTAGATCCATGAAAATTGTCAATATGAATAAAACCCAAAAAATTAGTTGGAGGCACAAATGGTGGGAAGGTGCCCAAAAAGAAAAATATATTGTTTTTAAGGAAGAAGAACTTCAAGATAAGGAAGAGGACAAGCAAGAAAAAAAATAGACAAGAAGAAGTGGGAATCATAAACAATCCATCAAAACCAATTTCAGTAAATAACTTGCTCAATAGATCCATAAGAATAATTCCTCCTTCTGGGTTTCTTCATAAAATAACACAAAACAAGTAACTTGGGTAGATCAGGTAAATGAGAAAGAGACGTTAAGGGGCAAAAAGGATGATGTTGCTAGTATAGATCATCCTTAAACGGGTGACCGACCAAATTCATCAGATAACTCAGGATGGACACAAGTTTTAAAAAAGATGAAAATATCTCTCCAAGGAAAACGAGAAGCCAACCAAAATTAAAATGTCAATTATATTAGAATGGGATGAAAATGTATTTCTTTGGGGTATTTTGCAAAAAATAAGTTGGAATGGGACCAATTATTTTGTATTGTGGAGTTCTCTATTGATGATTTGGATTGAATCAATATGTTTGATCTCAAATCCTAATAAATTGAGCTAAGAGAGACATTCATCTAACTAATTTCTTAGGTACTTGTCGTGACCAGGAACGAATTTCATATAAAATATTTTCATTTCTGTTGAAAAACAATTATAATTGGGATTAAATGAAGACTCGTCTCTTCACTTACAAAAGAAAAAATTAGGGCATATGCCTTGTTATTATTTTTCTCCTATACGGTGAGTTATTTATCTGATGTGGGCTTGGCAGGAAAATTGTCACCTTCTTCTTCACAAAAAACTTTCCATAAATCATTGAAGATAAGGGTGTGTTTTATCTTTCTAGACTATTCACGGTATATTTCCTTTCTATTCAACACTACACCGACAATGGAGATGAGAGAATGAATCTTTAACAAAGATGTGAGTTAGGATCTATACGAAAAAATATTGTAGTCTACCCACGAGCATTATCAAGAGAAAATCATCACAAATGACAAAAAGGAAATAATATTCAACTCACAATTTGAAAATTTCACTTTGGTTGTAAACATGGGAATCCAAGTAGATAAATTCACCTATCTCTCCTCTACATCAACACCCTTAGTAGAGGCTCCACCCTTTTTGGGAAAGAAAATATTGTAAATAGTTGGAAAAAATCCACCGCTAGCTATATTTACAACCACTAAAATTTTGTTGAGTTCTTCATTATTTCTAACGACCAAATGAATTTGACGAGGCATGATGCTTCTCTTCTTGTTATGAAAATTATAAAACCTCGGTAGCAAGTTATTCAAGTACAACCACACGATAAACACATTACTAATAAATGTGTTATGTTTTTGGATACTAGGGTTCAATATACCATCCAATAAACAATTTTACATTGAATACCATATTTCTATGTTGAAAACAAACTACAATTAGAATTGCAGAGCAGAGTAGGTGTAGAGGAAATTATAATACAATGAATAGTGTGTAGTGGTATAAAGGAATATGTAACAACGACCAACATGTTGTGGCGTTCCACTCTTGTAACAAGACTGACTATGTTGAACTAGGGACTATCTTTAGAACAATTCTAAAATACGTTCCTTCTCTTGATTGATATGAGAAGTGGGAGCGTTGACAGAGGGAGACATGGGTAGAAACTCAAGTGGAGGAGGTTGCAATGGATTTGAGAAATCCATCCATGGGTGTGTATGAGATGAGATTTCCATAGAGGTTCAAGTGTTGGTATTACAAGAAACTCCGCAACATCGTGAGGATTATTTGCCCAACTTGTCCTGATAAGGAATGTTGCCTTTGAAACCAGGCCAAGGTTGTTGATACCCGAATATTACAATGACCAACAATAGGAAATTGGTAAAGAGACAAATATGTTAAGGTATATATTGAGGAAAGTACGTGGTTCATTGATCTATAGGCTAACACTGGGTTCCATGAATAGGTAACACACAACAGGATATGAATAGGCATATAATGAAATGGATGCTAGAATTAGGGAATTTGTGACAGAAATAGCTTGGTACAGGTCTATGACAACCTCTCTTCATTTTTTGGGGCATGTCTGTAAAGGGAAGATAAATTCCTAAGATGACGTTATTAACCACTTGTCTAAGATGAAAACCTATGGCTTTGATACCATTGTTAGGCCAAGGAAGAAAATTATTGGACTTCCAATATGAATGATATTAATATTAATACACACACACACATCAAGTTGACCTTTGGGATTCCAATTCAAAGGTATTTTCAAATTACTTTAATTTATTTATTTACAAAATTACATATTATGCCCAAACGTAGAGGGTTATGTCTCTAGCATATAAAGAGAGGTACATAACATAGGTTGAGGTCCCTTCATCAGTAACAATTCAAAATACATTCTTCCTCGATGTACAAACTTGGATTTGGAATGTAATATTGGGGAGAGATGTTTTTGATTTAAGATTGTATCAAATGTAATGATCAAATTCCATGGATCCATTCCATTGATGGGATAAAATAGCTTTTTTTTGTGTTGAGTAACTTTGAAGCACTTCAAGTTCCAGCATGGTGCATGATCCAAATCTTCCACTATATTGTAATGGTGGGATTCTCATGCATTCGGGTTATGTCTAGATTGTGAATGCACACCCTTTGGGGGTTGAATCATTGTGTTGGCCAAGGGCTTCCCAATATGAAGATAGTCATTAGGTAAGGTAGAACTACATGTCCTTCTTAGAAGTTTTAGTACCAATTGTTGCATAATCATGTTCTTGAATAGAGAGATCTATCATATAAATTTTCAAACTATATGACATGCCTCCTTATGGAGAGAGCTAGTGTGTTACCTCCTTATGGAAGGGAAGGAGTGTAAAAAATATTTCTTTGTTTCTATGTAGGGAATATTTTCGTTAGGATCATATGCTATTGGAAATTCCATCCATTTTTTGACACTAATGAGTAAGGATATATTCCCCATAGAATTTGCAAAGGTAATTAACTTTTCTTGTCCCTTTCTTCTCTTTGTGAGCAGTGTCAAGGTGTTGATTTGAGTCTCTTCTTAGTTAGCAAAAATATTTTTCTATTTTTTCTTCTTATTTCTACCTCCATGTTACTAATAATTCCTTAGTTCTATGGACTTCACCGAATTTACATTATAGGTGCCATCATGAGAAAAATATTTGGAAGTGAATGACACATTGGCTATAGGGTAGACATGATAACCATTTGGCCTAATCATGCTTCCAATTGGAAAATAGAATTGTTTGATACAAAACCCACCACAACATTGACATGGGGTCCTCAATGCAACTTAAGAGGATCAATGGATGTCCTTTGTGCATGAGGGATAATATCATGTAACATGTCCAACTAAGAGAAAATAAAATCAAGATGTTGGGCACAAAATATTGTTTGTTCCTTAGTTGTAGCCCCTTCCATGGTGACATATTGAGTTATTTGAAGTAATAGATAGTTGGTAAACCAATCTTTAAATAAGTGATATAGAATTTCAATATAGAGTAGTCATCATCATCGCCCCTACTTGTGAATATGATCTAAGATGTGTGTGGATATATCATGATGAAAGTGTCACAATATACCTATTCCAGTCATTTCTTGAATAATAAATTGAAAATTTGTTAAAAACATCGAAGCCAAAGTAGGGAAGTCATGATGCGGTGTCATCGATTAAAGTGTGTTGGAAGAAATGCGAGAAAACACTATCATCCACTAAAGAGTTGGATTAACACCATAAACGATATATGAGGATATATGTTTTGGGGTTATTTGTCGGATTACTGTTGAATTTTGGAATGTTTGAGGACACTTTTTATGAAATATTTGGCCACCTTGTTTGTGGCAGATAGGGTAATTGGTCAACTTTTCCAAATATGGAAAACCAAGAGATGTCAAAAATGGCAATTAAGACTAGGAAAAAGTTTTAGCAGGGGGATTATGACCTTGATGAATCTTGTGGGAACACTACACTATAATTTCTAGAGGTATAAGGGATGCCATATAGAGATTGGATTCTAGGGTGATAAGCCCATGAGATGGTGGTATTCATAAAAGTAGGATAGTTCTCCTGAAGGAAATGTTGAAGTCCAAAATTGTCTTCTTTTTTACAACCATTTTGGCTTTCCTTTTCATCATTTTCATGATATTTTGTTAAATTTTCAAGTTGAAATTTCATCTCAATTATGCTCAAACATCAAAAATTTACTAAATAATTCATAGTTTATAATATACTATTTCTTCATGAAATTTAATCAAAACATTCCTATAGCTACTGTTGAGGCTACTTTTTGTCTATTCCTCCTCACCTTTTTTGACACATATATACTTCCTTTTCCCTCTCTTTATTCCTAATATGGCCAAACTTCCATCAATTCTTGTTTAAGGTAAAAGGCAGTACAAGTATAAATGTTTCTACTATTTTGTAGCTAGTTTAGGCATTTTTAGTAACATGCTTATTTTTTAACTTAGTATTATGGGTAGAATGATGGATTTCTTGCAGGACTTATTTGATTAGCTCTTTGACTTGGAGGAAAACTATATTCCTTCAACCATATTTTAGTTGATATGCCAACATGCCTCAAGATAGAAGCTCCAGTTCAACAAATTCGATGCTCCTTCCAGCACTTCGACAAGTTCAAAGATTGGTGAAAGACCAGCTGGCCACTCTACGTATAATGGAGTTCAGTTAACAAAAATTAAGAACTGTTTTCTTATAGTAGCATGCAGTTTTGATAAGAAACTGATAAGTTCGAATTTAGGACAATTAGTGCTGATTTTGTGGATTACCATATCCACGGGTTTTCAACGTCCTGTTCTGTAATAGAACTGTTACTAATTTTGTAACTAAGAATGCCTATAAGGGCAAAGACATATAATTTGATTGGGGGTTAATGTATTTTGTTTTAGCTATCAATACAAATTGTGATTTCATGTTCTAAAAGTGAAAGCCGAATTCTCATGTTGATGCGTTATTGATTAACTGTGAATTGTTGTGGATTTTATGAACCTCTGGGATAAGTTGTTGTAGGTGTAGTTAGTGCTGTAATCAACACTTTCCCGGGTGTGGCAAGGGCCCACCACAACCGGTTCAGCCCCGTAGACATAACTAGATGTAATTCATAAATATAGTTTGATTCAGTTCTTGATTGCAGGGTTATTTGTTTTCAAAAAATCGATTTTGTGTCTTGGCTTTGATTCATGTTGCTGTAGTTCATAAGTATTGTTGATTAAATTCTTGATTGCAGAGTTATTTGTTTTTAAAAATCAATTTCAACATTCGATGTATGTTTCCGTAGCAGAGTAATTTTATATCTCCAGGATAAGGTTGGGAATGTCATATTAAGATTATATGATTGTAGCTGTAAATGTGTCTGATCCCTTCCATAAGGACTGTGTTCCATCTTCACCTCATATGCATCGCTCTGAATTGAGCCTTGCCCAAAAACAGAGTTGAGAAAATACTTCGTCATCCCTCTAGATAAATGAATTGCTAAATGCATTTCTGCATGAATGAACAGAGCCTGGTTGTATAGATTTAATTCGATCCTTTTGATGAGTATATAGGGCTGAAATAAGTATTGCTAGATCGATTTTAGTAGAAGAGCATAGCTCAAGTTGCAAATAGATTTAACGGTTAACTGCTTCTGTGTGTTGAATGGTCCTGTGCATTGAGTAATTTGCATCTCATTTATGAATGCATATATTAGATTTATGACCATAGTTCAATTGTTATAACAGATGGATGTCATTGTTGAGTGAAAGATTTTGTTTGAATTCTATGCACTTGGTTTGAAGAAGCACAATTTTATTTACATTGGAGTTTTGGCTTATCATTGCTTAAGACCAAAATAGGAGTGTGAAGTTAGATTCATTGGAGAGTGACAGATATAGGTTCTTTTGGGGTCTTAGCCGGCAAGCCACTAGGAGATCTGTGTGTTGATTAGGTAGAAGAAAGTAAATGATTCATAGAGTAGTTCTGAGCAAATTTTTCTTCATTTCTTTGGCATGATCAATTATATGTTTGCATTCTTGTTTCATCTTGCATAAGATTAGGGTTTGGAATGGGAGGTCAAAGACTGATTGTAGCATTATGGTCAAGTTGAATTAGCAATATTGCTTGGAGTGAGTGCATATCCCCTTAAGGACAAAATCTTAACCAGCATTCATCTCTGGATTGATGCTTGAATTTGTGTGTTAGGTGAAAGATTCACAATCTCATGTCTATAAATAATAGCAGTGACGAAGTGATTTAAGCCCCTGCAACTTGGTTCGAAAGAAATCATTCATTAAAAGTTGAAACATTTTATTGCAAGCTTCATAGGATGAGTAGATGACTACCAGTGATAATTATGTGAATGTGTCAAACTTGTAGTTTCGAGATTGAATCCATTTCCATTTTTGTGTCTTAATGCAACATGTGTTGATTGAATTGAGAGCATTATATTATTGAAGAAACCTGAGTGTCAATTGTTGTAGAAATTTGAGTAACTTTACCAGAGTATAATTGGAAGTTGGATGAAAGGCAACTGTAATTAGAAGCTGAGCTCCAGAGTGTATTTGTGAATTCTTGATCACTTGAGTTTATTTTAGTTTGGTTTGAAAAGTAGAAGTTGCAGAATTAAAACTGTCAGGAGTGGGTAATACATATATAAATGGTTCAGCCAGGTATGAAAGATTAATGGCTATCATGACTGAAGTATGTGTGTAAAGTTTCTATTCAAACCAGTATGATAGTGCACCCCTTTCGCTTGACACCAATATAGTGAATTGGTATGAAGTGTGACATTAGAGTTAATTAGGGATACCATTAGTAATTGCAATTTCATTGTGTGAGTGTGGAATCAGTTCATAAGTTTACTCAGACTAGGTAATTCCTTTTAACTGCGACCTCCAAAGATCAGAATTAGGGTTTTTAAGATTTTATGCAAACAGTGAGTTATTGAATTAAAGTTGTTATTGATTTGGTAATGGTTTTTTATTTCAGATTCAATGTTGAGATAAATTGAATAAGGGTTTCCAGTGTTCAAACCAGAATTTTCTGATTGTTCCTATTTTCATGAATTTATTTATTTCCGATAGTGTGTGTTTATAGATGCTTGTGTGTGCCTCAATTCTTAAACAAAATATCATAAGGAATCATATAAACTTGAACTCTAAAAGCTAAACCTTGAGAGTGCAATACAGCTCGTGTTTTACGAGCCCGAATTGATATACAAATATTGGTGAATTAATTTGACATTTGTTTCACTCAACATTTTGGCATCATTGTCGGGGAGCTATAATTTCAAGATTCAGGTAATCATTATTGTTTGAAGTTCAGAGATCTTGCAGGGTTGTCAGAGGGTGGAGAGAGTATGATAAGACGTGAGTGAAGAGCCATGCATCCACTTTTTCGGGGTTGCTCCAAAGTCTGACCGATTACTGCTTGTTCTCAACTTTATTCTTATTTCCTTATGCGTAGAAGTAGACCTAGGGATAATAAAGGTAGATTTATTTCTAGTTTCCAATTTCCTGAAAATTTTGGTTCAATAAAAACTCCATTAACTAACCCTGCTGATCATTATGCAGGTACTAAAAACGAAAAAGGGAGTACTAGTGGAAAGGAAATTTTCGAAGCGGAACTTGCAAACCAAGAATAAGTAAGGTTGTCCATTGGCTCTTTCTCCACCAACATCAGCACCAATATGGCAAACAATGAAGGTGAGAACAAAAAAAACGAGGGGAATCATGAATAAGAGGAAGGACCAACTTTCTTTGGAGGAAACAGGAATGGCTGAAGGGGAGAAAACATTGATGGGCCAAGGAGAGAAAACACCAATGGACCACGAGGGGGACCAGACGACGATGACGAAGAAACTACCTTCAGGTTTCCTATCCTCGACATCACCAAGAACATCATAATGAAGAGCATTCCAATGACCTCCGTGCTACTCTTTTATGGTAAGTCCTCCAAGGATCCTAATGCTTTTATTTTCGAATTTGATATTCTGTGTAGAAGCTATAATTACTATGATGATGCACACAAACTGAAATTGTTCCCAGCCACCCTAAAAGATGCTGCACTTCGTTGGTTTATGAGCCTAGGGGAAAAAACCATATACACTTGGGATGACATGAAATCTATATTCCTTAAGAAATACAAGGACTTTTGCAAAACTAGGGACCTCAATGATATTCTGAGAATGCAACAACTAGATGACGAGAGCCTGGAAGAATATCTTGAGCGCTTCCTGTATCATTTTCAAAAATCCCGAGGAGCCCATCTAGAGGAAAATATGGTCAAAACAGTATTTCTAAAAGGATTAAGAGACGAATGCATCGAGACTCTAAATCTCTTAAGTGGTGGGGACATTTACAAAATTTTTTTTGTTGAAATAGCTGAACTTTGTCGAACCTATTCTAGAAGCCAGGCTAAAGTAGGTAGGAAGGTGTGTGATAGTCTCTGAGACACTGCACCTAGACACCAGAAACCTGCTTCTACTATTGTTCCTAGGGTCAAACTAGGGAATATGCTAGAAGACTTCAAAACTGACATCTTAAACACCATTGGCAACCAGGCTCTAGCAACCTTTTGTCCCAGATGTAGGGAAAAGCATATGGAAAGAGAGTGTCCCATCAATGTTCTTGAGGTTTGTGGAATTTGTGCCTTAGAACATGCTACTGGTAAATGCCCATCTCTTCCCGGTCTGCAGGCCATCTATAAAGGGAATGCTAAAACAAATGATCCATCTCAAGCAAATAGAAAGCCCTTTTGGAGAGGCCCCAATTAGAACACGTTCTCAGAACCTAGTCCCCAAGGATATAGTCAAACTCAACCCTGGAATTTCCAGCCGGCCTATCCTCCTTGGGCTGCTCCTCAAACTCAAAACACTCCATGGAACCAGAACTAGAGGGAAAACCCTTATACCAACCCTTATCAACCACAGAGCCAGTTCTATGCACCCTACCCAAATATGCCAAGCACCTCAACATATCAACAAGGGTATAACCCTCAAACCTATCAAGGGTAAAACCCACCCATGCAATCCTATCAGCAAGAGTATAACCCTCACACATATCAACAACCATTTTTGTCATCCCCTCCCTTGCATCAACTTTTAGTTGCGCCATCTGACCCATCATCGTCCTCGCAAGCACCTCAAAACCCATCTCGCCATACATTATTGCCTACGCAACCCGTATCTAACCCAAATCACAGTAGACCACCTCAACCTACACAACATAAACATCCAGCCTTTCCCTACCTACATGATCACTACCATCCCCATGAACAAAATTCAGTTATGATCAGGGAAGACAATTAATAAAGGGAAAACTGTTGTTGTCATAGAGGAAGAGGTCCCATCCACATCATCTGAAAATCATATGCAAAATGAAAAACAAAAACAAATACAAGAAGAAGAATCAAATGAACCACCCTACCTAGAAAGACTTCTTGCAAAGAAAGAAGAGACTCCTCTGGAATACAACCTGGAAGATGAATTAAGGAATGTCTACATTAAAATTCCACTCTTGCAAGCTATTAGAGACATCCCTATTTACACCAAAATTATCAAGGATCTCTGCATCAAGAAGCCAAGTAGGAAAGGGCATAAGAACCAAAGCATAAAAATCATGAGCCAAATGTCCACCATGATTTCTAACTTGCCTGTGAAGTACCATGACCCTGGGAATCCCATTGTCACCATTGAAATAAATGGAGTACTTCTTCCATACACACTTGTGGACTTGGGGGTGGAAATAAATGCCATGACATATGAGACTATGACATCTTTGCAGTTACCAGGGCTTAAACCCACCCCCATCATTCCAGAAATGGTAGACAAATCCGTCTCAAACCTATGGGAACCCTAGAAGATATAGTGGTCACTATAGCCTCCTGGCAATATCCTATAGACTTTATCATCATTTCCCCAAAAAACCTCGAGACCTAGACATCCTGTAGTTCTAGGACGCCTTTGGTTGGCAACTGTTGATGCCGTCATAGGGTGTAGAAATGGAGAAATGACCATTTCCAATGGTCCCCATAACCAAACCTTGTATATCTTCCCCCCTACCCAGACAACTGCTGAAGTACCATTATGGCTCGAGAGCCCCTACAGAGATGAAGACTGTATGTTTCCTTTGTTGACATTAGAACAGTCTAGAGGTCTCCAGGAACAGTCCGATGAACATATCCTGCACCAGTTTTTATCTCTCAGTTCTTGTATTGATTATCCTATCTCTTTTAATGGTTACCATCATGTTTTCAGTGATGAGTTCTAGGAAGCCTACTATCCAACCCTGTTCGCATCTTTTGCAGCAATAGAGGGAAGCCATGAACTCACCACTGAGCCAATAGAAATCACTGAAGGAAGGACCTTACACATCGGTGCAGAATTGACCATAGAAAAAAAGCAGCAACTGATGGATATGATTCGTGAGAAATCTGGAGCATTTTCTTGGGATTACCTTGACATGTGGGGCATCCATCCAGACACCTGCATCCACCACATTTACACTAATGAATAAATGAGACCCGTCCGACAGCCACAAAGACAAATGAACGCAACATTAAAGGACATTGTTAAAGAAGAGCTTCAGAAACTCCTGCCTGCGGAATTTATCTATCCCATTTCAAACAGTAGATGGGTGTCACCTCTGGTGGTGGTGCCAAAAAAGAATGGCAAGTGGCGTATCTGCGTTGACTACAGAGAACTAAACAAGGCCACATTGCGCGACTAATTTCCCCTGCCCTTCATTGATTAGGTACTTGACACACTCTCAGGTAAGAAATACTTCTCTTTTCTAGATGGGTACAGTGGATATAATCAAATCTAGATAGCTGAAGAAGATCAAGAAAAAAATACATTTACATGCCCTTGAGGCACCTATGCATATAGAGTCCTCCCTTTTGGTCTTTGTAATGCCCCAGCTACATTTCAAAGAGCTGTACTCGCCTTTTTTTCCGATATGGTCCATGACTATGTAGAAGTATATATGGACAACTTCACAGTCTATGGAGATGATTTTGGTCAAGCTCTGGCAAATTTAGAAAAAGTGTTGATTTTTTGTCACGAAGCAAACCTGGCCCTTAGTAGTGACAAATGCAGAATGATGAAAACTAAGGGAATCGTTCTGGGTCATCATGTACCATTAGAAGGAATTAAAGTAGATTCGGAAAATATTGAGGTAATCTCACATATTCCTATTCTCAGTTCGCAAAAAGAGGTAAGAAGTTTCTTGGGACATGCAGGTTACTATCATCGTTTTATCGAAAATTTACTAAGATTGCAGCACCATTATTTAAGTTATTAACTAAAGATGCTGACTTTGTATGGAATGTCAATTGTCAATAGGCCTTTCAGATACTCAAGGATAAATTGTCTACCACTCTAGTGTTGAGAGGACCAAATTGGTCCCTACCATTTTACATATGTACCGATCCTTTAGACACTGCACTAGGAGCAGTTTTGGGACAAAGGGAAGATCGCTATCCTTATGTTATCTATTTTATTAGCAAAAATATTCCCCCCGCTGAATTAAATTATATAGTTACCGAAAAAGAATTGTTAGCAGTTGTGCATGCTATCGGGAAATCTAGACATTACATTATCGGTTATGAGACTTTTGTCCATACCGATCATTCTTCCATTAGGTTTTTAATGAATAAACCAATTACTAATGGTAGAATAACTAGATGGCTGTTGCTTTTACAAGAATTTAATATTATTGTAATCGATAGGCCTAGAAGGGATAATCTAGCTGCTGAATTTTTGTCTCGTTTGAATATTGGACAGGGAAGCATGGCAACTCCAGTACCCGAGGAATTCTCAGATGAAGCATTATTCACCATTTCCTCCTTCACTCCTTTGTTCACCGATGTTGCAAATTATTTGGTATCAGGGAAATTACCTCAGAGCATGTCTGCTCGGGAAAAACATAACATTGTGCAGCATAGTGAAAATTACTCCTGGATAGAGGGAGACTTATTTTACATAGGACCAAACCTGATCATGAGGCGGTGTGTGCGGGAATACGAAATGTACGATTTTTTGAGAGCCTCCCACAATGAGCCTTGTGGGGGGAATTTTGTCGACAAATGAACCAAATACAAGGTTCTTCACACTCGGTATTATTGGCCCTTGCTCTTTAAAGATGCCAAGAAATTTGTCTCTAGTTGTTATGCTTGCCAGTGGATGGGGAAACTAGTTTCCTCCGACGAGATGCCCCTTCAGCCTCAGATAGCCATTGAACCATTTGAGAAGTGGACATTGGATTTTGTAGGGCCCATCTCCCCGATGTCGAAAAGGAAGAAGTACATTTTGGTATGCACCAATTATGTCACTAAGTGGGTGAAGCCAAAGGCATTATTTGCTGCCACGGAAAAGGCAGTAGTAGAGTTTCTGTTCGAAGACATCTTCACGAGATTTGGTGTGCCGCGTGAGATTGTCATAGACCAAGGTACGCAATTCACATCAAAATTGGTCAAAGCACTCACTGAGCAGTATTAGATCAAACACTGTAAATCTACCCCTTACCACCCTGAAGCTAACGGACAAGTGGAATCCACAAACAAGGTCTTGGAGTCTATCCTCACGAAAACCATTCAACTACACCATAAGGACTGGGCGGACAAGTTATTGGAAGCACTATGGGCTTATAGGATCACTTGGAGAAATGTGATGGGACACACCCCGTACGAGCTAGTCTATGAAAAACAGGTGCTTTTGCCCATCGATTTCCAAGTGAAGACAATTAGGACGGCCACCCAATTGGGAATGAATCTGACTAAAGCCCAAGAGCAGAGGTTGATGCAGTTGAACGAGCTCGATGAGATTCGATAGGATGCATATCACATAACTTCGCAAGTACAAGATCAAAGAGCTCGATGGCACGATAAGTTCATCAAAAAGAAAGTTTTTCGTGCACGCAACTGGGCCCTATTGAATGACAGTAAGTTCAAACATTTCAAAGTTAATTTCTCTACTCATTGGTTGGGACCCTATGAGGTAGTTGAAGTTTTTGACAATGGTTCAGTTCGTATTAGAACCATTGATGATGAGCGGACTTCCTTTGTGGTAAATGGCCATCAGCTAAAAGTTTACCATAAACCACTCTCACATGATTTGTTTTTGTAGGACATGCAGAAAGATCCAGGACTAGAGCTGGTTCATGGAAATGACCAACCTCTTGTTGGATCAGTTGATTGATTTTTCTTATCTATTTTTTTACATATATATATATAGATTAACCAGTGGAATTTCAATTTCCATATATACAGGTGTTTCTCCCCACAGTCCATGTAGATTAATGGAGGAATTCAGCAGGAGTGGGTTTATTCCTTTATCCAGGCTTGCTGGATTACTTATGGAAAAGGACCAGTTGGAGTCTTCTATGGGAAACTCAGACTCTCTAAAAATGAATGCCCCAAGCCGGAACTACCTTAGGCTTGATAAAAACAATAAGGTGGTGGTAGCCTAGGGATCCAATGGGCATTGAATTATTCTTTTCTGGGCCCACTGGAATAATTACAGAAAAGAAACCCCCTGGAGCCTTCTTTCAAGAAATTTCAAGCTCCCTAAATAAAAATGCCCTAGGCAGTTATCATCTTAGGCTTGGTTAAAATCCATGAGATGGTGGATAGGTTCCAGTGCCACCTCACAATAATGAGTGACACTTTGTCAGAGAAATTGGAGATTCTATGTTCTGTTCTTCACAAAAATCAGCTCCATGCTTGAGTTACTTTGAATTTGTCATCTTTGTCATCTTTGTACCTGGAAATTTGAATACTGGACCAAAATCTTCGTTTGGAAATCTGCTGTCTAGAAGCTACAGCATGGTCAAGAACAATATGTGGTACCAATAAACTATGTAAAGCTCTACTTTTAACAGCAGTACAATCCTAGAATTGCAGCCTAGGCCTAAAAGTCTAATTGATCTGGATATCACTATTGGTTGCAAATTTTACTGTTAACCATGATCATCATTGCAGCAGAAGCTACATCTCGAAGAGCAGACCTAATCCTGTAAAGACATGATGTTATTTTCATTCTCAATATTATTTTAGTGACAAAGGTATGTGCTTAATCTGCTTAATCTAGTTATAGGTAGTTTTAATGATTACTACAAGTACATGTTGTTTTACCATGTTCCCTATGCCTCTACTTTCATTTGTTGCCTCCCAAACCAATTATAATCCTACATCCCAGAATCACCCATTCCCTTCAGAATCCCGTCCACCCATGTCCAAAACTTCATATGATTACAGGTTGTGATCAGGGCTGTTGATGAGGACGCACGAATGAAAGAGTAGCACATGATGACGAGGGACAGCACCCTCCACATGGCAATATGATTTCGGGCATAATGACACGAGAGGGACTAAACCTTTAACGTAGACTGAGCTTCCATCATAAGCTTGCTTTCCATTTTTGGTTAAGCTCAGAATCATCCTCATAATCCGATTACTGGGTAATGTCTCCACCATAAGTCATGATTGTGCTTGTATCCATCTCCATGAAAAGCAATGCAGCGTCTCAGTGTAGACTAAGGTGAATTTCAATAAATAGAGGGGATGCTAGAGTATGGGTTGTTTTCATAAAGGGCGGGCACCTGTTGATTTTTTTCTTGTGAGCCATAGCGGATGCCAATCACAGATTCTCCAGAGCCAAGGAATAAATGTTGTTGTGCTGTGTTTATTTCTGAATTAACTCCCTATCCGTTTCACTGTGGGTCGTGATAGGTGTGATTACATGCCACGAGCTGAGCAAAGAGATGTTTGAATCTAATTGGATCATGGGAACTGATAGACATGAGCCCAAATTCACCCAATTTGCTCGAACCGCAGATTACGAGTTATGCAAGGAAGCCATCGAACGAAAGTCGTGGGGGGTTTTTCTTCAAAAATATCAAGGATACAATGATGATGTGGCATTGGCATTTGTACAAATGTTCGATGGGAAGAGAGCAAGGGTCAGGAACCTTTGCCTCAAAGTCACAGAAAATTTAGTGAGCAGAGCAATCGGATTACCCACTGGGGGTGAGAAATTATTCAAAGGGGGGAAATTAAGCATAACCAATTGTGCAGAATTCCTAAAACCAACATATCAGTCATTGAGTTGGCAAAAGGGAATGCTACGAAGCTGCACTCAAGATCAATGGTAGTCACTGCTAACCATGATCCAACACTTTCTAACTAGTGAAGGCAGCTATGCAATCATATTTCTATATCAGATCAAATTGCTAAAAAATCTAATCGAGGATTCTTCTGTAGATATTCCCCATTTCTTGAAATTAAGTTTGCATAAGATGGCCAGAGGAGTTCAATCTAAGAGTCAAAAGCCAGGCACTGCATTGTATCATCTTAGCTTGATCAAGATCCTGGTTGTGTTTGAACTGAGCAAAAGGAAAATGTCATGGGAGGATTTCCTCATAGAGAATTTTCCAGGTGAAGAAACTCAGGTGAAATGGAGACAAAGGTATGTAAGTCAAATTGTAAAATAAAAAATAAACACCCCTGCTGAACCCACTTCACCCACCCAATTTGCTACACTTCAAACTAGAAATTCCACAAGACCTGATCCTTCCTTTAGTCATGAAGTTGGACCTTCAAAAAGGAATTTAGGAAAATGAAGAAGGAAAGCCTTGTCCCCTCCTGAAGAATTGATTGAAAATACCCCAACTCAACAAGATCGCAAGCCCAGTTTGAGGAAAAACTCAACTCATGCTAGTAAATCTCTAGTTCCCACTTCCGAGACTGTCATACTAGAGAAGAGAAGAACAAGAAGCATGGATAAGTCCCCTTGCAACACTATTGATTCCCAACACATTTTTGGGCCCTCATACCCATATTCTGATACTCCCTCTCCCTCATCTTCTCCCCAATTTCCTTCATCACCCTCATCTTCCCATCAGTTTCATATTCCAGATAATATTGCCCAAGATGTACATGCTTTTACCCCTACTCCTGCTTCCATAAGCCCATAACAACAAGGTCCTTTTCCAAATTAGGGTATGGACCACATGCCAGATGAAGTTCATCCACAATAGTCAACGGTTCCAACAAAGATATCAGTCCCTGATGAAGAAGAGAAATTAAAGTAAGACTTCCACAGTAAAATATCTAAGTTGAGGAACATGGCTCACAGGTTTAAAATGTTGTTCCAATATGTAAGTAAGGTAAATGATCAATTAAGAGAAGAGAACCTCCAGTTATATGTTAAAAATGATGAGCTTCGAAGGATCAAAGGCTGAAATCATGGAAGACATCTAAATTTCAGTTTGCAAAGAAGACAAGTGCTAGAGGATTGGCTACACAGTTCACAAAATGCTCGACCTCATTTGGGAGAACTTTGGAGAAGTTGGCCCAAGCAACTAATTTTTGACTGGACAATGATGACTTGGAGGCATGAGGACATGCCTCAGATCAAGTGTGGGGGAGATGTTGAGGCTACTTTTTGTCTATTCCTCCTCACCTTTTTTGCCTCTTTTTGCCCAGTTTTGACACATATATACTTCCTTTTTCCTCTCTTTATTCCTAATATGGACAAACTTCCATCAATTCTTGTTTAAGGTAAAAGGAAGTACAAGTATAATTGTTTCTACTATTATGTAGCTATTTTAGGCATTTTTAGTAACATGCTTATTTGTTAACTTACTATTATGCGTAGAATGATGGATTTCTTGCAGGACTTGTTTGATTAGCTCTTTGACTTGGAGGAAAACTATGTTCCTTCAACCATCTTTCAGTTGATATGCCAACATGCCTCAAGATAGAAGCTCCAGCTCAGTAAATTAGATGCTCCTTCAAGCACTTCGACAAGTTCAAAGATTGGTGAAAGACCAGCTGGCCACTCTACGTATAATGGAGTTCAGTTAACAAAAATTAGGAACCTTCTTCTTATAGTAGCATGCAGTTTTGATAATAAACTGATAAGTTCGAATTTAGGACAATTAGTGCTAATTTTGTGGATTACCATATCCATGGGTTTTCAACGTCCTATTCTGTAATAGAACAGTTACTAATTCTGTAACAAAGAATGCCTATAAAGGCAAAGACATATGATTTGATTGGGGGTTAATGTATTTCGTTTAAGCTATCAATACAAACTGTGATTTCATGTTCTAAAAGTGAAAACCCAATTCTCATGTTGATGTGTTCCTGATTAACTGTGAAATTCTGTGGATTTGATGAACCTCTGAGATAAGTTGTTGTAGGTGTAGTTAGTACTGTAATCAACACTTTCCCGGGTGTGGCAAGGGCCCACCACAACTGGTTCAACCCCGTAGACATAGCTATAGGTCATTCATACATATAGTTTGATTTAGTTCTTGACTGCGAAGTTATTTGTTTTTATAAAATCGATTTTGTGTCTTGGCTTTGATTCATGTTGTTGTAGTTCATAAGTATCGTTGATTAAATTAATGATTGCAGAGCTATTTGTTTTTAAAAATCGATTTCAGCATTCGATGTATGTTGTTGTACTAGAGTAATTTTATGTCTCCAGGATCAGGTTGGGAATGTCATATTAAGAATCTGTGATTGTAGCTGTAAACGTGTCTGATCCCTTCCATAAGGATTGCATTCCATGCTTCACCTCATACACATCGTTCTGAATTGAGCCTTGCCTAGAAACAGAGTTGAGAAAATACTCCATCATCCCTCTAGATAAACGAATTGCTGAATGCATTTCTGCGTGAATGAACAGAGCCTGGTTGTATACATTTAATTTGATCCTTTTTATGAGTATATAGGGCTGAAATACAATTTCTAGATCAATTTCAGTAGAAGAGCATAGCTCGAGTTGCAAATATATTTAATGGTTAACTGCTTCTATGTGTTGAATGGTCCTGTGCATTGAATAATATGCATCTCATTTATGAATGCATAGCTTAGATTGATGACCATAGTTCAATTTCTATAACAGATGGATGTCATTGTTGAGTGAATGATTTTGTTTGAATTCTATGCACTTGGTTTGAAGAAGCACAATTTTATTTACATTGGAGTTTTGGCTTATCATTGCTTAAGACCAAAATAGGAGTGTGAAGTTAGATTCATTGGAGAGTGACAGATATAGGTTCTTTTGGGGTCTTAGCCGGAAATTCACTAGGAGATTCGTGTGTTGATTAGGTAGAAGAAAGTAAATTATTCATAGAGTAGTTCTGAGCAAAGTTTTCTTCATTTCTCTGGCATGATTAATCAGATGTTTGCAGTCTTATTTCGTCTTGCATAATATTAGGGTTTGGAGTGGGAGGTCAAAGACTGATTGTAGCATTTGGGTCAAGTTGAATTAGCAAGATTTCTTGGAGTGAGTGCATATCCCCTTAAGGATAGATTCTTAACCAGCATTCCTCTCTGGATTGATGCTTGAAATTGTGTGTTAGGTGCAAGCTTCACAATCTCATGTCTATAAAGAATAGCAGTGACGAAGTGATTTAAGCCCCTGCAACTTGGTTCGAAAGAAATCATTCATTAAAAGTTGAAACATTTTATTGCAAGCTTCAAAGGATGACTAGATGACTACCAGTGACAATTTATGTGAATGTGTCAAACTTGTAGTTTCGAGATTGAATCCATTTCCATTTCTGTGTCTTAATGCAGCATGCGTTGATTGAATTGAGAGCATTATCTTATTGCAGAAACCTGAGTGTCGATTGTTGTAGAAATTTGAGTAACTCTGCCAGAGTATAATTGGAAGTTGGATGAAAGGCAACTATAATTAGAAGCTAATTTCCAGAGTGTAGTTGTGCATTCTTGATCACTTGAGTTTATTTTAGTTTGGTTTGAAAAGTAGAAGTTGTGGAATTAAAACTGTCAGGAGTGGGTAATACATATATAAATGGTTCGGCGAGGTATGAAATATTAATGGCTATCATGACTGAAGTCTGTGTGTAAAATTGTTGTTCAAACCAGTATGATAGTACACCCCTTTCACTTGACACCAGTATAGTGAATTGGTATGAAGTGTGAAATCAGAGTTAATTAGGGATACCATTAGTAATTGCAAGTTCATTACGTGAGTGTGGAATCAATTCATAAGTTTACTCAGACTAGGTAATTCCTTTTAACTGTGACCTCCAAAGATCAGAATTAGGGTTTTTAAGATTTTCTACAAACAGTGAGTTATTGAATTAAAGTTGTTATTGATTTGGTAATGGTTTTTGATTTCAGATTTAATGTTGAGATAAACTGAATAAGGGTTTCTAGTGTTCAAACCAGAATTTGCTGATTGTTCCTATTTTTATGAATTGATTTATTTCCGACAGTGTGTGTGCCTCAATTCTTAAACCAAATATCATAAGGAATCATATAAACTTGAACTCTAAAAGCTGAACTTGACAGCGCAATATAGCTTGTGTTTTATGAGCCCGGATTGATATACAAATATTGGTGAATTAATTCGACATTTGTTTCACTCAATAGCTACCAAATTGCACCCATTCTACAACTAATTGTGTATAAATTTAAATAATACTATGATGGACTACCAGACTCTCCTGATCTAACAATTATATCCAATGTTAAATACAGATTCCTTCTACTTAATTCTTTGCGGAAATTAGATCGCCAATTGAAAACACATGAAGAAAAATCAATCGCACATAACAAGATGTTTTACCAGGAAAGCTTAAAGCTAAAAACCCCAACTATCATATATTATGTATATCATGGATCATGGAACAATCTCATACAAAGCTCTACTCAAAGAGTTCTCAGTACAATAAACAATCGTCTCACACTGTCATACAAAAATTGGTTCACACTTGCACCAATTTATTGCCTCCTAGTAGCCTGCCTCCACTACACAATCCCTACTGATGACAATCCATGAATGAATTCGATCTTGCCTTGCCTTGAATGCACAATCCTCATTGGCATCTCCAATGTGTGTGTAGTTGCATTGAATGCACCACTATAGTCACAACTAGTAGTCAACCATACCCTTTCACCTATCTCTCTACTGGGTCTCCACTGGATCTGACATGCATATAGTTAAAAATAGTATTTCTTCAGTTGCATGTGAGACCACTCCATGTGAATTAAATTTAATATTTAATGCATTGATATCTCACTAGTGTATCTTTATTTACAACTAGCACAACTGAGTTTAACTCACTTAACTAAGTTAAACTAAATAACAACTCACATAACTACTCGTCCAACTCTATTACAACGTCGAATCACTTAGTTGTAACTCAGTCACTCTGCATGTCCCACCAACCAACCTTAGAACTCGAAATTTCTTCAGTCAACTGGTTTGCCACATCAGTTAACTGAAATCAAATGCTTCAAGAGAATATATTATTATTTATTGTCTAATTATTATTAAGGGCTAATAATAATTGACATGCGATCTATTTTTAGACATGAGATCTATAAATGGACCGCCCATGCATCTAAAAATAGAATCTCATCTATCAATAGAATTTTCTCAACCATCTATAAATAGACTCCCGCTATAAATAGAATATGCTCAACATTCTAAAAATATACATACACCTAAAAATATCCTGCGGGCCCCACCTAGTCAGGGTGCTTAATTTTCACTAGGATCATCATCTTATTGAATCTCAACACTCCCTCTCAATAAGAAAGGGATTATCCTTCACCTCGATCTTGCCTATATAATATTCAAATTTTCTCCCAGTGAGCGCCTTCATCAGAATATCTGCATCCTGATATTATGTAGGAATGTACTGAAGCAACATGATCTTCCACTACACATAATATCTGATATGATGATACCAGATATCTATATGATTAGATCTATCATGAAACACAGGATTAATAGAGAGTTTAATGCAACCCTGATTATCACAATGAATCACCGTAGGATCTAAATGAGAACCAAACAAACCAACCGGGATCTTCCTCATCTAGATAGCCTCACATGTAGCTTGACTTGTTGCCATGTATTCTGCTTTTGCTGAACTGAGTGCCATGGATCTTTTTTTCCTACTGTACTGAGAAACTGCTATAGATCCGATACTGAAAACCCATCTTGATGCTCTCTTTCTATCCGTTGGGTCACCTACCCAATCTGCATCTGTGAAGCCATGCAACTTCACCTCATCGACATGTCTATACCATAAGCCATACTCAGATGTGCCCCTGAGAAAGCTCAAGACATTCTTGCCTTCCTTCCAAAATATCTTGGTAGGCTTAACCATCGTTTGACTAAGCTGGTTCACCGCATAGCATATGTATGGTCTTGTATTAACTAAATACAAGAGCGAACCCACCAAATGTCGATGGACAGTAGCATCCACTACCTTTGCCGATGTAGCATCCTCCTTCCTCTAGTTTCTTGGAAGAAGATTATCCATGGGTTTGCAGCCCTCCATGTGAAACTTACCAAGTATCTCTCTTGGATACTTGCCTTGAGATAGAAACAGTTCACCATCTCGCTGCCATATTTCCAATCCAAGGAAATAGTGAAAGAGACCCATATCCTTCATCTCGAACTCATTTGCAAGATCCTCCATTAGGGGAATTTTGAGGTCTAAAATGGGCCTCCTAAGGAAAATGTACAATCAAAATTCACTTTATGAGAACCAATCACATTTTAGGGGATGACATCATCCCTAATGGTTGAGGTGGCATTGATTGAGTTAAAGATACTTACTTGTCACATTCTCTATGGTGGATAAAAACTCATGGTTAACCATGGTAGTGCTCTAAGTATTTTTAAAGTCAAAGTAAAGTACTCATAATAAATGTCATTTCACACTTTTTGAATAAAAATATATTATTGTCATTTCATATTTTTGAAAGAAACAATGCATATCTCTATACATTTATCATATTATATTATATTATTTTTATATAGTATATTAATTACATGTTATTATACAATTTAAATAATATAAATTTTAATTAATAACATATAATATAATTAAGAATTTATAAATTTATATTTTATATTTTATTTTAAGTTATTTAAGTACACAAGACAAATGCATTAGTTGTTCAATGATAATGAATTTTTCTGAAAAAATCATTATTATTTATAGTCACATCAATACTATTTTTTTATTAATTTTATTTTGGTACAATTTTTGAATTGAATTTAACTATAGTTGCATGGATTGTGGTGAAAAAAGTGAATTGAAAATTCATAAATATTATTTTATTGGTTTAGCTAAAATTTTATTATTTCCTTAGGAGGCCCATTTTAGACCTCAAAATTCCCCTAATCTTGCATGAGTGTATCAATTGTTCATCACCAATTAGTATTAAATCATCAACATAAAGAACAATAATTAAAATCTTACCCTCCACCACAATCTGGTATAAGTTTGCATCTGGCTCACTCTTGGTGAAGCCAAGTCCAGTGAAATAGCTTTTGATCCAAGTGTACCAAGCACGGGGTGCTTGCTTCAGCCCATACATCGCTCTTTTGAGTCTGCACACATGTGACTCGCTGCTGAAGATCTCAAATCCATTAGGCTACTCAATGTACACTTCTTCCTCAATGATCCCATTAAGGAGCACAGTCTTCACATCCATATGATGAATGTGCCAAACCATCTGCGCTGAGAGATTAAGGATGGTCCTTATGGAAGAATACCGTGCGACAGGTGAAAAGTTTTCTTCATAATCAATCCCCTCGATTTGTGAGAAGCCCCGGGCCACAAATCTTGCCTTATACTTCTCAACACTCCCATCAGCAGCTTCCTTTACCTTGTAGATCCATCTTGAACCTACCACTAATTTATCAACCGGCCTTGGAACAATTTCCCAAGCACTGTTTCTGACAATGGATTCATACTCCTCCACCATTGCATATACCCATGTGGGCTCCTGCACTGCTTCCTAAAAGGAAGATGGCTCTGACAATGGATTCATACTCCTCCACCATTGCATATACCCATGTGGGCTCCTGCACTGCTTCCTAAAAGGAAGATGGCTCAGTCACAATAAATTTTCTCATGAGAGCCATGTATCCAGTGAATCGATCAGGAGAATGTCTATGTCTGCGCTGTGAAGTGGGGACAGCTACATTCTATGCTGCATCAAGCTTCAGCCTCTCAGCTTCTATGGTGTGCCTTCTACCAGTTATGATGTTTAGCTCTGCATGAGTGGACTCCTCCACTCCATGAACCTCCTCCTATGGCTTATCCACATCTAGAGGCTCATATTTGGGAACAAGCAGTTCCTCCTCTGCATGAAAGTCTAGCTCACTCTCAAGAAACCACTTCATGGCTTTCTCCTAATTGAATTTTATATCCCGTCGCACCACAGTCATTTGACTATTTAGAAAATACACACGATAATTATGGGGTGTTTCTGTGTACCCCAAAAATATCCCAACTTCAGCAGTCAGCTCCAGCTTCTTCCTGGCATTCCTGGTCACAGGAACATAAATAGGTGAGCCAAAAATATTAAAATGAGAAACATCCGGTTTCTTACTAGTAAAATATTCTTCAGGTGTACTCAGTCCAAGTACTCTATGAGGACAATGGTTTTGCACATAAACCGTAGTGTTGCATGCTTTTTCCCATAGGTGCATTGGTAGGCCCTGATCATGCAGCATAGCTCGTGCAGCACCCACGATCGTTCTATTCTTCCTCTCCACAACCCCATTCTGTTGTGGGTTATGAGGTGCTATGAGTTCTCTCTGAATTCCTTCTTTGCTATAGAAATCTTTGAATTGTTTCAAGATATATTCACCACCATTATTGCTCCGCAGAGCCTTCACTTGCTTCCCTGACTCTTTCTCCACCAACGCTTTAAACTCACAGAACTTTGAGAATGTTTGATCTTTCTTCTACATGAATAAGATCCAACATCTATGAGGATAGTCATAAAAAAAAATAACATAATACCTGTGTTTTGCTATTGAAGCAACCAAGAATGGCCCACACACGTCTGTGTGAACTCTCTCCAGGACCACCGAAGCACGGTTCTCCTTTTCATGAAAGGTGGTCTTCACAAAATTACCCACAGTACATCCCTTGCATTGATCTATCTGCACAGTGTACCCTTGGGAATTCCAGTAGAAATCTGCTGCAAAATCTTCAGGGTGCCATGGTGAAGATGGCCCAATTGCCTGTGCCATAATTCGCCCTCATCCCGGCTCACCACTTCTACTAATTTTCCCACCATCGCAGTGGCGCCATATACCTACAGCTTCTAGAGATTCTTGACTCAAATCCCTATCTTCATGATTTGACCCGTTGTTTAATGTCGCAGGAAATATTTTCCATCGCTGAAAACAATGTCATAACCTCTGTCTTCCAACATCGCGACTAAGACCAAGTTCTTCCTTAGACCTGGAACATGCATAACATATTTCAATAGCAATGGTTTACCTGAATCCCTCTTAAAGGTAATGGTACCAATGTCGTTCGCACTGTATCATCCATCGTCGTCCATCTCTATATGCACTTAGAGATATTTCTCCCCCAAGTCACTGAAAAGCTCCTTATCTCCCGTCATGTGGAAGGAAGCACCACTATCAAGATACCACATCGATCCCATTGCGCTTGAAACCAAGCATGCGATCAAGGAGAAATCAAGTTCAAATTTCAAGGCAAGGGCCTCACCATCTGTAGCTCCAACAACCTTCTTGTTCTTCTTTTTCTATGGGCAGTTAGTGGTGAGATGCCCATGTTCGTGATAGTGAAAACACTTCACCTTGGACAAATCTAGCTTCTTGGCTTTAGCCTTGGATTTTGAGTGGAATTTCTTCCCCTTCCCTTTCCTTACTTTGGCAGAAAAAGCACAATCCTCTTCATCATCATGCTTTGATGAAGAGCCATCCCTGGTGTTCCGCCTGAACTCCTCCTACACTAGATCTGACCAAAGTCATTCCCAAACCGACAGTTTTTCCCGTCCATTAACAGAGCCTTGATAACTGTGCCAACTCTTAGGAAGTCCCAAGAGATCCAAGCTCACCAAATCATCATCAGCAACCATGATTACCACACTCCTCATTTCATCCCGACATTGGACAAACTTTGTGACATACTTTGGAATATTGTCGCCCTTCTCCATCTTGATTTTTCTGAGTTTATCCTTCAGCACCAATTTCCTATGGTCGCTGCTACTTTGGAAAAGTTACATCAAAGTATTCCACATTTCAAATGGAGTGGCTTTCCCATGAAGTCTTGAGATAATATGGTCTCTCACACCTTCCAACAGAATCCTTCTCGTCTTCGCTACTTTCTTTTTCTAGGCGTCAAGTAAAGCAGCATCTGTCGAAGTGGGCTTAGGAACATCACTGCCGATGAATTCATTAAAGCCATTATCTTCAAGCACTGCCTCCATCATATCCTTCCAAGCAATGTAGTTTGATCTGCCCTTGAATGCATACTCTAACCGCAAACCATTGAAAGCCATTTTGATGTTTACTCAACTGTCACACTAAGAAATTCTTGCAGCAAATTCGAATTGTTTCCACCAACAAAAATCAGCACTGCTTCAATATTGCAATCTTCTCTAGTCTGATACCATGTAGAAATTTAAACAATACTGTGATTTATTACCAAAATCTCCTGATCTAACAATTCTATCCACTGTTAAATACATAATCCTTCTACTTAATTCTTTGTGGAAATTAAATCGCCAATTGCAAACACATGAAGAAAAATCAATTTCACATAGCAAGATGTTTTACCGGGAAAGCTTAAAGATAATATCCCCAACTATCATATATTATGTATATCATGGATCATGAAACAATATCATACAAAGCTCTTCTCAAAGAGCTCTCAGTACAATATATAATCATCTCACACTGTCATACAAAAATTGGTTCACACATGCACCAATTTACTGCCTCCTAACAACCTGCCTCCACTGCATAATCCCTGCTAATGAAGATCCTTGAATGAATTTGATATTGCCTTGCCTTGACTATGCAATCCTCATTTGCATCTCCAATGTGTTTGTAGTTGCATTGGATGCACCACTATAGTCACAATTGATAGTCAACCAGACCCTTTCACCTATCTCTCCACTGGGTCTCCACTAGATCTCACATGCATGTAGTTGTTGGCTCAAGGGGTCCTAACCCAGGTTCGGAGGTGAAGGTTTGCCAAAAAACCCCTATACTACTGGACCTTTCGGTAGTGACCTGCTTGCGAAGGTCCAAGTCTCACCCGAAGCAATATGGGAGGGTGTTGGAACTAGGTTTCTGCACCCTGAGAGAGAGAAGGTAATAACACAGGCCCACAATTATCAGATCTACACAGAAGGGTGATTCGCAGGTAACTAGACTATAGTTATTACCAGATCTGCCCTAGCAAGTTCGCATCCACGTGCATATCATCAATTATAACCATGAAACATCATAATCGCAGCCAATATTGTCAACACAAATAGTTCGCGTTCATCAACAGAGATGTAATCAGCAAGTGCAACAATAGTCTCATCACAATAATATACTAGATGCAAAGACTTTCATATCATAGAGATAAAACAGACAAGTTCGCAGCTTAATCAGACAATCTTAGTTCGCATCAGTCATAACAGAATAGATCCAGTCAACATCATATGTTCAGAAATACTTCACATATATTACTTATCAAAGTCTTCTTACATTCCCCAAATACCACCTGCGCACACAGCCAACAGGGTCCGCACACAGCAGGACAGAGGATCTCTGCGCACACAACCAGCAAGAGTCCTAACCCAAAACAACCCAACCCAGATCTAGAAATTCGTACTTCACGTCAATCACTATTCATTCTCTACCTATCGACTCAAAAAGGTTCAACTATTTATACTACTTTAGCCTACGCATCTAATGGTCCACAAACCATGGTTTGCAGACTCTTGGTCTACCCTTGACCTGCTTACAATGCATTAGTGGCTTTGACCCACCCCAAAACCCCTACGCTAGATTAAATATAATAAACAAATATACAAAATGGACCATATTCGCAACTTTGTAGGAGACCCTGTTCCAACAGTCCCTCAACAAAATCTTGTGACTCGTCCCAAGTCACTGAGGTGGTGGGGTCTCCAGCTGCGCCTGCAACCATCTAATCACTTTGACTACTGGGGCAGCATAACATCACTCTTATTAGTATTCCGACTTCACCATTTCTTATCTCGTGTATGCTCCAGGTCTTCCAATCTTGTTGTTGTGCAATATAAGTCCCACTATGCCTGAGGATATACGAACTCCCCCGCCAGTCATATAGTCATTTGATCCAATACAGTTTGAGCTGACTTCCATTGACATACCCGAGTAGCAGATCACCGCGCAAGGTAGCTAGCTGAACAACCTCACCTTCTATGAATTCCTTGACCACATAGGGTCCAAGACAGTGCTATCAGAATTTCCCTGGGTGTTTGGCAAACTGGCTATCATATAGCAGAACTAAGTCATCCATAGTAAAGGTCTTTTGGTGAATATTTCGGTCATGCCATGCTTTGTCCCGTGCCATTTGGACCTACTGATGGAAGTTAGCAATAAAATGTTCCTCTTCTAAGGCCACGAGATGCACTAAACATTCCTCCAGAATGGCTGGCTCAGCCATGTTTGTAAAGGCGGCGATGTGTAGGCTGGGAATGATATATTCCATGGGCATGATGGCCTCCTTGCCGTAGACCATCTGAAACGGTGTTTTTCCTATCAATTTTTTACAAGTGGTGTGGTAGGCCCAAAGAACAGATGGGATACGAATGTCCCAATTGCTGCGATCGGCATTACAAACCTTAGTTAGTGCATCCTCCAAAACCTTGTTAAAAGCCTCAACTGCTCCATTCGCCTAAGGGTGGTATGGGGTACTCTTTGCATGGTGGATCCAGAATTCCCTCGTTGAGGCCTGTATTGTCTCATTAACAAAGTGCATACCTCGATCACCCATCAGGATCTTAGGACACCCAAACTTGGTCAGAATCTGTTCAAAAATGAAATGCGCAGTGGTCCCTACGGTGGAATCCTTGACGGCTTGTGCTTTGGCCCACCAGGTTACATAGTCGGCAGCAATTATAATGTAGCGTGCACCTGTCTTCTTTCTAAGAGGGTTTATAGGGCTGAAAAAAATCAATAGCCCACTTTTTGAAAGCCTAGAGGGCTACTTGTGGTTGCAGAGGCATTTCATCTCTCCAGGATGGACGTCCGGTTCATTGGCAGGTATCGTAGGCCCTACAGTAGTCATGCGAGTTAGTATGCAAGGTGGGCCACCACAACCCAGCCCATAAGATCTTTTGCGCCGTTTCTTTTCCTGTGTAATGACCCCCTGCGACCCCGTCATGGGCTTCTGCCAGGATGTCATGCCATTCATGTTCTAAGACATACCTACGCAGCACTTCATTCGCACCCATTTTATATAGATGTCCTGCAATGAGAGTAAAATCCACAGCACAAGCTACCAACTCTTTCTTCTGCTGCACAAAATACCCTACAGGTTCCATGCCCGTAAACAAAAACTAGATGATGTCGGAGAAGTGCGCGTCTACTACTTTAATAGTAAATAGTTGCGCATCCGGCAATCCCTCCTCTAGGTTAGTCGGGTCCTCACCATTCTCGATTCGAGACAGGTGATCTGGCCCAACATTCAGCCTTCCTGGCTTGACAATGATCTCGAAGTCATATTCCTGGAATAATAGAAGCCATCATCATATTTTCCCCCCAACACAGGCTTATTCACCAGGTACTTCAAAGCCGAGTGATCTGTAAACATTTTTAAGTGACCCCCTAATAGATAGTGTTGATACTTCTGTAGTGCATAAACTATGGCCAATCCTTGCCGTTCCGTAGTGGCATAATTGCGCTCTGCGATAGAGAGTTTTCTGTTGGCGAATGCAACCGGGTGATCAATGTCCCTGTCTCTAGGCTGCGTAAGGATTGCTCTGAGGGTGATTCTGGATGCATCAACATGAACATGAAAGACCTTTTTCCAATTCAGAAAAATTAGGATAGGCACAGAGACCATCTTTTCCTTGAGTAGTTCAAAGCTTTTCTGAAACTCATCATCCCAAAAAAATGAAACATCCTTCTTAAGCAGTTTTTCTAGAGGTGTTTTAATAAATGCGTATCCCTGAATGAATTTCCAGTAGTAACTCGTATGTCCCAGGATCGAACATAGTCATTTTTCGGTAGTTGGCACTGCCAGGTTGATAATAACTGCCACCTTCGTCGGGTCAACCATCAGCCCCTGTCGACATAGGATATGTCCCAACAGGATTCTAAAAGGTACGCAGAAGATACATTTCTTAACTTTCAGGGAGATTTGGTGCTTTCTATAGGCATCCAACATCAAGCGCAGGTTCGACACATGTGTCCTTACCAAGCCAAAGACTGTCCAATCATCAAAATATACTTCCAGGAATTTGTGGATGAACTCCTTAAATACTGCAACTATGTCTCGCGAGAAGATAGCAGGGGCGTTCTTGAGTCCAAATGTCATGACCGTATACTGGAAGGAACCCCATTCAGTGGCAAACATGGTTTTGCTTTGATATTTTGGTGCGATTCTGATATGATGGTATCCGGAGAACCCGTCAATGAATGAGTATGCTTCTTGGCTGCCTACGCTATCCAGGATTTCATCTGAGAATGACGTCGGGAAGGGATCATGTACGCATGCGTCATTCAACTTGCACAAGTACACGCAAATTCAGATTTCCACCTTAGTATTCTTCTCCTTAACCACCATCGGACTTACCCAATTCGACTATTCGACTGGTTTGATAATGCCTGCGGTGATCATTTTATCAAGATCTTCTTTAACCTTCTGCTTATACTTAGGGTTCAATCGATAAGGGCGCTATTTTACCGGGCGCGCATCGGGTTTTAGTGTGATGTGCATGACCCCTAGCTCCTCTGTGATGCCCTTGAGTTCTGAGAACTTTGTGGGGAATAAGTCCTGATATTCTGTGAGTAGTTCAACTACTTTTCTAACAGTGTCATCATCCCAATAATCCCCGATATTAGCCAATTTGGGTTGCTCTGTTGTGCGAATGTTAACTTCCGGCAACTTCAGAGGTTTCATTACATCCATAGTTTGTAGTGGGGGTCTGACAATGGCGTGCTCCCCCTCCAATTTTGGGATAGAGGTATTGCACGGATCTTCATCTTGCTCTTCTATAGTAATATTATGATAGTTGGCAATGTCGTGCATCTATGCTTCCCACGTTGGTGCCCTGACAGCTGTGTGGGGGATGGGTTGCCTAAACACAAATGTGTCTATATCTTGTAGGGCTTCATCGAGCACCTTCGAGCCTCCTATTAAGCTTAATGTCCCTATGAATTCATCTTTCAAAGTTCCCCAGTGGTGGGTTTTCCCGTGTAGCTCTGCATCCAAATACCATGCCACTGGGATGGGTCCTAGTGCATGAATAAATAAGTGAACCCATTTTTTATAGTCCGATCACCCCACTTGTCCATCCATGAGACCAAATATTCTTGTAGATCCTTAGGGCCCAGGAACTTCGTGATACACACATCAGTTGGCCGCTCGAATCGCAGGGTCATCATATCCCAGCATTCCTCCCAAGCCTGGAATGCCCCCTTATGCGTGTTCCACCATCTGCTGGGTGTTGCGCACAGAGCCAGATTGAGGGCACATAGCCTTTTTTCCCTAGGAACCTCGACCTCAAATACCCGTAAAAATTCTTTTAAACTTTCGAACCCATCAAAGTGGGGTAGGTCCCTTACCTCCGAGGATATACATCAAAATTCCTTCGTAATTTTAATACATCACAGTGCAGACACATCGTGCAACCAATTTTTCCAATTTTCTATTTCTCCATGAGAGTCAGAGAGGTAGCCACTATCCTTTTCCCAGCAGAGCATGCCATCAATCATCAGGTTGATCTAATCTTCATCCTGCATAGTTAATTGTAGATGTGGTCTACCTCCTCGTAGATATGCACCGGCTCTGTATGCCTTTCCCCCTCTGCAAGGTCCAAATGGACTATCACTCGTACCCCTCCATTCTCAAATACCATGCTTCTCTTCTTTAAGTTGATAATACTTCCCATGTCGATGGCCCAGTCCAACCCTAGGAGCGCAGGATAAGGGTCTGAATCTTCCACAATCTAAATGACTTCAAAGTCAGCCCGGACCTTAACACCTGCGATATCCACTATGACCTATGATAACCGTCCTAAAGGTATGATCTTTTGTTGATTGGCCATGCGCATCTAGATATTGGACCATTCTAAATTAGGTTCTCCCATGCACTTCCATGTTCACTTGGGCAGTACGTTCACATCTGATCCTAGATCTAGAAAAACTTTCTCCATGTCAAAATTGTCGATTTGTGTTGTGAGTCGCATTTCCCTACTAGTGCGTTTCTTGTACCTATACAGTGTGTTTACATCCTTAACTTCCAAGGGCGGTTTGGTATTCTCTGCACAGCTGTCCAATAGTGCTTGGAGGTTCTTAATGGCCTGCTGGTTGTGCAGCAGGTTCATGCATGCTTGTAAAAATGGTCGGACCCCTTCTCCTTCTTTGGTGGCCACAGGAACCTGTGAAGTAGATGCTTATGTGAAGTCCTGCCAAGCTGCAATAAAGGTCTCCCTTTCCTTTTTTAGGTCCAGGCCTTCTGATCTGATGATTGCTTTCCTGATCAGGGGCTCAGCCGCAGCCTTTTCTTCTGCCCCCCCCCGATGGCTATGTCGTTACGGGTTATGATATTGATTCCCAATCCCTCGTTCCGAGGCTCCGTCATAACCGTTTGAACATTTTGCGTAGGTGTCTGTTGTTTCTCCTACACCTTAGCTATCAAAATTGGGCAATCCTCAATCACATGGTCCAGCTGCCTGCAATATCTGTAGGATTTCCTTATAGGGTTCGGGCAGTCCCTTGCAAAGTGACCTATCTCTCCGTAGTTATAATAGATTAGTTGGTCTCCTCCCCAACCTGTGCTTCCGCCTTAGCCCCCTCCCCCACCCCTAACGGGGGAGCCCCCAATACCAGAAGGGGTCATTGGTGACGAAGGATCTATCTATACCCTATAGAGATTTCCTCAGTCTATCATCAGATCATAAGTACGGCAATTCTGCTCATCATGCCCAACAGACCTACAAAACTTGCACCATTGCTAGCTAACCTCTGGAATACAACCAACAAGGCGAGGGCATTGGTTGGTGTCGTGCAACCCCATAACACGACAGTCGTCACACTATAGTGTCGGCCTACTTAGCCCCGTAGCTTCTCTAGGGCGTAGAAGGCTAGGTCCTCCAACCTGCAAGTCGTCTGTTAATAGCAGACAGTTATCCTTGGTGTGGCCATTCACCCTGTATTGTATGCACCACCTGTTAGGGCTAGCCTCCGCTCCTCATTCCTTTTGCAGGTTCTCGATCTCCATGTGCATTTCTTCCAGCTGGCCTTGTATTTGTTTTACACCCAACTAGGTTTCATCTCGTGGCGTAGCCTCCAACTTCATCGCTATCTCCAAGGCCTTCTCCTGTGACTCAATGCCTTGGTGGCCCATCGGTACGCGTAGGTGGGGCAGCAACATAGAAACGAACCATTCCGCATGCTGCCTGTCATCATACTGAAATCCTCCTTCTCTGAATACTTTTTTCAATCGCTAATCAGCTTCCCATATAGACTTAGATGGACCTTGTTTGAAATATTTCAGGTCATTCACTATCTAGGAGTAGGCCTTAGGCTTCTTGAACTGTTGCTTCAAGGCATTCTTAATGTCCTCAATGCTCGCGCTCGCATGCTGGTCTAGGTATCCCATGTACTAGTCCAGGGCCCTTCCTTCAAAAGAAAGAGATAGCTACGCTCTTTTCACAACATCGCTCACTACATTCTGTGCAGTCCATACAGACCCTGCAAAAAACCATAATCGATCCATATCTTCATCCCCCACACCCTTGAAGGTGGGTAACTTCATCTATTAAGTCATATCATCTTCCGATGGTGGCGAAGGTGAGTTCTTTCCCCTACGAGGACTCGATGATGGTGTTGATGGAGGGATATGCACAAAAAAATTGGTCACTGGACTGTATACAGATCGATCTCCCTCTTGATTAGTTTTGTAGTACTTACCACTGCAAGTTGTACCCTCACTTTGATCGGATCTCATTCACTCGATATGGCTACACAGGATACTCTTTTCGCTGTTAGGTCCCTATATTACTAGTATAGTCCCTTATTGTTGTTAGTGTAACCCCCTTATTTTTATTATTGTACCCTTGTAACCCCCATATTGTTATTATTGTGCCCTTAAATTATTATTGTTGGGTCGGCTAGGATTACATTATGGCTCCACTAGGATTACATTGTGGCCCCATGGACTCCTATATATAGAAAGGAGGTTTTGTAATTTGAATCATACAAGAGTTGTTCATTCATGTAATGTATTGGAGGTTTCCCCCTTGAAGTGGCTTATTTCTAAGGCATTGATATCTCTTTTCTTCGCTTTTTGAAGCTGGTTTCACAACATTTGGTATCAGAGCTTTGAGATTCTAGGGTTTCGCTGCTCCAAACAGGTCATCGTGGCATTTTTCATATAACTTTTTTTCTACGAAGGTTCAGAATCTGAAATTTTTAGAGTGCGAAGCCAAAATCCTGAGGAACATCATTGAAAAATTTCATATCTTGGTTCACAATATTTTTGGAGATATGATCTATGCAAGTTAAGTCATTTTGCAGGCTCCTGAATTTAACCTTAGCAGGTCATCGTGGTATTCTCGTAATAATTTCCTTTCTACGAAGGTTCAGAAGCTGAAATTTTTAGAGTGCAAAGACACAATCCTGAGGAACATCTTCAAAAAATTTCAGATATTGGTTCGTAATATTTTCGGAGATATGATTTGTGGAAGTTAGGGCTTTTTGAGGCTTCTGAATTTCATCTCAAAGAGGTGATCATGGGAAAATCTTCATAGCTCTCTCTCTGAGCATCGGATTGGAATGATGTAAA
This sequence comes from Pinus albicaulis, assembly GCA_034641835.2. Classification (NCBI taxonomy): domain Eukaryota; kingdom Viridiplantae; phylum Streptophyta; class Pinopsida; order Pinales; family Pinaceae; genus Pinus; species Pinus albicaulis. The sequence goes on from CM076574.1 coordinate 1,088,836,067, forward strand.
AAGTGGATGCAAGTACACAGACTTTAGTTTTTGGTCTATCAATTTTATAGCCAAAGGAGGAAACAGTGACACATGGCAAGTCGTACGAGTTCGCTCTACTGAACCAGTCCAAAGTTGGGTCATTGTGGGAGATTGGACATAACTTTGCCATGAAGAATCCAAATCAGATCAGACCTGTGGCATTTGAAAGAAGCTTCAGAGGGATACTATAGGGATGAATTTTAGATATTTAGGATCCGCAAGTATAGAGATAATTCAATTTCAATATTGAGCTCCTCAAAAGCAAGTAAAAGGCGTGTATTTTTTTTTTCCGAATTGCATAAGTCTTGTTTGAAGAATCAAGTTGAATTGATTCCAAGGGCATATTGTAGAATAGATATTAGTATTGGATTCTAAAATTTCCCCAAAAAATAATTCAACACCCATTAAGCCTTTAGAAAGCTCTACTATGACTCATGAAGATGAAGAATGGCTTTGCTCCCGTAAAAAGATTGTCACTTGTTCAATTTTTACAGAGGAAATGATAGCACATTATGAGGATACAAAGAGCAACAACTTCTTTAACCAATTGATAAATCTCAAACAAAAAGGTTTAATGGTGGAGCACATTGAGGACTTCCAAAAATTGAATATAAGGGTAACTGATATTCCAGAGGAACACAGGATTGATCTCTTCATAGGTACCTTAAAGGATAACATACAACATGAAGTTTGCGTTTTTGAACCTGATTCATTGGAGAAGGCATTCAGGTTGGAAAGAAAAATTGAATGTAAAATTATGGAGACAAGGAAGCCTACCACTCACTTCTATAAATAGGGAAGTGTTGCTACTCCTAGGTTTCCACAACCTACAAGGTTGACACCAAAACAATTGGAAGAAAAAAGAGAAAAAGGGCTTTGCTACAGTTGTGATAGAAAATACACTAAAGGTCATAAGTGTGCTAAGAAGAAATTATTTTACATATATTGTGAAGAGGAAGAAGAAAATGAACAAGAAGAGGATATACACCAGGAACCAACCCTAGAAGAGGAAGAAATGAGTCTGACCATATCGTGTAATGCATTGGCGGGAATTACCACTCCTCAAACTCTCAATATAGAAGGACATATCAAGAAGAAAAAGGTAATAGTGTTGATTGATTCAGGTAGTACCCATAATTTTATTCATTGTAAGGTAGCCAAGGAATTGAATTGTTTCCTATACCCAGCACTAGAATGTCAAGTGATGGTTGCAAATGGAGGAACTATAAATTGCTCTGGAAAATGCCATAATATCAAGCTAACCATGGGGGAATATGTATTGACTATTCCAATTCTTTCCATTCCTATGGGAGGTGTTGATGTTGTACTAGGAGTGCAATGGTTACAATCTTTGGGGACGGTAGCTTTTAATTTTCAAGAACTTTTCTTGAAATTTTTTTGAGAAGGAAAGGAAGTCGAATTACGGGGTATTGCGGGGAAGCCAGGAAGGATAATAAGCTCTAATGTCATGACAAAGCTTCTAAAGAAAGAACAACGAGGCGTAATTGCACAATTATGCTCACTAGAAGTTCCAACATCAAAATCATCTATTTCTGCAGATCTCCAGCAAGTCTTGGACAATCATTCCAAGGTGTTTGAAACTCTCAAAGGACTCCCACCTATTCGTGATCATGATCATGCTATTCATTTGATTCCAGGAAGTGTTCCTCCAAACATCGGGCCTTATAGATATCCTTATGTCCAAAAGAGCGAAATTGAACGTATGATTGCAGAAATGTTAGAGGCTGGTATAATTCAACCTAGTCAAAGTTCTTTCTCTGCTCCTGTAGTATTGGTACACAAGAAGGATGGATCATGGTGCATGTGTCCAAATTATAGGGAGCTCAATAAGCTCACCATTAAAGATAAATTTCCCATTCCTGTGATTGATGAATTATTGGATGAATTACATGGAGCAATTTATTTTACCAAATTGGATCTTCGTTCAAGGTATCATCAAATTAGAATGAAGACTAAAGATATTCCAAAAACAACATTTTGAACTCATGGGGGTCATTATGAATTTTTGGTCATGCCTTTTGGCCTTACCAATGCACCTTCTACATTTCAAGGGTTGATGAATTCCATTTTCAAACCCTTCCTTAGAAAATTTGTGCTAGTATTTTTTGATGATATACTAATCTGCAGCAGGTCTTGGAAGGATCATGTTCAACATGTTGACGGGGTGCTCAAACTATTGTAGGAGAAACAATTATATGCAAAAACATCCAAATGTTTCTTTGGAGTACAAGAGGTGGAATATTTGGGTCATATTGTATCTCACGAGGGTGTTAAGGTAGACCCTAACAAAATTAAAGCCATTAATGAATGGAAAGTCCCCACAACCATAAAGCAGTTGCGAGAATTTCTTGGGTTAATAGGGTATTATCGAAAGTTTGTTAAGAATTATGGGAGAATAGAAGCACCTCTAACAACATTATTGAAGAAAGATGCATTTTCATGGACTCCTGAAGCAACTAAGGCCTTTGAACATCTTAAAGAGGCAATGTGCCTAGCACCGGTCTTAGCTACGCCAGACTTCACAAAAACCTTTATTGTGGAGTGTGATGCCTCAGGAAATGGAATTGGTGCAGTTTTAATGCAGGAAGGAAGACCCATTGCTTTTGAAAGTCGTCCAATCAAAGGAAAGTATTTACAGAAACCTATTTATGAGAAGGAAATGTTAGCAATACTGCATGCACTAAAGAAATGGAGAACTTACCTAATGGGAAGACATTTCAAGGTAAAAATTGATCATGATAGTCTTAAACACTTTTTGGAACAAAGACTATCTTCAGAAGAGCAGCAAAAATGGGTCACAAAGATGTTGGGTTATGACTTTGAAATAATATAAAAAAAAGGGAATCTAAATGTTGTTGCAAATGCACTCTCAAGAAAGAATGAAGAGGTGGAAGCATTGCTTTGTGCCATTTCTATTATCCAACCAGATTGGATAACCAAAGCAAGAGATGAATGGAAGAAGGAAAAAGATGTATGGACACTCATTCAAAAGTTGCGGCAAGATCCTAGTACATCTGATACATTTAGTTGGAAAAATGATTCCTTATGGTACAAAGATCGCTTATATCTTTGTAAGAATTCCCAACTAAAACAAAAGATTCTTCTGGAATTGCACACTTCTCCTTTGGGAGGACACTCAGGATTTTTAAAAACTTACCACAGGGTGAAGAAAGAATTTTTTTGGGATGGCCTTAAATCTGATATTCGAAAGTTTGTGGCGGAATGTTTGGTTTGCCAGCAGAATAAAGTGGAAACAATTAAGACCCCAGGACTTCTACAACCTTTATCCATTTCAAGTCAACGTTGGGAGGAGATTTCAATGGATTTTATCACAGGTTTACCTAAGTCCGAAGGAAAGAGTGTCATCATGGTGGTAGTTGATAGACTTACCAAGTATGCACACTTTTGTGCATTATCTCATCCATTGAAAGCAAGTACAGTTGCTACTACATTTATGGACAGAATTCAAAAGCTACATGGAAGCCCAAGGGTTATTGTGAGCGACATAGATCCCATTTTTACTGGAAATTTTTGGACGGAGTTGTTTTCTTGTTTGGGTACTCAATTAGCTCATAGCTCATCTTATCATCCTCAATCTAATGGTCAAACTGAGATAGTAAATAAATGTTTTGAAGGATATCTTCGTTGTTTTGTATCTGATAAACAAACACAATGGGTCAAGTGGTTACCTCTCGCTGAATGGTGGTATAACACTTTCTTCCATACTGCAGCAAAAATGACCCCATTTATGGCACTTTATGGATATCATCCACCATCAATCACATCATCTTTAAGGGAAAATTCGAAGGTTCAAGCAGTGGAAGATCACATCGAGCATCAACAAGAAGTTATCCAACTCTTAAAGGATAACCTGAATTTGGCACAAAATCGAATGAAACAACAGGCAGATCAACATCGCAGCGAGAGAAGTTTTGATGTAGGAGATTGGGTATTTTACGGCTACAACCATATAAACAAATGTCCCTCAAGCAAGCTAAGAAGGATAATAAATTATCGCCAAAGTACTATGGTCCTTACAGGGTGTTGCAAAAGATTGGTACTATGGCATACAAATTGGAGCTTCCTGCTTCTTCGCGAGTACATCCAGTTTTCCATGTTTCATGCTTAAAGAAGGTTATAGGTGAAGATCTTCCAGTTCAAACAGTATTGCCGGAACTTGATGAGGAAGGAAAAATGATATTGGAACCTGAAGCGGTCACGGAAACAAGAACTCGAAAATTACGGAATCGATCAATTTCAGAGTATCTCATCAAGTGGAAGAACTTACCCACTGAAGATTCTACATGGGAGGATGAGAATTTTATACAAAAGCACCCAGAGCTACTCAAGCATTGAGGACAACACTTTTTTGAAGGAGAGGGGCATGTTAGGTCCCTATATTACTAGTATAGTCCCTTATTGTTGTTAGTGTAACCCACTTATTGTTATTATTGTACCCTTGTAACCCCCATATTGTTATTATTGTGCCCTTAAATTATTGTTAGGTTGGCTAGGATTACATTGTGGCCCCATGGACTCCTATATATAGAAAGGAGGTTTTGTAATTTGAATCATCCAGGAATTGTTCATTCATGTAATGTATTGGTGGTTGCCCCCTCGAAGTGTGTTAGGTCCCTATATTACTAGTATAGTCCCTTATTGTTCTTAGTGTAACCCCCTTATTGTTATTATTGTACCCTTGTAACCCCCATTTTGTTATTATTGTGCCCTTAAATTATTATTGTTAGGTCGGCTAGGATTACATTGTGGCCCACTAGGATTACATTATGGCCCCATGGACTCCTATATATAGAAAGGAGGTTTTGTAAATTGTATCATCGAAGAATTGTTCATTTATGTAATGTATTGGAGGTTGGCCCCTCGAAGTGGCTTATTTCTAAGGCGTTGATATCTCTTTTCTTCTATTTTTGGAGCTGGTTACACAACATTTGGTATCAGAGCTTTGGATTCTAGGGTTTCGCTGCTCCAAACAGGTCATCGTGGCATTTTCGCTATAAATTTTTTTCTATGAAGTTTCAGAAGCTAAAATTTTTAGGGTGCGAAGCCAAAATCCTGAGAAAGATTTTCTAAAAATTTCAGAGCTTGGTTCACAACATTTTCGGAGATATGATCTGTGGAAGTTAGGTCTTTTTTCAGGCTCCTAAATACGTCATCGTGGAATTTTCGCTATAAATTTTTTTCTACGAAGGTTCAGAATCTGCAATTCGTATGGTGCGAAGTTGAAATCCTGAAGAAATTCTTCAAAAAATTTCAGAGCTTGGTTCGCAACATTTTTGGAGATATGATCTATGGAAGGTAGTGCTTTTTCAAGCTCCTGAATTTCATCTCAAAGAGGTGATCGTGGGAAAAGTTCAATAACTCTCTCTCTCTGGGCATCGGATTGGAGTGCCGTAAAAAGTGGTCACAAGCACACGGACTTTAGTTTCTTGGCTATCAATTTTAGAGACGAAAGATGAAACAGTGACACGTGGCAATTCGTACAAGTTTGCTCTACTGAACCAGTCCATAATTAGGTCATTGTGGGAGATTGGACACAACTTTGTCTTGGAGAATCCAAATCAGGTCAGACCTGTGGCATTCAAAAGATAATTTAGAGGGCTACGTTGGTACCAAAAATAAAATATTGAAGTTCTTCAATCACAAAGATAATCCAATTTCAATATCTAGCTCCTCAAAAGCAAGAAAAAGGTGTGTTATTTTTTTTCCGAATTGCATAAGTCTTGTTTGAAGAATCAATTTGAATTGATTCCAAGGGCATATTGTATAATAGATATCAGTATTGGGTTCTAAAATATGCCCCATAAAAATAATTCAACATCCATTAAGCCTTCAGAAGGCTCTACTATGACTCATGAAGATGAAGAATTGCAACATGATCTATCAAAATTACAAGAGCAAGTGAAACAAATTTCACTCTCGCAAAGAGCAACAAAAATTGAAATGGAAGTTTTGAAGAAAGGCATGGAAGCTAAGATCGATGGCGTGCAAGCTAAGATGGATGGCGTGGAAGCTAAGATGGATGGCATGGAAGCTGGCATGGAAGCTAAGATGGATGACATGAAATACAACATGGAAAACATGAAGAATGATCTAAAAATAGACATCGAAGGTTTGACAAAGTTGATACAAGAAATGTTTCCTAATGGTGAAAAGATAGTAGAAGAACCTCATGATGAGAACAAAATCAATGTTAATCGTGATTTCATAAACTCTAATTTTGGCGGGAAGAACCACCATATTCCAAAAATGGATATGAGGAAGTTTTATGGAAAGGATATTGTAACATGGATACTACAGATGGAGCAATATTTTGATCTCCATAACGTGCAAAACACACAAAAGGTACGCATTGCAACTTTACATTTAGAACAAAATACATTTGTATGGTATCGATGGCCTTGCTCCCGTAAAAAAATTGTCACTTGGTCAATTTTTACGGAGGAAATGATAGCACATTATGAGGATACAAAGAGCAACACCTTCTTTAGCCAATTGATAAATCTCAAACAAAAGGGTTTAGTGGGGCAGCACATTGAGGAATTCCAAAAAATTGAATATAAGGGTAACTGATATTCCAGAGGAACACAGGATCGATCTCTTCATAGGCACTTTAAAGGATAATATCCAACATGAAGTTCACGTTTTGGAACTAGATTCATTGGAGAAGGCATTCAGGTTGGCAAGAAAAGTTGAATGTAAAATAATGGCGACAAGGAAGCCTACCACTCAATTCTATAAAGAAGGAAGTGTTGCTACACCTAGATTTCCACAACCTACAAGGTTGACACCACAACAATTGGAAGAAAAAAGAGCAAAAGGGCTTTGCTACAGTTGTGATCGAAAATACACTAAAGGTCATAAGTGTGCTGAGAAGAAATTATTTTACATAGATTGTGAAGAGGAAGAAGAAAATGAACAAGAAGAGGATATACACCAGGAACCAGCCCTAGAAGAGGAAGAAATGAATCCGACCATATCGTGTAATGCACTGGCAGGAATTACCACTCCTCAAACTCTCGAGATAGAAGGACAAATCAAGAAGAAAAAGGTAATAGTGTTGATTGATTCAGGTAGCACCCATAATTTTATTCATTGTAAGGTAGCCAAGGAATTAAATTGTTTCCTATACCCAGCACCAGAATGTAAAGTGATGGTTGCAAATGGAGGAACTATAAATTGCTCTGGAAAATGCCATAATATTAAGCTAACCATGGGGGAATATGTATTGACTAGTCCAATGCTTTCCATTCCTATGGGAGGTGCTGATGTTGTACTAGGAGTACAATGGTTACAATCTTTGGGGACGGAAGCTTTTAATTTTCAAGAAATTTTCTTGAATTTTTTTTCAGAAGGAAAGGAAGTCGAATTACGGGGTATTGAAGGGAAGCCGGGAAGGATAATAAGCTCTAATGGCATGACAAAGCTTCTAAAGAAATAACAACGAGGCGTAATTGCACAATTATCCTCACTAGAAGTTCCGTCATCAAAATCATCTATTTCTGCAGGTCTCCAACAAGTCTTGGACAATCATTCCAAGGTGTTTGAAACTCCCAAAGGACTCCCACCTATTCGTGATCATGATCATGCTATTCATTTGATTCCAGGAAGTGTTCCTCCAAACATCAGGCCTTATAGATATCCTTACTTCCAAAGGAGCGAAATTGAACGTATGATTGCAGAAATGTTAGAGGCAGGTATAATTCAACCTAGTCAAAGTTCTTTCTCTGCTCCTGTAGTATTGGTACACAAGAAGGATGGATCATGGCGAATGTGTCCGGATTATAGGGTGCTTAATAAGCTCACCATTAAAGATAAATTTCCCATTCCTGTGATTGATGAATTATTGGATGAATTACATGGAGCAATTTATTTTACCAAGTTGGATCTTCGTTCGGGATATCATCAAATTAGAATGAAGACTGAAGATATTCCAAAAACAGCATTTCGAACTCATGAGGGTCATTATGAATTTTTGGTCATGCCTTTTGGCCTTACCAATGCACCTTCTACATTTCAGGGGTTGATGAATTCCATTTTCAAACCCTTCCTTAGAAAATTTGTGCTAGTATTTTTTGATGATATACTAATCTACAGCAGGTCTTGGAAGGATCATGTTGAACATGTTGACAAGGTGCTCAAACTATTGCGGGAGAAACAATTATATGCAAAAACATCCAAATGTTTCTTTGGAGTACAAGAGGTGGAATATCTGGGTCATATTGTATCTCACGAGGGTGTTAAGGTAGACCCTAACAAAATTAAAGCCATGAAGGAATGGAAAGTCCCCACAACCATAAATTTGTTGCGAGGATTTCTCGGGTTAACAGGGTATTATCGCAAGTTTGTTAAAAATTATGGGAAAATAGCAGCACCTCTAACAACATTATTGAAGAAAGATGCATTTTCATGGACTCCTGAAGCAACTAAGGCCTTTGAACATCTTAAAGAGGCAATGTGCCTAGCACCGGTCTTAGCTACGCAAGACTTCACAAAAACCTTTATTGTGGAATGTGATGCCTCAGGAAATGGAATTGGTGCAGTTTTAATGCAGGAAGGAAGACCCATTGCTTTTGAAAGTCGTCCAATCAAAGGAAAGTGTTTACAAAAACCTATTTATGAGAAGGAAATGTTAGCAATACTGCATGCACTAAAGAAATGGCGAACTTACCTAATGGGAAGACACTTCAAGGTAAAAACTGATCATGATAATCTTAAACACTTTTTGGAACAAAGACTATCTTTAGAAGAGCAGCAAAAATGGGTCACAAAGATGTTGGGTTATGACTTTGAAATAATCTACAAAAAGGAAAGCTTAATGTTGTTGCAGATGCACTCTCAAGAAAGAATGAAGAGGTGGAAGCATTGCTTTGTGCCATTTCTATTATCCAACCAGATTGGATAAGCGAAGCAAGAGATGAATGGAAGAAGGACAAAGATGTATGGACACTCATTCAAAAGTTGCAGCAAGATCCTAGTACATCTGATACATTTAGTTGGAAAAATGATTCCTTATGGTGCAAAGATCGCTTATATCTTTGTAAGAATTCCCAACTAAAACAAAATATTCTTCTGGAATTGCACACTTCTCCTTTAGGAGGACACTCAGGATTTTTAAAAACTTACCACAGGGTGAAGAAAGAATTTTTTTGGGATGGCCTTAAATCTGATATTCAAAGGTTTGTGGCGGAATGTTTGGTTTGCCAGCAGAATAAAGTGGAGACAATTAAGACCCCGGGACTTCTACAACCTTTATCCATTCCAAGTCAACGTTGGGAGGAGATTTCAATGGATTTTATCACAGGTTTACCTAAGTCCGAAGAAAAGAATGTCATCATGGTGGTAGTTGATAGACTTACCAAGTATGCACACTTTTGTGCATTATCTCATCCATTTAAAGCAAGTACAGTTGCTACTACATTTATGGACAGAATTCAAAAGCTACATGGAAGCCCAAGGGTTATTGTGAGCGACAGAGATCCCATTTTTACTGGAAATTTTTGGACGAGTTATTTTCTTGTTTGGGTACTCAATTAGCTCATAGCTCATCTTATCATCCTCAATCTGATGGTCAAACTGAGATCGTAAATAAATGTTTGGAAGGATATCTTCGTTGTTTTGTATCTGATAAACAAACACAATCGGTCAAGTGGTTACCTCTTGCTGAATGGTGGTATAACACTTCCTTCCATACTGCAGCAAAAATGACCCCATTTATGGCACTTTATGGATATCATCCACCATCCATCACATCATCTTTAAGGGAAAAGTCGAAGGTTCAAGCAGTGGAAGATCACATCGAGCATCAGCAAGAAGTTCTCCAACTCTTAAAGGATAACCTGAATTTGGCACAAAATCGAATGAAACAACAGGCAGATCAACATCGTACCGAGAGAAGTTTTGATGTAGGAGATTGGGTATTTTTACGGCTACAACCATACAAACAAATGTCCCTCAAGCAAGCAAAGAAGGATAATAAATTATCGCCAAAGTACTATGGTCCTTACAAGGTGTTGCAAAAGATTGGTACTATGGCATACAAATTGGAGCTTACTGCTTCTTCGCGAGTACATCCAGTTTTCCATGTTTCATGCTTAAAGAAGGTTATAGGTGAAAATCTTCCAGTTCAAACAATATTGCCAGAACTTGATGAGGAAGTAAAAATCATATTGGAACCTGAAGTGGTCATGGAAACAAGAACTCAACAGCTACGAAATCGATCAATTTCAGAGTATCTCATCAAGTGGAAGAACTTACCCACTGAAGATTCTACATGGGAGGATGAGAATTTTATACAGAAGCACCCAGATCTACTCCAGCGTTGAGGACAACACTTTTTTGAAGGAGAGGGGCATGTTAGGTCCCTATATTACTAGTATAGTCCCTTATTGTTGTTAGTGTAACCCCCTTATTGTTATTATTGTACCCTTGTAACCCCCATTTTGTTGTTATTGTGCCCTTAAATTATTATTGTTAGGTCGGCTAGGATTACATTGTGGCCCACTAGGATTACATTATGGCCACATGGACTCCTATATATAGAAAGGAGGTTTTGTAAATTGTATCATCCAAGAATTGTTCATTAATGTAATGTATTGGAGGTTGCCCCCTCGAAGTGGCTTATTTCTAAGGCATTGATATCTCTTTTCTTCTATTTTTGGAGCTGGTTACACAACAAAGTGGCTTATTTCTAAGTCGTTGATATCTCTTTTCTTCTCTTTTTGGAGCTGGTTTCACAACATTCGCACAATAATATCTTAATCAGTAACGACAAATTTTTTATAAACTTACCTTGGAAACCCTTGAAGAACCTCTGATCCACTTCTATGTAGGACACAAATTGATCGATTGAAAATTCAGTCACCAATCCTCCTATCACACTGTCCACCCAATGATCCACTATGTGAGTAATGGTATTATCAGCCTTTTCCAACTGTCGGATCAGTTCTGGAGTCCACTACGTGACCCGTTCGTCTTTCCAACACTTCTGAAAATTGACCAGTCTTGTGAGCCACTCCTAGAGCTCGATTGCAAAAGTTACGAAGAAAATCTCGTATATTTCCAAGAAAATATAATTATTTTTCCACTCCTCTGCGGTTAAGTTCGCATTGCAATTTTCTTTTACAACAAATTCCTGAACTTGCTTTTCAAACCACTCGTCAATTTCTTTCTTTTCAGGCTTCCAATATGGCCTTGGCATTACCAAGTCTCTCCCTCAAAATGCTCTCGGTCCCAGCAACGGAACCATTTTTTGTCTCAAGGGGTCTTGAACGACGTTCGAAGGTAAAGGCTTGCCAACAAACCCCTATACTACTGGCCCTTTCGGCAGTGACCTGCTTGCGCAGGTCAAAGTCTCACCCGAAGCAGTATGGGAGGGTGCTGGAACCAAGTTTCTGCACCCTGAGAGAGAGAAGGTAATAACACAGGCCCACAATTATCAGATCTACACAGAAGGGTGATTCGCAGGTAACCAGACTATAGTTCTTATCATATCTGCCCTAGCAGGTTCACATCCATGTGCGTATCATCAATTATAACCATGAAACAGCATAATCGCAGCCAACATTGTCAACACAGATAGTTCATGTTCATCAACAGAGATGTAATCAGCAAGTGCAACAACAGTCTCATCACAGTAATATACTAGATGCAAAGACTTTCATATCATAGAGATAAAATAGACAAGTTCGCAGCTTAATCAGACAATCTTAGTTCGCATCAATCATAATAGAACAAATCTAGTCAACAGCATATGTTCAGCAATACTTCGCATATATTACTTATCAAAGTCTTCTTACATTCCCCAAATACCACCTGCGCACACAGCCAGTAGGGTCCACACACATCAGGACAGAGGATCTCCACGCACTTAGCCAGCAGGAGTCCTAACCCAAAACAACCCAACCCAGATCTATCAATTCGTACTTCACATCAATCACTATTCATTCTCTACCTATCAACTCAAAAAGTTCAACTATTTATACTACTTTAGCCTACGTATCCAATGGTCCACAAACCATGGTTTGTGGACTCTTGGTCTACCCTTGACCCGATTACAATGTATTAGGGGCTTTGACCCACCCCAAAACCCCTACGCTAGAATAAATATAATAAAAAAATATACAAAATGGACCAGATTCGTAGCTTTGTAGGAGACCCTGTTCCAACAGTAGGTAACAGTAGTTTTCTTCAGTTGCATGTGAGACCATTCCATGTGAATTAATTTAATATTTAATTCACTTATATCTCATTAGTGTATCTTTAGTTACAACTAGCACAATTGAGTTAAACTAAATAAAAACTCACATAACTACTCATCCAACTTCGTTACAACTTTGAATCACTCAGTTATAAATCAGTCACTCTGCATGTCCCACCAATCAACCTTAGAACTCAAAATTCCTTCAATCAACTGGTTTTCCACATCAGTTAACTGAAATCAAGTGCTTCAAGAGAATAGATTATTATTTATTGTCTAATTATTATTAAGGGATAATAATAATTGACATGCGATCTATAAATAGACTTCACCCATGCATCTAAAAATAGAATCTCATCTATAAATAGAATTTTCTCAACCATCTACAGATAGACTCCTACTATAAATAGAATATGCTCAACATTCTAAAAATAGACATACACCTAAAAATAGCCTGCGAGCCCCACCTAGTGAAGGTGCTTAATTTTCACTAGGATCATCATCTTGTTGAATCTCAACAAATTGAATATTTTGTAGCTACATCCATGATTAGACAAGTTCTAGTGTTTTGGAGACGTAATAAAGGACACATGTAGATGGAAAATGATCTACACATGGAGATCCACCTATCATATAGATTTGTCAAGCCACCCAGTTCAAGAGATCTCACGTTCAAACCAAAATTTAGCTCTGGTTTGAACATTCCTCCAATTTGTAGGATTTGAAGGTGATTTGTGGTGATATCAAGCGAGTGTGGAATTGGATGAGTATAATTTGGAGATGAAATGTCAAACCATAATATTCTCATGATTCACTCTTTCAGTAGCAAATCATGAGAAGAAAGACTCCAACTTCGATTTTATTTCTTAGTTGATAGAATAGAAAGTTTCCTCTCAGCTTATGACTCTAAAGATAGTTATTTAATGGAGGACAATAAAAGGCCTTGAGGCAAAGTAATGAACATACTTACTCTTGTTAATTTTACAATCATTTTTTTGGTGAAGTCTTTGACATTTAGTACAAATACTTTGTTCTTTGGTGACCAACGTGTGGCTAAATAATTTTTTCAATTGTATGCTTGCACTCAATAGGAGGGCCCTCTGGAGAGCAATAAGACTAGATTAGTTTTTTGGTTATGTTCATTTCGGTTAATTATATTAATAGTCTTTTCCTCATTGCAATTTATTGATGTTTTTTATTAGCATTTTGTTCATCAATTTCTAGTTTAAATTTCAATATTTTGAACAGGTCAAGCGCTCATAAAAGAAAAAAATATTTTCTTTTCTATGTTTATTTCATTCAAGATAGTTTCATTCTCATTTCACGAGTATGGAAAAAGAAATATTGAACCGTAACTCTGCACACTAGTAATCCTTTTGAGTTACATTTTAATTTGTGACATTGTTGAAGTAGTTTAATTTTCATTTATTCTTCGGTTAGATTTCAATCTGCAAGAGTACTTAGCATACTTTAAATTTCTGCAAGTAGAATTAAAATTTCAATTTTTTCATTAGAGTAGATATTTCAATTCAGTTCAAATAGAATAATATTTAATTTTTGTTGCAATAGATTAACTAATATCAATTTAGTTCAATAGAGTAATTTTTTATTATTGTCACAATATATTATATTTCGATTCAGTTTGAGAAATACAATTTTCAATTAATTCACTTTGAAGTTCGATTTGCTGTAGAAAGAGTAATTTTGATGGAAAGAACATGCATGTAGAAATGTTTTGAGTTAATCTAGTCCCATCTATAGTTGCTTCAATTTCATCCTTTAAAATAAAATATAGAACTCCTAGCATATATTGTGCACATGCACTTCATAAGTACACAAACCATGGTTGACAATTAATGAAGTAAGTTAACATAAATTAAATTACCCAACATGAAACCTTTAATGGGGTAGGTTACACTGAAATATGGGCTAAAGGTGATACTTTCTAAGGAAAAGGAACCTTCAAAGGCTAAGTTTCCCAAAATAAATATAGAACTACCTATGTGTTAGGTATCCCTAAAAATGGTTTCCCTTGGGAAATATGGGTGCCCTTAGCCATGTTTAGAGTGTGTCCTAACCCCATTAGAATGTTGAGAGGAACCAAGGAAGTAACATTATGTGTAGTGGAACATCTTATAAAATGAGTGGAAAGTTGGGAAACCTTACTTCCAGTAAGTAAGGTGAAGGTCAATCCCCCACTACAGATGAATCCTAATGAGGGCATTGCCATTGAAGTCATGGGCATATTGATGTTAGGAATAATTTTAGAATGGGAGGATGATATTGGTGGAGTTCCCTAAATGGAGAACCCAGATGTACTAGGTAGGGTAGAGGAGGCATTGATCCTTCTTAAATAAGTAAAGGGAGAAATCAAAGGAATTTCCCTAGTTGTGCCAAATGGAATTTATTTTTATGAATATCCAGTGAAACCTAACGTTATGGTTGTGTTATTGAAAGAGGATAAAGATGTAATGATGGCCTAATTTACTTGTTGGAGCACAAGACAAAAAAAAATTGGTTAAAGGAGGGTTAAATGTAGGTAAGTGACTTTATTCAATGACCTCAATCTTAGAATTTCCTCCCGAGTTGTATGGGTTTTCTTTTGAGTTTTTGGTAAAAACATAATATCTAAGAGATAACAATCTTCAATGAAGGGTTGGTGGGAGAGAGACCACATTTTTTCTATGACTGATAAAGTGATTGATTAGCCACAATGTTGAATTGGGAATATGACACGAAAAGAAAAAAAACTATATTGAACACTAGACCAAAAACCATAAAGCACACACCTACAGTTAACAATAGGTAAACCAAAGAGGTCAAAGGGCCTCCAAAAAGATAAAAAACATTGAGGTGATGAAACCCCCAGAACCCCAGTTGATGGAGGTATGAAAAATTGTTTCGCCAACACGTTGGGTTGTTTCTTCATATTTCCCTTTATATCATACGTAGAAACCAATGACTATGAAAAGAAATAGCATGCACATAAGCACATGCAAACAAGAATGGAAACTTGCATACCTTTAAACCTCCTTCAAACAAGAAAATGTATTTTTTGGGGATTAAACAATAATTCAAGGCCAAATACAAACTGACAAAAATATGAAACATCAGGTTTAAACACCCAACATTAACGAATTCCCAAAAATAGACACATATATGGGTGGTCATTCTTTACCAAATCTTAACAGAGAAATCATATGTATATGCTTGCAACTATTGCTAAAGACAATACATGATTAGTTTCTCTAGTGATAGCTCACAAGCCACAAATGCGTACCAAAAGGGAATAAAATTAAAAAACTTGAGGCCAAAATCATGCTCAACACTAAAATTGTAACAAATATAACTAGTTAAAAAATCAATAAGACTAGGGATACAATCTCTGAGATAAAAACTATGGTCTTTCCCAATGGAGTCACCAATTCTTCAAATGGATAAATCTCCCATGCAACCATGTCAATTATCCCATGGGCCTTTCCTTGACTCGTAATAGACATAGGGTGTAAACCTGCATAGAAACCCACTAGAATTGGAAGATGATCAATCTGTTAACATAAAATAAGATTAAGAAGATCAAAATTCATATCATTTTTCAAATGATTATTTTCTTTTCATCATGACAAGCATAGCTCATAAGATCCCAACTCTAGGTCTTACAACCTATTGTATGCACACAAATTTAAATAAATACCTTTATCAAACTCTTGTAAATGATAGAACGTTAATAAAAAACAAGTATAATCTAACCAATCAACACTATATCAACCACATGGTATCTCATGTACATAAAATACATGAAGTGTGGAGGTTGAAAACATATAGATCCATTTTATTAATAATGTGAGCAACAATAGAATGTTTGTATTAGTTCACCTTCAATTCTAGCTACAAGTCACTCCTTGCTCCTCCTTTAGCCTCACAAAAATGTAGTGATAGCATATATTATCTCATATGCCTCTCTTTTTTTGGAACTGCTTCTTTATTCCCACTCATAACAAAATTGCAATGTGTAACACAACCTAAACCTTGGCTCTAGATAGAATAAATAAAGTTGACTGGAAAGGGAAATAATTCTCTTGGAACCTGCGACTACATAAAAAAAACACGGAACACATCATTTATCCGATACTAACAAAGACACTCAAGTAATCCAATGAGAAAGTAGAAGATAAAAAAGAGCAATAGTTGAGTTAATCACCCCATTTTTCATGTCTTATCTGAATTTCCATCCAAATTTTGAATTCTACTTCCCCATGTAGATAAACGTTGCGAAGCTTTTTCCACCTAACATCATTATAAATAAAGATAAAATGTAATGTATACCTTTCAGTTCAAATTATGTAAAGAGTTGTTGGGACTATATTTATCTCCATGATAGGATTAAGATTTTATGAATACTTACTTCTTTGTTCCAATTTGTTTTGTAAGTTATTATCAACAAAATTAGAGTTTGTAAACACATCCCTCCTAGCAGTCCCAACCAAATTCCCTGCAGGCATTTCAATTTTCAGTAGAGAAAGAGATTATAAAGAGAAATACACACACACACACACACATACTTATTTTTCAATCCTTGAGTTTATATTGGCTATAATTATCGAATAACATGAAGTAAATTGAATCATTAACTTTGTTTCATTGTTTTGGATGCATTGATGTATAGACACATGAAATATATACAATGAACATAAAGATCCCTAGATTTAGGTATCCAATGGCAAGGCATAAAATCAATCATTAACTTTGTTCTATGTGTTTTGATTATATATATATATATATATATATATATATATATAGACACACACACACACACACAATACCATATGAAATAAAATAAATCATTAACTTTACTCCAATACATTAACTTTACAAAAATGGAAAAAATATATACAATTTACATTAAATAACCTTTTTTAAACTCACCTTAACGCCAAATCCAAATTTAAAAGCCAATAAACAAGCTAAGGGTATCCCAACAATATAGAAACAACCCACATTAATATAAGCCACACGAGCTTGCCGTCCACAACCAACAACAACACCTATTTAGTTAAACACAGGAAAAATAATATCATGTCAATTCACTAGTAAACATTTTCATATATATATATATATATATATATATATATAGAGAGAGAGAGAGAGAGAGAGAGAGAGAGAGAGACTATTTTCCTATCTATCATAGTTTTTGAAAATGAAGAGTATGTGTGTGATTGTAATTAATGTAGATTTTATTGAAAATAATCATGAAAGTTGTTTTAAAGAAAAACCTGAAAGTATTGGTTGTACGCCATCGAGAATAATTGAGAAGGCTAAGAAAGGAGAAAGTTTTTCCACTGTATCTGCTACTCCCTTGCCTTTTGTAAATGCATAACTCATGATGTGTCGTAGCAAAATAATAACAATGGCAAATATCATTGAAATTAGGAAGGACATCAAAGTCACAATTTTCACTGAAAAATATGCTGCTCTAGGGTTCCCAGCGCCAAGCTCATTGCTTACTCTAACACTGCATACATATAAGGAAAAAACATTAATAAAAATAATTAGAAAATACTATTTATATTAATTTAAGAAGAAATTTGGCCCACGGGGCATAAAATAGACAGTGATGGGTGTAACTATTAAGGCACTCCATGATGTGAAGGTCACTAGTTTGAAACTCCATTAACAAAAATCTAGCCATGTTAAGGGTTGGTGTGGCCTTGGATGGGTGTGATCACCAGAGAATTTTGACAGCTTAGATGCCCCTAAGCCGTGGTTTCTCAATCCAAATGCTAAACATGCAATGGACTCACACAACTTAGTAAACAAAAAAAATTAACAAGAAATTTGATCACGATACAAAAAATTTTGAAATTTGACAAATACTAGCAAAATCAAATAATCATATTTAAAGAACATATGACTTTATACATGCTAATTACATTTTCAAAATATTCCAAAATCATATATTATTTTTTTAATTCCAAAATATATAATCAAATTAAAGATAAAAATATTTAGTTATTTATAACTAACCTAACAGATGCATTAAAGCCCATCGAAACCATAACCAACAAACTCGAAATTGACATACTGCACATTAAAAAATCATTAGAAGCATAGAACAAAATAATATTGTGGAAGAAATGACAAGACTTTTTTGTTTGGAATCAAATGAATAATGATAAAAATCCTCATATACTATTATTTATACGATTAGATTCCTATAAACAAAAGCCATGTCCTAAGTTTATTGTGAACAAAATAATTCACTAGAACTATGAAATAACAGGAAAGGGCAAAGAAGAATACCATATGGATAGCGAGTCCAACTCAATCTCAGGATCATTTAGAAGTCCGGCCAATAAAACCACTAATCGAAAGTACCCTATGTCCAAACTATCACGGAAAGCCAAATGATTAGTGAAAAGTGAATGTACAACCAACCAAACAAGTCCTCAAACTCATATATATAGATATAGTTTCAAGGGTAATGTGTTATTATTAACAGGTTGACATCAAGGTAAGGATTTTTTATATAAAAAATATGAGGTGTATTCATAAGATGTATATTAGTTGTTTGATACTTATAAGTTTAAGTTGAAAAATTTTGAACAAGTTATTTCTTCTTTTTGAAATTTATTTCACTTGTATGGATTTTCTTTTTAAAAACATTCAGTGTTACCATGGAAGGAATTTGATGGACAACGCTACTTTTTTTGAGGAATTGAGATTCTTTAGGGCAAAACACTCATTACTATATATATATATATATATATATATATATATTATACTTTTCCTTAATCCTCTCAAATCTTCTCAAAGATCATTTGACATTTACCCCTGAAGATGGACTCACTTAAGAAGTCTGAAACGTTGGGTTATTGAAAAACTCTAAACAAGGTATTTCTTTGTTTCTCAAAATGAATTTAGGTTTGTTTAATTTTTTTTATTTTTTTTAATATATTTTAGGTCAAAGTTTCCTTTTCATATATTTAAGGTGTTATTGATCTTATTTTTAGAATCATTTTTAAAAAGAGCATCAAAATTTTGTTTAAATTCTCATTCTCTTCATATATGCCAAAGGCAAGAATAATTTTATGCTTAGCACTATAATTTATGAGATCCTTCGCAGCTTTTGTGGTATGCCTTACATAGGAAAAATTTGGAGATCCTTCAAAGCCTGTCTTAAAGAACATACTAACAGTGACCATAACCAAATCGCTAAATATACCATCGTTGAACACTCCCACAATACCAAGTCTTTAATATGTTTTGATAAAACCAAAACCTTGGTCTCTTCCCCCTTCCACTCAAATTGTGTCATCGGGGAAGCTCTAGAAATCGAAAAACATCGAATTGTGTCATCGGGGAAACTCTAGAAATAAGAAAACATCCTAATAACTTTAATCGGGAAGATGGATATAAGTTGAGCCTTTCTTAGAGACCCACTATCCACTTTTTATCCTTTAAACTTGATGTTAGTCCAAACAATTCTTAGCACCCATTCCCCTGATCTTCTTTGGTCCACTTTGGTACCTTGCCCCTCTTCCCTTACCTCCCCCACCACCCCCTCTTTCCATCCATTCTCTCCCCCTTAATTGTCCCCCTTCCTCAACCTTCTCTTATCTTCTTAATCTTATCTAATTAATTATTGTTTTTAATTTTTTTTATTCAATTTGATTTCTATTTATAACCTTCAATTCTATTTGAGTAATATTGAATAATCTATTTTAATTCTATTTAATTCTATTTTAATATTCTAATGCTAATTTAATATTTAATTGAAATATTCCCCAATGAGGATGCCCAAACACGGACCCCCCATTGCACAATGATTCAAAGACAATTCACAACTGGGTGCAAATTAGCATGCTTGCCATCCACCACATATTCGCTCAACACGCCATCCCTTCAATGCCCACTCGAGTGGTCTCACAACACTGTCACAATCACATGCACCATGTAGACTCAAGCTCAGGTAATGCCGCCACTTAGCGAGGACTGGTCACTCAACTTCATCATTTGGGAATGACAACATATTATCATAATTAAGTGATCCATCCTCTATCCTTTGAGGACAAGACTCCCAACAGGACCTACAGTTATCATAATCTCGATATTAAGCACAATTATGTGAACGGATCTACTTAGGAAAGGATCTATTTAAAGTTTAACTAGCATATTCTGATGGTGGATCAAATGCCTACTCTTGATCTTAGCAAAATTCTCCTTATCCAGGTGCCTTCGTCCCCTTATCAGGGCCATGCAACGCAATTCCCGCACTCCATCCACTCTAACTAGGGTTTTCATTCAGAGAATACCAACGCTACAAGCAGTAGCAACCTAGTTCATTTGATTCATCACAATGCACTCCCAAAGCACCAAGGCAAGTCTATCACTCACTTTGAAATTCAGCTTCTTTTGCTTCAATTTTTTGCTAGTTGGACCACTCTTTGGACACTTTGGTCTTTGGATTGGTGCTACCTCAACTAGTGGCCTATTTTGATTCATAATTTTTATAATCCTTTGGCCCTCGCAATCCCCCTAACTCGACTCCCCTGTTTTCTTAATACTCCTCTAAAGCCCTTGTTCCTCATATTCACTTGTCTCTCACTATCATCGAATTATCCTCATTTCAAACCTTTTCTCCTTTTTCCCCGCATCAGATACCCTATTCTCAAGAACATGACCCACGACAATCCCTCATCTTCACACTAAGGAAGAGGCCACCGCCCCTCCCCCCTCCTCTCCTTTGCCCATAAATCCTCCCCTTCTCACTCAACAAAGAGCCCAGAATCAAACCAAACAATCCCACACTCATTATGAGCAAATCATTCCTAAAATAGTGCACCAAGAAATTGTCTGTTATGAAATTTTGGTTACGTGGTTGCGTGAAATCACATATATACTTCTAATCAACATGTGCAAGATTAAACTCAACAATGTATTTCCAACAGAGACTCTTCCATCCATGCCAAATATGCCAATTACATGTAGGAAATCAATCTCTTTTGTCACACCAAGATCCTTCTTAGGCCCATGCCAAGTATACCAATTACATGTACGCAATCAATGTCTTTTAACACACCAAGATCTTTCTTGGACGTATCTTGGGAGATTATCACACATACTAGCAGATCATCGCCTTAAAATATAAGATACAGATGATTCTAAACTTCATTGGAAAATCCTCCAAATACAAATTATATACATATAACCTAAAAGAATTTAATCACCCAAGAAAAGAAAAAGTTTAAAGTCAACAAGATTTCATTCTCAAACTATTTGAAAAACAAAGAGAAAGTGTCTTACCATATCATGAGGCCGGAGGCGAGAGAAAGCTTCAAGAATGATGGCAAACCTTGGAATGCCTCAAGTGAGAAGCCCGTCCACGTGTACTTGCAACGTGGCGTCTTAATGATATATACGAACTGGGCAATCACCAGGATCCACCACGACAAGCTCAGCACCAACGCCGACCCCAGGACTCCCCCGTCCAGCTTGTACACCACCACCCACGACAGCAACACGTGGACGAATAAGGTGCAGAATGATATGTAAGCGCTGGGCGCCACGATGCTCTGGGCCTGCAGAAACTTCTGGATCGGAAAAATGGCGGCATACGCGAAAATCTGCGGGATGAGGCCGTACACAAATAGAGAGGCTGCCGACGCTATTGTCTCGGACTGTCTTATGAGCACCATAAGGGGTTTGGAGAATACATAAATGACTGTCAGAGGTATTCCTGTGAGCATCAGGAGAATGGTGGATCGTTGCAGGTAAATGCCGAGCATATCATAGTTCTCCGCTCCGTAGGCCTGTCCGCATAGCGTCTCCACTGCGCTCCCCATTCCCAACTGTGCCCCAAAAAAAAATTGCCATATTTTGAATCAGAAACAGGTTTGTAAATTAACATTGAATACCCAACTGAACCAGATACACACAGAGGTGAATGAACAGGATACTTAGTGTATATATACCATACCATGAGTCCAAAAGCTAAGATTTCGATCATCGTGTTACCCAGAGAAGCAGCAGCAAGCTCCAGGTTTCCTAGATGCCCACAGAAGATCTGAGTAGCCATGCCCATTATATAGGTCACCGTGTACACCACCATTGCTGGCAAGGCAAGGCTCCATAGCAATTTGGATTCCAAGAGCACAGCAGCTGTCATCATCTTCATCCATGGCTGGTTGTCTGCATTGGTTAGGATCATCTCCAGACGATTTTTATCATCAATATGGGTGCTGCTGCCATGCTCGGGAGAGGCCGGCAGATGTTCCTCCACTGCACCAGGCTCCATTGAAAGAGGCTTGGGATCGGATGATTTCTCCTAGCTCCAGATGGCATGATATGCAATATTAATTTAAGCAGAGTGAGAGTCCTGCCAATATCAAATTCGAACACAATAAAATTGTAGTGACCTATATGATAATACTTAATTCACAGCTAAGTCATTGGGTTTTGCCAATAAAATTGATTAAATTTGATGTGGGTCCAATATCACTGTTGCAAAAATTTATTAAATGAGGTTAGCAAATTTCAAGCTGAACGGAAACAGGAATAATTTCACAAAATTTATCTTGAAATTTCAATTTAGTCATGAAATTACAAGAAATATTGTAATAAAAAACTAGAGTTTACTAGTTTTAAAACAATATTCCAGGTTCCCTACATTAAAGGAATGTCTGGAAATTTATGTTGCGAGGAAATCTGGGTTTGGGGATTGGTACCAGGGAGGTTACGTCATATATATATATATATATATATATATATATATCCTCAACAATATGAATTTGTATATTTTCCAACTTTAAATAAGAAAAATAAAATATTTATGATTTAAACATGCATATTATTAAACATTTAATGTTCACATTGAAATTTCAAAATTTCTAGTTTGATATCAAGTACAAATTAGAGTTTATATATTAATAAGAATCATGATATAGCCCCAAGGGTTAGCTCAATCGGTTGAGTCTCTGTTGTTAAATATTTTGCTAGTTGGGAGGTCACAAGATCGAATCTCCTTGACATCGACGATGTTAGGTCTCGCGTGTACGGTTCACGATAAATTCCCTCCGGAGGGTCTATTGATATTTTCAGACCGTGGATGTAACTGGGTTCATCTATGTGGGCACATGGATTTGTGAACCATCGTGAAGAAAAAAAGAAAAAAACGAAAATCATGATATATGTCCATTGTCATACTACATTCAAAATTTGCCTTAAGACATCTCCAAACATGAACTAGGAAATTTCAAAATAGTGAACAATGGCTTCCTCAAGCCATGTCATTATCTTCACTTAGATCTTCAGTCAGCATGCTCTCTAGCTACATAGCTACAATAGTAATGACCTTAACATAGCTATAATAGTAATGACATTTGACCTACACAATGAATCTACAATGACCATCTCTAGGTCGAAACTGTAGAAAGAGAAGTAAAAAGGTCGAGCTTGAAAATAATTACAACAAAATCAGTAAAAAAATTTGACCCTAACGTTCCCAATCTTGGGGTTCCATGCACCCGTTTTCGGGATTCGGCGCACCCAATTAGACAAAAGAACTCAAATTTTGGTTGCAAAGAACCTAGTGCTTACTCGGAGAACCTGGTTCTTTTGGGTGCGTTTTAGAAGAACCTGTACCCAAGCCCAGTACTTAGAGATGAGAACCCAGGATTCGAGAATCCCACCCCTGGGTTCACGAACCCATGCAACATAGCTGAAAATTAAACTTGATAACAACAGAATGACCAATAAGAATTTGATTTGATTTGATTTGATTTATTTATTTTTTTCAGAGAAAAAAACATAACATTTTATTATGAAAAGAGAAAATGTTTTACACGAGCTTAATCCATGTTCGCTCTTGTCTATTGTCCAACAATAGAACAAATATGCACTTTTCATATACTAGTCAAAAAAACCCATGTTACTACAAAAATAACAACAATGTAATCCCACAAGGGGACGCAAAAATATATGATGTTGAGGAGAACTACAAGACATAAGCACGGATAACACAAAAGCACTATATCAGTAATAGGAAAGGACGAGAGACAAAAAAGACCAAAGGATGCACAAAAGACAAACTAGGAAATCATGATTAGATATCAAAGGAACCATTGCTTCTAATCGTGCCATCCACGACTCACTCAAAATTCATTTTCCCGGGGAAAAGAGACAAAGCTCACTTAGAAAGAGCATCGACATTAGAGTTTTGTTCTCTATAAATATGTTGGAAAGATATCTCAGAGAGCCTTTAATTCTTGAATCATTTGCATCCAATTGCAAAGAGAGGGAATCTACAAAGCGTTCCTACAGTGGATCCAATGGATCATGGTGAGAGAATCCCAAACGATCAAGATCCGATCAATGATGAGCCATAGGGCAACTTGTAGGGCAGCTTATAAAGTCAACATTTTGGCCCTGTAGTTATCCCCATTGTCTCCAAACCAACGAAAACGAAAGAGTAAGACTGGGTCAAATTGGAGAGAGACACCACAACCACAACGCCCCCAAATGAGGCTCCATCAAAATAGAAAATTGGGAAGATGTCATCTAAATCAACAACAGTAATAGACCGGGGAGAGGTATTGGGAACCCATGGGCCAATATCTTGGAAATGGGCTACGATCCACAAAGAATACATATTGGCATTAGGAGAAATATCTTAAAAATTATATTCATTCTAAGTACTCCAGATTCCCCAGAAAACATATAGAGGAACAACCTAATAGGATTTTTCTTACCATTCCCATGAGCATATCTAAGAGGGAATATATTAATTATCACCGATAATATGGATCCTTAAGAGAAAGGAAACCTTCGCCCACATGTCAGTTACAAAGGGACAAAGTAAAAAAATATGGTGGCAATCCTCCATGTCGGACCTGCAAAGGGAGCATTTGCTAGGGCCCATGAAGCCTTTCTTCAACAATATATCCCAAGTTAAGATAGAAACATAAGATATGTAGAGGTACTTCCTAGCTCCATAGGTGTCCAAATATATCAACATAGGGAAGGGATTGAATACTAGAGGAGATATGATTGTATGCTTCCTTAGAAGAAATCCTTCTGTTGTGCAAATGGTTTCCCAAAACCAATCTATCTAGTCGTTGTGACAAAGAGATTCCAACCTGAAAAAGGCAGTTGTGGTATCCTTCCCATTCTCCCTCCAAGATATCCAAGATCCTGATTTTCCATGCATGAGGGCAGGAAAAAACATATAGTGACAACTCACAACCCTTCCAAATGATGGCCAAATTGTTAAGACCCTATCGATTCAGGATGTTGATAGTGGGAGCTAAGAGGAAATTACTGTCGGGCATACCTTTAATGGCATCCATCCCAATTTGGATCCTTTGGCCTTCACCAACTGACCAACTACATTTTTTAATTAATAACTTTAATTTCTATTTGTTTATTTTTATGTTTACAATTTTAAGCTGTGATTTTTTCTATTTATACCATACACACTTAAATTATATAAATTTATATATTTATAAAAAATTATAATAGAAGTGCAATATTTCAATAAAATATAAAATATAGAAAATAAAAATGTGTAAATTAAAGAAATGTTTTAACTTTTAAATTTTGTTGTCATATATATATATATATATAATATACAAACTATAATTATATAAATTTATATATTTATAAAATTATATAAAACTATATATTTATAAATAGTTATAATAGAAGTGTAATATATATATATATATATATATATATATATATTATAATATCTTAAATTTTAAAATTTAAATTTTGTTGTTATTGTCGAAGGAAGATGGTGCCTCTCACATTTATTTACCAGTCAAAACTTTAATAAGTCTTGAAGGGAATATTAATGTATAGTGAAATTCCTATGGATTAGAATTATGTAATAACACAACTTAAAGAGGCCTATTTTTTAACTCAAAATTATCCTGGTGCTTTTTCTCACTGTGACCATCAATATTGCAATGACTATAATGCTTGGAAGGGATATTTGCACTAATATGCAATGGTTATCATCTTTTTATCCTTTTTCCATTTCCACTTATTATTCTTTTCCTTGGAAGCATCTTGGTGCTTGTTCCTCTTTGATATACTTGGCTACCCTATCTTATGGCCTATGTTTTCTAGATATTTTGCTTACACACATGCTTTATCCATTGTCCTTTGCTTGAAAATCATCACTTGCTTTTTTAGATGACTATTTAGAGCCCCATATACTTGAGGAGTACATTTGGGTTCTTGGGAATGATACCCATTTTTATGTCCATAGTTTTTAACTTGGTGGTGTACTTCTATATATTTGTCACTTACCTCTACCAGAAGTAGGGCCATAAGATCCATTGGTCATCTACATACTCGATAGGTTATAATTGAGACTTAATGAGGAGTTTGAATTCCTCCCACCTAGTTACTACAAGACCACCCTTAAACTAAGTATTTATGTATGAATTTCTCACTAGATTAATGCATGCGTAACATCTCTCCAAAATTACCTAGTAACTATTATGATTTTTTTGTTTTAATTTGATACATACATTAATTTTCACAATAAAAGGGTAACTCTTAATTTTTCATGAAAAGAGAGAATATCTCATTACCATGTCAATATTGATTCATTTTCTTTAGTAATAAACCTTATGACATCTTTCCATTCTTGAGTTTTGTTTGAATCCCAAATCTTAGGGTTGGCATTGTATTTAAATTGTCATCTCCTGCTCCTCATGCTCACATTCATTTCGACACTCGTTTTTTTTCTAGCCTAAAGGCCATGACTATGCGAGGTCCTTGGCCTAGCACAAGCCCACACCTATATTTTAAATGATAAATGTTAGTAATTTGTTCATTTAAATTACAACATTTATAATCTTGTATAAGTTATATCACCACACACAATGCATTTTTAATGACCTTATGTTACTATAGTGTCGTGCACAATATATATATATATATATATATATATATATATATATATATATATATATATATATATATATATATATATATATATATATATATATATATATATATATATAACTAACATCGTTGATACCTCTTCATGGTTACATATATATGTGAAATGTATTAAACGGCTAAGCCATAAAAGGGCCCTCATGGCACCTCGTTCTTACACAAAGGTTATATTGTGCTCCATCCACATGACAAATCCACATGGATAAATTTTGTAGGTTGGGACATGCTCCAACCACGTGGTATCCCCTTGTCAACAATGGTGATCATTTAGAATTAATCAACATTAGGGATGAGGTTTGGTACCATTAGGGTAACCACCTACCCTTGGCTCATCTGCCACATTGTTCTATTTGTATTTTTTCCCAATTGAAAGTTCAACTTTGCAACTCTGAAGGAGGACATGGAATGTTGAGATTCAACAAGATGAGGATCCTAGTGAAAATTAAGCACCTACACTAGGATGGAGCCTTAGGCTATTTTTAGGTGTAAGTCTATTTTTAGAATGCATGAGAAAATTCTATTTATAGATGATGTCTATTTATAGATGGTGAGAAAATTCTATTTATAGATGATGTTATATTTTTAGATGCATGTGCGAAGTCTATTTATAGATCGCATGTCTATTTATAGAATGCATGTCGACTATTATTATCTCTTAATAATAGTTGGACAATAAACATTAATCTATTCCCAATGAGCACTTGGAAATAGTTAACTGAAGTGTCAAATCAGTTAGCTAAGTGAATTTTGAGTTGAGTGGTTGGTTGGTGGGACATGCAAGTGGACTTAGTTGTAACTGAGTGATTCAAAGTTGTAACAAAGTTGGATGTGTAGTTATGTGAGTTGTAAAATAATTTAACTCAGTTAAGTGAGTTAAACTCAGTTGTTCTAGTTGTAACTGAACATACACTAGTGAGAGATCAGTGAATTAATTATGTAATTAATTCACAATCAGTGGTCTTACATGCAACTAAAGATTTACTATTGTTAACTACATGCATGTCAGATCCAGTGGAGACCCAGTTAAGAGATAGGTGAAAGGGACAGTTTGACTATCAGTTGTGACATTAGTGGGTACACTCATGCAACCACACACACATTGGATGTGCCTATGAGGATTGCGCAGTAAAGGAAAGAAATATATCATTCATTCAGGGATTGTTATTAGCAGGGATTGCACAGTGGAGGCAGGCTGCTAGGAGGAAGTAAATTGGCGCATGTATTTGCCAATTTTTGTATGACAGTGTGAGACGATTGTATATTGTACTGAGAGCTCTTGGATTGGAGCTTTGTATAAGATTGTTTCATGATCCATGATATATACATAACATATGATAGTGGGGTTTTTAGCTTTATGCTTCCTGGTAAAAACATATGTGTTATGTGTGATTGATCTTTCTTCATGTGTTTGCAATTGGCGACCGTGTTTTAAATTCCACAAAGGTTTTTGTAGAAGCGATTATGTATTTAACAGTGGCATATAATTTTTAGATCAGGAGAATCCAGGCAATACATAATTGCATTAAAATTTCTACATGGAAATATAGTAAGTAAAAAAAATTGTAAGGATACATCCATGAATTGGTTATCTCTAAACGGTTTTCCATGAATACCAATTCTATATTCTTTGATGAAGACAGAGTTTCCGAAGCAGGTGTACATTGACCCTTTACTTTCACATATACTTGTTTTTCCTTTAATGTCTTACGTCACAATTTCTTGGAAATAATTTTCTCATGGAGTCGAGCTTCTAACTCTTGAAATTTTTGTATTTTTGGCAAGGATAAGACATGACTTCTTTTAGGGTTTCGGTCGTGACATCTGAACTTTCTGTGACACTTTGGCTTTGCCCCTTTTTTCTCATTGTATTGTGGTAGGTAAAAAATCTATGTTTGACAATATACGTTATCTTTTTTTAACCTTAGCTCCACTTCTTACCAGTAGGGTTCTCTGTATTTTATTGTGCTAACCGAGTTCAAATTCCACTACACTTGGAAGTAACATGGGGTCTTGCTTAATTCTTCCAAGGTACAATACTTAGAATGGCATAAGTCCGTTCATAAATATTCTTGTATATTTTTCTTATCAGGACACCTCGGTGAAATCCCAAAGTTGGGAAACACTTTTTGGCGGATGGCCAAAATTTGTGTGAAATTTTTAATTTCTCGTTAGAGAAAATAGTCAACTCAAATTCTCGTCCGAGAGATTTTTAAAGTGTCACGCGAGAGTTAGATTGAGCTTGACCGGAGTTAAAATACTCTCGGACGAAAGTTAAGTATGTTCTCATCTGAGAGTTTTATTTACATAAACTCTCGAGTAAACTCTCGAACGAAAGTTCTAAAAATCTCAACCTAGAATTGTCTTAACTCTCGTCCGAGAGTTTTGTTCTTATTAAAAACACCCAAATCTTTTCTCCCCTGAAATCATGTACAGGTGCCAGGGTGCTGGTGTGTATCCATCCCTTCACTTATTTCTTCTCGTGCTTTTTTTTATTTATATTAGAATATCACCATTTTCTAACTTATGGTTTAAACGAAAAACACATGAGATATTTTCATTATAATTCTTTTTTAAGTCTATGTTAAAAATTTAAATTCAAAACATGACAACAGCGGTAACTTATATAAACCAACTAAATTATTAAATAAATATTAATTTTTAATATAAAAATTAAATTTATACAAACCAACTAAACTACTAAATAAATAATAAATTTTAATATTAAAATTAAACATATACAAACCAACTAAACTACTAAATAAATATTAATTTTTAATATTAGAATTATACAAACTAACTAAACCACTAAATAAATATTAATTTTTAATTTTATACTAACCAACTAAACTACTAAATAAATATTAAATTTTAATATTAAAATTAAACATATACAAACCAACTAAACTATTGAATAAATATTAATTTTTAGTATTAAAATTATACAAACTAACTAAACTACTAAATAAATATTAATTTTTAATATTAAAATTAAACAATAAAAAATATTATTAGCAACCACATGTATGTCTACATCACATGTACATGCCATATTAAATGTATTTGCACACATCAAATTATAATATTAAAACGAAAAGTACTAAATAAATATTAGTTTTACACCACCGAACTAAATTAAATAAATATTACGGTATTTGGTTCATATAAGCAACCATTTCTTGGCGCATATAAGGGTTCTTGACAAGGCTATTGTTAATATTTAAATGTAGAAAAATAATTGTAAAATAAATACCTACCTCTCTGCCTATTACTCACTTGTCACGTGAATAGTATGAACGAACATATATATAGAACTCTCGTACGAGAGTTTCTGCCCAACGTAAACTCTCGTCCGAGAGTCTCTGCCCAACGTAAACTCTCGGGCGCAAACTCTCGGTAGAGAGTTTGTACAACTTTCGGACGAGAGTATAGTCGCATGGTTAAATTTAACCTGTGGTGGTTTAAACTCTCGGTCGAGAGTTTAAAAAATGTCTCGCCCAAGAAATTATCTCGACCGAAAGTTTTTGGTCAACGAAAAACCCAGAAAATTCTACAGTTTTCAGGAACCTGCAACTTTGGAGGGGTGGAACACCTACAAAAACAAAATGTTATATTTCATACCAGGTACCATTATATTCATCTCTGAATCTAGTTTCTGATGATGTAAGATTTGTGGAGTTTCATTAAAAATTTCAATTTGTTATTAATTTTTTACTAAACTGTGTCACTGTGGAATTTCATTGTTCGGAAAATTTCAATGAATGAAAATTCAATAACTTTAAAATGACGATACCAAAAAATTCAGAAAAATCATATTGCATTTCCTCTCCATGTCTACTTCAAAAGGGTACTCTCATTTTTCTTATTGACGATCACATTGAAAAGAAAATCTAGGGTTCATAAAATGTACTGAAACATCACCGTTTTTTTGTCTTCGTCCATTTCAAAAAATAATAAAAAATAGTGATTTAATATGAAAATTACCAAAAAATAGTCAGTGCACTAGTGCAATATATTGAAATTATGATGATATGGTTTATTTCCAAAAAATGAATAACCTTCACTAAAAAAAGTTAGGGTTCAAAAAGTGACTATTTATGTTTGCTTGAAAATTTCAAGTATATGTAGTTAGTAAACAACAAATTTACCCCTCTATATGTCAATATATATATATATATATATATATATATATATATATTTTTAAATATGAGTATGGAGGTAATAAAATTATCTACAAATCTTGTTTTTATGTCAAAGCATAATTTGCATTGAAAATATGAGTTTAGCGGAGTTGAAGTTGAAAAAAAATAGAAAATTACAATTTTCAACGTCAAAAAAGGGAAAAAAGTGTTTCCCAACTTCACATTTTCACTGCTGGTCTGGCTAGGGTTTTGATTTTTTTAGTAGGTTAGCCCTCATTGCTTTAATGGGAATTAATTCGAAGTATAAATACTATTGGTTCATTTGTTTACAAGGTTTCTGGTTCAACCTAGCTCTTCCAGGTTTTCATTTCTTGATATATCTCCCATAGTACTTTTATAAGTGTTTATAAAAGTGTTGTCGCTGCGAAAAACACCCTCCAAAATTTTTCCTACACTGGAATTTTGGAGCCTATTGTGGATCTTATGATCAGTCATTCCATATTCATTTCTTGGTCAATTGATTCTTTTGAGCTCCCTTCTTGGATTGTAAGTGTCGAGGTCACTTGTTCACACAAGCTCAGTCTGCAAAAATTTCATGAGCACATCATTTTACACAAGATTTAACAAGCATAGCACAACCCATCAATACTTTTTCGGTGTGATGATCAACCTATTTCGACAGTTAGTGTGCACTTTCATTAACATTTTCTCACTTTTGGCTCCTATTGTACTTCTATTTCAGTAAGTTTTTCAAATTTCCTCTTTTATGTGCCTTCGATTTCGTGATTGGCATTTTCATGTTTCTGACTGTCACTTTCACTTTATTTCACCTTAATTAGTGTAATTTTTATGCTATCTTTGCTCTAGCATGTGTTGCTTTCACCGCCATTTGCATATCGGAAGTGTCATTCACACTTTTCTCTTCGTATGGAAAATGTCGTCTTTTGGCATAGGAAGTGTCGCTTATCATGTAAAGTGGAGTTTTGGCTTGTTTAAAATGGTAAATTTGGTGTTTATGAGTCCCTTTATTCATGTATACATGATTTACACTCATTACCAAATTTTGATGCATTATCTCATAAGTGTCGTCATTGTCATCGCAAAGTGTATCTTTAGTGTCGCACTTTGGGAAAGTCATGGAAATGTCATCGCATTGAGTGAAGTATGTTGTTCATGTATTCTAAGTGAACAATGTTTTTTATTCAAATTTTCTAAGTGTGTGATCATGCTCAAGTTTTATCCTTGTTCATTTTGGTCCCACTGATTCCTAACTTAGCTTCATCCGGAAAATTTCACTCCTGGGCAACTTGACCTCACTTAGCCTTCCCAAACTATGCATTGTGAAGTATTAACCCTCAAGCCCTGACCTTACCTCTTGGAACTGTGCATTGCATAGCCATAGTGCCTAGCCTTGACCCTTGAGCTCTACAACTGTGCAATTTTTTCCTCCCAGTCAGCCTTAACTGCGCACTGTGTAGTGTCAAGCCTCAATATTTCATTTTGATACCTTGAGCTACATAAATGCATAATACTTGAGACTGTTATCCTATTTTAAATGTGAATTGGGAAACTTCAAGCCTCAATCTTGAGCCCTTGAACCCCTCAACTACGTAATCTCAATCTTGTTCTTATGTCTGAACTGTGCATTGGGAAACTTCAAGCCTCAAGCTTGACCTCCTTAGTTCCCCAACCATGCAGTCACTAGCCCAGGCCCCAAAAACTACACACTATGTAGTCTCAAGCCTCAAGCCTCCGTCTTGATCCCTTGAGTCCCTCAAATCCACAATCCCTCTACCCAGACATCCAGAACTACGCATTGCATGGTCACAAGCCTCAAGCCTCCAGCCTAAGTTCTTGAGTCCCTCAGGTGCGCAATCATTTGACCTTGAACATGTTTAACTACACATTGCATAGTATCAAGTCTTAGTCCCAGAACTTGGCCTCTGGAGCTGTGAAGTCCCTGGGTTAGTCACTCAATCGGTCACCAGTTCCATCCCTAACAAGTGATTTCATGAAACATCCCAGGTTAGAGGTTTATCAAATTGATGTCATATTTTCATGAGTGGATTTTAGCCGAAGGTATTATATTGTCATGATAGGATGTTGATGAATGGTATGGAGAAGGAAACCATGCTAGAAGACACCTAAGGAGCTAAGGAAATAATATGATCATCAGGTAAGAAGATGAAAGAACATTGGATTATAACAGAAGACCAAAGATCAAGACTGCAAGAGGAATCCATCTAATTCACAACCATTTAAAGGTTAAATATAAAGAAAAAATCATTTCTCTCATGAAGATGAAATATTGGATACATATATTATTGAAGACAAAAAGAAAGAAGTAACAAGAAGGACATCTTGGCACTACAACATCATCATGTGTTGAAAATTGTAACTATGTTCAATCTTCATAAGTGTAATTGAGTCACTATGTAATGTACTTGACAAAAAAATAAAGAAAATATTTTTTATTATTATTAAAATGAGTTATTAAAGCATGGGCTTCATGCTTGGGTCATAATTATAATAGTCAAAGTCCCCATTGTGGACTCCTAGGATTAATATTGAGTCATTAGAGTCATTGTACCTTTTATAAGACCCTTCTTGGGCTTTCTAATCATGTAAAAATAATTATTTTTGAGTCAAATATGTATTATGTCACCTCCACACCAAGTTGGCCTAAAGTAGATCAATTCGACCTCAAACTGTGAAATTTGACCTCACTTGGAGCCTATTTATTGGAGTAGATCAAATTCATTTGGACCATCTCACTCACTCAAGTTCAATATCTCAAGGAGTAGCTGGGAAAATGTGTGAAATGGGCTAAGGAGGCTAAAAGGAGTGCGAGTTTGGCTAAGGTGAAGGAGAATAATAAATTCAATATTTTGGCACCTATCTCTTTCTCTCTCTCTCTCGTGCCCTAGTTTGGAAGATCAAAGTTTTTTTAGTGTTGTTGCTACCAGTTGCTTCTCGCTGATGCATGTTGCTTCATAGTCGAAGTTGCTAAGGTGAAATTTCTACTGGCACAAGGTCAAAAATCTGAAAGGGTTGACTTAGTGTGGAGAAAGGTCTGGTCTATGTATAGGTTGAAGAGTCTAAAGGAAAAATATTGAAGAAAGGTAATTTTGACTGGGTTTTCCCCTTAAGAGGGGTTTTTCCCTGGAAGAGTGTTTACACCTTGTGTCTCATGTTTTTGTGATCTTCATACGCACATAATTTGGTAATTGATTGGTGAAAGATAATATAATAAATCATTGAAATAAGGCAACATAATTCATAAGTAATTATCAAGAAATAAGAAACCAAACCCTAATCTACTAGTATTTATTTCTTAACATGGTATCAGAGCTAAGGTCAAGAAATATTGAATACCACTTTGTTGGCTCAAAGGAAATGTCTACTCCCTCTATGACAAGCTAGATAAGAATGGGATTCAATATTGCAGGAAGTTAGATCAAGAAGTTCTTCCACTACTTCAACAAGGTCAAGGATCAAGGGTTCTTAGTTGCTCTTACAGGTTCTCTTAGTGATGATAATGCATGGATCATTGATAGTGGAGCATCAAGACACATGACAAGAGAAATAAAACAACTTCATACTCTATCAAAGGAACTGTCTTCTCATGTAGTGGAATTGGGAGACAACAAAATCTATGATGTTAGAGGCCTACGATCAACATATTTGAGGTTGGAAAATGTAGCTAAGCTACATTTCAACAACATACTATATGTTCCAAGTTTGAAAAATATTTTTCTTTCTATTTATTGTTTAGAAGATAAAGGGTATAGAGTTGCATTTGTTTATGGAAAAGTTTTGGTTTAGGGAAAAGAATCAAGTATTGATAATGCTAAAGTTATTGGACTTTGTGAAGGAAGCCTATATAGAGTCATTACAACACCTCCTCAATCTTTGGTTCATATGGATATCAATCCCATTGATCTATGGCATATGAGATATGGTCATCTACATTACAATGTCATTCCTACTCTTATAAACTATTTCATGGCATCCCCAATATCAAATAATTTCTTGAGGAACCTGCAAGGGATGTTCTTTTGGTAAAAATACAAGAAAACCATTTCCAAATAGTGAAACGAGGTCTAAAGAAACAATAAACCTCATTCATTTTGATGTGTGTGTTTGGAAAATCACTTGGAGGTCATATTTACTATGCAACACTCATATATGACCATTCTAGAAATACATGGCTCTACCTTCTCAAGAAGAAGGATGAACTATTTGAGAATTTCAAGGAGTTTAGATATGAAGTGGAAACCCTAACTGAAATAAGAATAAAAAATATGAGGTCTGATAATGGTGGGGAATACACTTCCAAATAGTTAATTGCATATTGTAAAGAAGAATGGTTTAAGAGGGTGTTCATTGTTCCCTATTATCCTGAACAAAATGGGGTACCTGAAAGAAATAATAGGTCAATTGAAGAAGGCATTCGAATAATGCTCCTTGATCAAGACCTACAAAAATTATTATGGGGAGAAGCAACAATGACAACCGTATACATTCAAAATATAAGTCCTCATAAAATTCTTGAGAAAATCACGCCCAAGGAAGTATTCACTGGAAAGAAGTTGAGTGTGGATCATATTTGAATCTTTGGTAGTCCTTCCAACATTAAAGTTCCAAAAGACAAGAGAAAGACGTTAGAATCTACAAGCATCAAAGGAATCTTTGTTGGATATAGTCTCTCCTCAAACAAATATAGAATCTACATCAAAGAAGGAAGACATATTGAAGTAAGGAGGGATGTCATATTTGATGAAAATCAAGCCTACAAAAGATCCAAGGACATTCCTATTGATTCTGATGATGAATACATACCTATATTCGAAGAAGAAGAAGTACACCATGACAATCATACTACTATTCAAGAAGAATAATAAGGACCAAGTGATCCTATTCAACCCATGGTCATAACAACCACCAGGAAAAGGCCAAATTGGTTAAAAGCAACCCTTGAAGATGTTGAAATACATGAAGTTGTGAAAGGAACCTTTAGAGAAAGAAAAAGGTTGAAGAGATACTCTGGATATGATGAATATATAACAAAAATAATTGAAGTTGAACCATCTACATTCAAAGAAGTTGCACATCAAGAAGTTTGGAAGAAGGCAATGTAGGAATAATATCAATCCATCATGAATAATGGAGTTTGGGAAATCATTCCTAGATCTAGTGACAAATTGGTTGTCACCTCTAAATGGATCTATACAGTCAAGCATCCCATTGATGAAAGTATAGAAAAGTGCAAGGCCATATTTGTTGTAAGGGGTTTCTATCAAAAGGAAGGCATTGATTATGAATAAACCTTTACACTTACTACAAGGTATACTACCATTAGGTATTTGGTTTCATTGACTGCTACAATGGGTTGGAATATCCATCAAATGGATGTGAAGACCGATTTTTTGAATGGGACCATTGATGAGGAAGTATACATCGAACAACCCGAGCGATTTGAGGCAACTAATAGAGATACTCATGTATGTCTACTCAAGAACCCCCTATAGGGTTTGAATTAAGCACCTAGGGCATGGTATGCAATAATGGATGCATACCTTCTAACAATTGGGTTCATGAAGAGTGTCGTTGATCCAAATCTATACATCATTAAGGTTGAGGATAATGAGCCAGTCATTATCCTACTATATGTGGATGGTCTATTCATCACTGGTATGGAGCAAAGAATTAAAGAGTGCAAGAAGATGCGGGTAGCTGAATTTGATATGAAGGATCTAGTACTAATTGACTATTACCTGAGTCTGGAAGTATAGCAAAAGCCCGGGGATATATATTTGGGGCAAGGAAAGTATATCATCGAGTTATTGCAGAAATTTGGGATGATGGATTCCAAGCCCATGACCACTCCTATGATCACCAATCTCAAGAATTTGAGGAGCTCTGACTCAAGTCTCATGGATCCTACCTCCTATTGAAAGTTGGTAAGATCCATGTTGTATCTGGTAAACACTAAGCTAGATATATGTTTTTTTGTAAAAATTCTTAGTCAGTTTTAGTTGGAGCCTCATCATGATCACTGGACAATTGCGAAGAAAATATTGAGATATTTTCATGGAACTATACATCATTGCCTAAAGTATTAGTGTAAGGAAGTCAAGATAATTGGATTCATAGATTCTGATTGGGTTGGAAGTGAGACCAATAGAAGAAGCACTACTGGTGGATGCTTTAGTTTGGGAGATGTTATGGTCTCATGGATGAGTAGGAAGCAAGATCTCGTTGCGTTGAGTAGTGTTGAGGCAGAATATGTGGCTACATGTGAAGTAGGAAAATAGGTTGTATGGTTTAGGAAGCTTATGCAATATTTGTTTGAGAAGCCTCTATGTCCTAATAAGATCAATTGTGACAACCAAAGTTGTATAAATATGTCTGGAGATCCTATGTTTCATGCTAGGACAAAAAATATCAACAATAAGTTCCAATATATGATTAGGAACTTGGTGCAGGATGGGATCGTGAAGCTGGAGTATGTACTAACAAATGAATAAGTAGCTGACATACTAACAAAGTCTCTTCCTAATAAGAATTTTGGATATCTTCGAAACATGCTTGGTTTAATAGATGTTATTGATATTGTTGCTAAAAAATTGGAAGACATTTGTTGAGGATTTGTGAATGAAGCATTTCCTAGGAGGACATCGGGGCGACACTATGTGTTGATTTCTAGTTCTCGAAGTAGGGAGGTTGTTGTTGGTCTTAGAGAGATACGCACCTGGATCCCTGGCTTGATGGTTAGCAAGTAAGCCTAATGGTACCTATAGAGGCTGAAATATTTAGTCCATCATAGTCCCACCTCTTTATTTGGATAGATTTCCCTCGTCAAGAATCTAGTCCATGGAATTGTGGTGCCTAAACTCTTCGTAGTTCATATAGTTTGAGATATTCCTCATGAATACCTCCCTAGTTAAGAGGGAGTATTTAAAATTTTAAATATGCTCAATCTTCATAAATGTAATTGAGTCACTATGTAATGTACTTGTCAAAAGAATAAAGAAAATGATTTTTATTATTATTAAAATGACTTATTAAAGCATGGGTTTCATGCTTGGGTCATCATTATATTAGTCAAAGTCCCCATTATGGACTCCTAGGATTAATATTGAGTCATTAGAGTCATTGTACCTTTTATAAGACCCTTCTTGGGCTTTCAAATCATATAAAAAGAAGTCAAATATGTATTATGTCACCTCCACACCAAGTAATCCTAAAGGAGATAAAATTGGCCTCAAACTGTGCAATTCAACCTCACTTGGAGTCTATATATTGGAGCAGATCAAATTCATTTAGACCATCTCACTCACTCAAGTTCGATATCTCAAGGAGTAGTTGGGAAAAGTGCGAAGTGGGATAAGGAGGATAAAAGGAGTGTGGGTTTGGCTAAGGTGAAGGAGAAGAATAAAATATAAATTTTGGCACCTCTCTCTCTCTCTCTCTCGTGCCCTTGTTTGGAAAATTGAATTTTTTCTAGGGTTGCTGCTACCATTTGTTGCTCGTTGTTGCATGTTGCTGCATAGTCGAAGTTATTGGGGTGAAATTTTTGCTACTACAAGATCGAAGATCTAGAAGGGATGAATTGGTGTGGATAAAGGTCTGGTCTATGTCTAGGTTGAAGAGTTTCAAGGAAAAATATTGAAGGAATAAATCTTCAACTGTGTTTTCCCCTAGAGAGGGGTTTTTCCCTGGCAGAGAGCCTACATCTTGTGTCTCGTGTTTTTGTGATATTCATACACACATAACTTGGTAATTTCTTGATGAAAGATAATATATTAAAGAATTAAAAGATTCCAACATATTCACAAGTAATTATAAACAAAGAAGAAATCAAACCCTAATCGACTAGTATTTATTTCTCAACATCATGCAGTCCATGTCATCAGTGTCATATCATGTCGTATCATGAGTCAACATGTGCCACATAATTTGTGGATTATGTAAATTCTATATTGGAAAATTTAATGTAAAGTGGAAGTCCAAGAGTCATCCACATATTGTGAAAAGTCATGTGGGAGTCAAAAGGTCATAAAGAAGTCAAAAAATCATGCAGATGGTCCAAGAGTCACATGGAAGGTGAATGATCACCCCATTTTTTATATATACACCCTCATTGTACATGCAAAGGAATTTTCACATTAGCTCCTCCTACCACAAATTAGAGAGGAAGATATTTATTTTGGAGGAGCGAGTGACTGCTCTAATGCTCTGCTATTGGGGCTAGTGGTGTCCATTGTCTTGATGTATCTTCGAACTTTTACTTAATTCAAAAGCTTGTTGAGTTGATACACTTTTATGTATATGTTGTGAATATTTTGAGACTATTCTTTGAATGTTTGTGATGTATGTTGTTTTCATATATACTAAGGAAATTGAACTATTTTAGCGGCTTTGGTATTTATTTTGTTGAATGTGTGTTTTATTTTCTTTAATAATCATTTCTTCCTTGTGAACTATTTTACTCATTGATTAATGATTCATTCTTATGTATGTGCTCATGTTCCATTTCTACATTAGTACTATTACTTTTATTTAAAGGGCCCACTTTTCTCTCCCCTTTCCAAGGACCTTGATACTTTCTGCAGCTGAAAATTTCACAAGGCATACTCACTTGTTGATCTGAAGATACCTATGTATTACTCTCTTGTGCCGAATTTTGTAGCCAAGGAAAATCTACAAGGATACTTGGTAGCCAGGTTGACACCTAAATGGGCCTCTTATTCCAAATAGTGTGAGGTATAATTTGGAATTTATATCGTGGAGGCCCCCTTGGTTGAGATATTTCTAACACCATCCAAATAATGGCACTATAAGGAGGGCTAGATGACAAGCTATGCCTGTTGAGTCTATTTTAAACCTCTTGTCTAAAATGGCTCACCCTCAAATCATACTCCCGGGGTTTTTTTTCTAGCCTATCCCCTAGTAAAATTTTAATCCTCAATGAGCCTCTTCATAACTTGTCCCAATTAAAGTTTTATGGTGAGGATGGAACATCCATAACAAAGTACATCTCTTATTTTATTAAATTTTGTGAATATTACAAAATTGATGATGAATATTTTGCATGTATCTCTTTCTCCTCATCCTTGAAGGTCATGTAAATAAATGGTGTCATACCTTACCACATGCTTCCATCCATTCTTTTCATCATTTCCTCAAGGAGCTTAATCAATGATTTGATAGGTATAATTATTGATATGTTTATAAAAGAATCAATCAGTTAATAATGAAGCCTAATGAATCAGTTGATAATTTATTTAATTGATTCTTTCACCTTTGTTGTGAATTTCCTGAAGAATATATGGATTGAGATTTCTTAAAACAAAAGATTTAGCATTTGGTTCATATCTCTTTGCATGATGAACCTGAACCCCCTTATTTTTCTACTTCCCCAACTCTTGTGAATCATGAGACACCTCTCATTTTAGAGGAGGAATTTACTGCTCCTTATGTTCCTTGTCCTTCTCCTTTTCCAGTTCTGATGAGGGTGCCTCCGTGTAATGATAATAAAGTTGGGAAATTTTTAGATCAAATTCCTAATACACCTCTTCATCCTCCCCTTTTTCATGATTCAGATATAATGGAAGAAATCATGGAATTGCTCTCAAAGCCTATGGTGAAGGCTAATCCACTCTTTCCTCAAGATGACTTTAACACTCTTAACATCAGTCTTGAATATAATTCCACTGAAAATGTCAATTCTTCAAGGGACATCTATCATCCTCTATCATCTACATGTCATGAATTTGTGTAATATCATGATATTCTTGATCAATCTAGTCCACCAACTAGCTCTTCATTCTCTCTTTATTTTTGAGTTTTTAGTTCAAATTGCAATCAAATACAAGGAAATCACATTACATTGGTAGAGGAGGATGAAAGTGAAGAGATTGTTGACCTCTTTTCCCTTTTTCAAATTCCACAATGTCAAGATGAGGGGCTTCAATTCTTGGATGATTTTCAATATGATAATATCGGTAGTGAATCAAATGTAATCAATTCCTCTAATAAATCCATAGCCTTGGGAAACAATCATTTTGTTGATGATGACTTTGTGATGTATGCGATCACCAATGCCCAGGTGCATCAATTGATCTTTCTGTTTCTCATGAAGATTTTAATTTAGATATAGAATCTAATTCGGTCAAAGAAGATGTTCTTATCGAAATTTCCTCTTCATCTCTGACAGCAACAAAACTGAAAGTCGGCCCCTAGGAGAGCTGGTCTGCTAATGTAGCTCTGTCAGCATTTTCACCTCTATTGACTCAATTCCTTGCCACGTGGTCTTCCACAACTTCTTGTAATTTTATTTATCAATTTCGGAGAAATTGACAAATAAATATACTCAGCAAACTTTGGAAATTTAATTATATCTCCTGAAATTTATATTCTATCGCCAAACCTTGTAACCAAGGTTTAACCCTTCGAAACTTTATATTAATATCCGATGCTTTTTTTAAACAAACAACCTTATAATGGACCTTTGGCTCCGGGCCCACATATATAATCAATGGCCCAATCAAATACACGCACCGTACCTTGGTTAACCTCCGGGCTACTTCCGAACGTGATGACCGCTCGATTAGCCTTCCTCTAGATCGACGACGTTAGTCGATGTCGCACTACCTCCTCAGTCGAACGTTAGCGTGCGATGGAAACGCGAAAAGGTGGTTTTCGGGGTCCCACCTTATGCTACGTGTCGGCTGCTCTATGGAATCGCTCCCAAATGGAAAATACCGCTTACTCTACAAAATCAGTGAAATATGGCAGCTCGGTTTCGCAAATCCACTCGTGGTTTTGGAACAGTGATCGACCAAAGGTTAAGTCAGGGTTACGCTATCCTTTGATTCACCAACTCAGGGTCTAACCTCGGCAAGATTTCCAATAGAAAAACAA
Organism: Pinus albicaulis; assembly: GCA_034641835.2. NCBI lineage: Eukaryota > Viridiplantae > Streptophyta > Pinopsida > Pinales > Pinaceae > Pinus > Pinus albicaulis. Next base: position 1,088,878,364 of record CM076574.1, read on the forward strand.
GTCTATCTCTGTGTAAGCGGGGTTTTCACTACTATGGGACAGAGCTCAATAACCACAACAATACGCAGACCTCTTCCTCAGGTGGGATCTAATTCAACAGATTTCATCCAGACAATTCAAGAGAAATAATGGACAAAGAGATACAACAACCCAACTCAACAATCATACACAGACTAGTGTTCAATCGCCTCATGACTAAACAAATTCCTTCACAATATCAATTCAAGACAATTCGGTGACCAACGAGCATTGAAATTTATTTAACCAGAAGCAATTGTTTAACACATGGATTTTTATTGCAGAAATCTCTCTCCTCTCCATGAGATCCGGGGGTTACATATATACATAAACATTTGTCTCTTCGGTTCCTCTGCGAGGACCGTTTAGTAAATCAAAAGCCTAATTACAATTATTCAAATAACTGAAACATGACAGATGGATCAGATCCAAACCTATTTGACTTCTATGAGCTCTAACTAATCTAAATGAAATAGGCAGCTAAGGCATTGACACCTTGCTGTTACAATTCAATGATTTTGAACCCTCCTAGCCACAACATGTGGACAAAACCTCCTACATTGCTAGCTAGTGTCTAATGCCCCTGCATCAATCTCACTATACCTTATGCTTTATTATTTGCGATGTATTTACATGCGATGAAGATATTCCACACTCTTCAAGTTCTTCATCGAATGAGTTCACTTCTCAATTATCACTAAGTAGTGAGGTTGCCCATGATGAAAGAGAAAAAAATAAGATCATTGAGTATCCTTTCCATACCATATCATCTATTGTTGTGCATGAAGATAACTCTTCAAATTAGCTTTCTCATGAAATTTCTCTGATTCATAAATCTCTAGGTTTGCGACCAGAAGAATATTTGAATTTGAGTAATTTGATTGCTGAAGTTGTAGAATCTGGTTAAATCAGTAAAATATTATATGGATGCCATATGGTTATTAGTGGTACCATTGACATTAGAGGAAGCAACTATCCTCGCACCATGCATGATCTGATTCAATCTTTAGGATGTGATTTTACAATCCTTTAAAGTTCCGTGACTTATCACGAAGTTGAGGCACTTCAAATTTTGTTGATGGTTATGTCAGGATCTCGTGACTCTGGTAAGCCCCTCGAACTAAGGCAGATATGGTTTCTCTCACATAATCCTTCTCTTTTCATGGTTTCACTCGATGAAAATTTATTTTTGAAAGATGTTTGGTATTCCATATGTAATATTTCAAACTTTCGAGATTTGATTTCTGATCAGATTCAAGATTTTATTTCACATGATTCATCTCCATGCAAGGCTCTTGTACTTAAATAAGTTTCAAAATATGTTTCTCTCATAGAATCATGGAATTTTTAAGTTACCATTTCAAAGACTATATTTGGCCAAAGGAATCATGCCTATTGGATTCATTTCTTAATAGGCAACTCCCAATTTTTCTTTCAAATGTTATATTGCAAATCTTTCCCTTCATCTCACCTGGAATCCTATTGAGTGATAATGAATGCATGAATTATTGCCCGAATCAAATTCTTCTTCATTCACTGTCTTGGTTGGTATCATGTGTTTGTTGTGCTAGAATTCCTTTTAAATTCTTTTGATGCTTACGATGCTTGTATAGTTTGTCACTAGTTACAAGAATATGGTTTATCACATTCAACATGCGAGGAAATTGGTTCTATTGTTCAGATCATTCACACATCAGTTCAAATTGATTTATCTTTTTTAATTACAAATTGATAATCTAATGATTTAATCATCCCATCTGACAATGATGAATGTCATTCAATTTACCATTTTCCCATCAGAAAACTCGATGACAGTCATCCTATATTATTTGATCCTTATGTTTTGAGATCAGACTATTCGGGTACTTGTCAAGCAGCTGAGGCACTTCAACCTTTACTGATGGTTATTTCAGGTCCTCAATATTTTTAATAGCCCTCTAAATATGATTAGATTCATTTTCCATTACAATATTCCCATCCCGATCCCATGCCTTTAATTGAAAATTCATGTTTCAAATATTTCAGGATTCTCAAGAGGATTGTTTCAAGTTTCATGATCCAGTCGTTGAATGGTTGGATAAATATTACTCAGAAAGCTTCATCGTGAATAACAGGTTTTGATATTTCCTCATGCTTTTGAAGAAGTACAATGCAGATGAAGATACGTTCAAAAGAAGCTTCCAAGGTTTTTTCAACTATGGTATTCATTGAAAAGGTAAGAATGGAAACCTGTTAGAAGTAGTGTTTGTGACACATCTTTCTGTCCACAAGAAATACCTTATTTTTTTGTGCAATTTCTTCAAGTGCTTATCTTTTCTGTTGCACATTATTTTAGCTTATTTTTAACCGATCATATCTTTGTGATTGAAATTCGGGAACAACTATGGTGGATACATTGGAAATTTCATTACACTTGACCTTGACCTACTAGTTGTTTAGGTTAGGAGTAGAAATAGTTGTATTCTTGTCTTTTCTTACTTTTTTCTTGCATCATTCTTCGGTTTAGCCTCATTTTTCTTGTTCTTTGGTTTTTATTTCTTTTTGTGTTGTGTCTTTTCCTTTTTCTTCTATAAATGAGACTTTTCATGAAGGGTTTCCTATTTGGGGTCAAAAAACAATGCCGCAAAATAGAAAAACACTTTGTGACATTGCAACATTTTGCCTAACTATATGTCCTTCTTCCTTGTCCTCGTTACACCTTTTGGTCAATTATGTTCCAATGGAAAATACGATCCGTGTGTTAGGAAATCCTTGTGTCGAACCACGATCTCCATGTCTATTCTAGAAACCTCATGCCTACACTCCGGTTTTTATGTTTCACTATTTTCAGGATGATCCAATAAAGTGGAGAAGGACAAGGGGAAAATATAAACAAGAAAACCAATAAAAAAGGTATTATATATGATTTTCTGAAGGTACAACCTCTCCGACTCTCAATAATTCAGGATCCCTCTTCTTCCCATGAAATAAATAAGTTTTGATGCACATTCCTTTATACAATAGATAAATAAAGGTGAAAGAAGAGAAAGGATTCATGCGCATAGAGGTGAAGTAAGCAACTCTCTCGGGGGACTTTCCAGGCCTGCTAGAATAGGAGCAACACCAGAGATGAAAAACTATACTCTAAAAATATAGAGCTCGCGAACTTCATTACCCTATCCTGATTCGAAACATTGTGTGATCGTTGGTATTATGTTTGTGTTTAACTGATTAAAGGAATGAAGGGGACTATGTTTATGCACGGGGAATGGGGCATCCATGGTTATCTGAATGACGATTCAATACTCTTTGAATAATTACACCATGCACAAAAGAATTGGCGTAGGCAGAGAAGCTAGAGTTCTACCAGTGTGTCGGCAAGTGTTTTCTATATGGAAAACACCCCCCAAAATTGTTCCTACACTTGAATTTTGGAGCCTATTATGGATCTTGTGATCAGTCATTCCGTATTCACTTCTTGGTCAGTTGATGCTTTTGAGCTCCCTTCTTGGATTGGAAGTGTCAAAGTCACTTGCTCACACATGCTCAGTATGCAACAAGTTAATGAGTGCATCCTTTTATGAAATATTGAACGAGCATAGCATGGTCCATCAATATTGTGCATGTGTGATGATCATCCCATGTCAACAGTTAGTGTGCACTTTCATTAAAGTTTTCTAATTTTTGGATGCTATTGTACTTTATTTCGGTAAGTTTTTCAAATTGTCGCTTTTGTATGCATTTGATTTCGTGAGTGTCATTTTCATGTTTATGATTGTTTCTTTCACCTTATTTCACCTTAAATAGTTTCATTTTCTTGTTATATTTTCTCTGACATGTTTTGATTTCATCACCGTTCGCATATCGCAAATGTCTTTTGCACTTTTCTCTTCGAATGGAAAATGTCATATTTTGGCATGGAAAGTGTCACTTATCATGTAAAGTAGAGTTTTATCTTGTTTCCAAGGGTAAATTTTGTGTTGATGAGTCCCTATAGTCATTTATCCATGATTTACACTCATTCCCAAAGTTTTATAAATTATCGCACAAGTGTCGTCACTGTCATCGCAAAGTGTATCTTTAGTGTCGCACTTGGAGAAAGTCATCATAATGTCGTCGAATTGAAGGAAGTATTTTTTTCATGTATTCTAAGTGATCAATGTTTTATATTCAATTTTTCTAAGTGTTTGATCGTTCTCAAGCTTTCTCCTTGTTCATTTTGGTCCCGGTGATTCCACACTTAGCTTCATTCAGAAAATTTCTCTCTCATGAAACTTGATCTCAGTCAACCTTATTGAATTATGCATTATTAACCCTAAAAACCTGAAATTTCCTCTTGGAACTATGCATTGTGTAGCCACAATGCCCATCCTTGACCCTTGAGCTCCAAAACTCGGCAATTTCTAGCTCCTAGTCATCCTTAACTGTGCACTCTGCAATGTCATGCCTCAAGCTTTCAGCCTGACACCTTGACCTACACAATTTCACAATCCTTGAGAATTTTCTCCTGTCTAAACTATGCATTGGGAAATTTTAAGCCTAAAGCCTCAATATTGAGCCCTTGAGCCCCTCAAATGCGCAATCTCCTAGCATTTTCTCTTGTCTTAACTGCGCATTGGGAAACTTGAAGCCTCAAGCTTGACCTCCTAAGTTCCCCAACTACACAGTCACTATCCCAGACCCTCATAATTGCACACTACAAAGTATCAAGCCTAAAGCCTCCATATTTACCCCTTTAGTCCCTCAAATGTGAAGTCGCTCTTTGCATGCCTCTAGAACTGTGCATTGTGTAGTCTCAAAGCTCAAGCCTCCATCTTGAGTCCTTGAGTCCCTAAACTATGCAATCATTTGAACCTGGCCATCCTAAAATGCGCATTGCGCAATATCAAGCCTAAATTATGGGCCTTGGCCTCTAGATCTACGCAATCCCTGAGTCAGTCACTCAATCAGTCACTAGTTCCAGCCCTAACAAGTGGTTTCATGAAAAATGTTAAGCTAGAGGTTTATCTGACTAATGTTGTCTTGTCATGAGTGGATTTCAGTCATAGGTATTATATTATGTCATGAAAGGATGATGATGAAAGATACCATGCTAGAAGACACCTAAGGAGTTAAGGAAATAAGATGATCATCAGGAAAGAAGATGAAGGAACACCAGATTACAAAAAAGGACCTAAGATCGAGACCACATGAAGACTCCATCTGATTCACAACCATTTGGAGGGTGTTAGGTACATATAATACTAGTGTAGCCCCTTATTGTTATTGTTAGTGTAGCCCCCTTATTGTTATTTTTGTGCCCATGTAGTCTAGTGTTGTTATTGTGCCCCATAGAAGCCCACTATTGTTATTGTTGTGCCCTTACATTATTATTGTTATGTAGGGTTTGATTATATTGGGACCCCTTAGACTCCTATATATATAAAGTAGGTTTTTTTCATTTGAATCATCCAAGAATGGTTCATTTATGTAATGGAAAGGAGGTTTCCCACTCAAAGAGGCTTATTTTTAAGTCGTTGATCTATATTTTATTTTATTTTATGATCTGGTCGCATAACATTTGGTTTCAGAGCAATTTACAGTTCCTCAATTTGAAACCATCATTCAAAATTCTAGTGTTGGATAAAGAAATCAATGCGTACCTTTATCGTGATAAAAAAAACTTCAAGGTAAAAACAAGTCATGATAGTCTTAAATAATTTTTGGAACAAAGACTATATTCAGAAGAGAAACAAAAATGGGTGACAAAGATGTTGGGTTATGACTTTGAATTCATCTACAAAAAATGGAAGCTAAATGTTCTTGTAGATGCACTCTCAAGAAAGGATGTGGACGTGGAAGAAATTATTTGTGCCATTTCTATTATCCAAACAGATTGGATAACGGAAGCAAGGGAGGAGTGGAAGAATGACGAAGAAGTGTGGACACTCATTCAAAATGTATAGCAATATCCCAATACATCTAATACATTTAGCTTGAAAAATGGTTCATTATGGTACAAAGATTACTTATATCTTTCTAATAATTCCCAAATAAAAAAAAATATTATTTTGGAATTGCACACCTCTCCCTTAGGAGGACACTTGGTATTTTTAAAACTTACCACATAAAACAATTCAAAAGCTACATAGAAACCCAAATATTATTGTAAGCAAGAGATATCCCATTTTCACTAGAAATTTTTGGACAAAATTGTTTTCTTGTCTGGGTACTCAACTAGCTCATAGTTCATCTTATCATCCTCAATCTGATGGGAAAACTGAGATAGTGAACAAATGTTTGGAAGTATGTATTCGTTGCTTTGTATCTAATAAACAAACACAATGGGTCAAGTGGTTACCTCTGGCTGAATGGTGGTATAACACTTCCACACTGCAGCAAAAATGACCCCATTTATGGCACTTTATGGATGCCATCCACCATCCATCACATCATCTTTAAGGGAAAATTCTAACTTTCAAGCAATGGAATATCACATCAAGCATCAACAACAAGTTCTCCAACCCTTAAAGGATAACCTAACTTTGGCACAAAATTGAATGAAACAACAGACAAATCAACATCACAGTGAAATAAGTTTTGATATTGGCGACTGGGTATTTTTATAGCTTCATCCATACAAACAAATGTCCCTCAAGCAAGATAATAAGGATAATAAATTATCGCCAAATTAATATGGTTGTTACAAGGTGTTGCAAAATATTGGTACTATGGCATACAAATTGGAGCTTCCAGCATCTTCCTGAGTGCACCCAGGTTTCCATATTTCATGCTTAAAGAAGGTTATAGGTGAAAAAATCCCAGTTCAAACAATATTAACATAAATTGACGAAGAATGAAAAATAATATTGGAACCTGAAGTATTCATGGAAACAAGAACTTGACAACTACGAAATTCGATCAATTTCAGAGTATCTCATCAAGTGGAAGAACTTACCTGTTGAAGATTCCACATGGGAGGATGAGAATGTTATATAGAAGAATCTAGAACTACTCAAGCGTTGAGGACAACACTTTTTTGAAGGAGAGGGGCATGTTAGGTCCCTATAATACTAGTGTATCCCCTTATTTTTATTGTCAGTGTAGCCCCATTATTGTTATTGTTGTACCCATGTAGTCCCCATAATGTTATTATTGTGCCCTATAGAAGCCCACTATTGTTATTATTGTGCCCTTACATTATTATTGTTATGTAGGTTCGAATTATATTGAGGCCCCTTAGAATACTATATATAGAAAGTAGGTTTTTGTCATTTGAATCATCCAATAATTATTCATTTATGTAATGTAAAGGAGGTTTCCCCCTCGAAGAGGCTGATTTCTAAGTCGTTGATTTATCTTTTCTTCTATTTATTGAGTTGGCCGCATAACAGAGGGTGGATATGAAGAAAAAATCATATCTCTCATGAAGATGAAGTATTGGATACATATCTTTTTGAAGACATAAATAAAGAAGCAACAAGAAGGAAACATTGGCACTAACACGTCATCATGTAGTCCATGTCATCAATGTCATATCATGTCCTGTCATGAGTCATCATGTGCCACATCATTTTTGGATTATGTAATTTCTATATTGGAAAATGTAATGTAAAGTGGAAGTCCAAGAGTCATCCACGTAATGTGAAAATTCATGTGGGAGTCGAAAGGTCATAGATTAGTACTATTACTTGTCTTTAAAGGGCCAATTTTCTCTCCCCTTTTGGTAGAATGACCTTGATACTTTCTGCAGTTGAAAATTTCACAAGGAATACTCACTTTTTGATTTGAATATACCTATGTATTAATCTCTTGTGATGAAATTTGTAGCCAAGGAAAATCTACAAGGATACTTCGCAGTCAGGCCGACACTCCGAATGGGGATCCTACTCCAAATGATGTGAGGTATAATTGGGACTTCACATTAGGGAGACCACCTTGGTTGACATATTTCCAACATCGTCAAAAAAATACAAACCTTAACCCATTAGAGTGCTTCCTATTAATTTCAAATAGTGTTCCTTGAGGGTTTCTTTTCACATACTGGGAAGTAAGACCAAACTCTGTGTTGGTTCTCAAATTGTTCCCTTGTGAAAACTTTCAAGAAGACATTCGATGAGGACCTTGTCCTCCCACTTCAGGTGTCTTAGGATGGTCTCCTGTACACCATAGGGGGTATTCACTTACTAAAATTACACAAATTTTCAATAGAAAAATTGAGTAAGACCAACTATTAATAAAAATTGGTATGATGTTGTAAGGAAATTCCATAGAAAGAAGGAATTACAATTAATCAAGATATAATATTACTGACCAAAAAACACAGTTCATACAACTGAAATGAATATCAAAACAGAGTAACAATTGTGGAAAAGAAGGAAACATTTATATATATAAAATAAAATAAAAAAGATGAAGAATGTGCATAATATTTAAGTTTATATTCTAAGCAAATTGAATGGTAGGAAACACTACAACAAGTGTAGCCGCTTCCCCGATTTGCAAACCAATCTAATAATAAACTCTAAGTCAATAATATAAATATCGAAACAAGAATATCACCAATAATCTAGTACGAGTTAAATTGAATGAGTAAAGTTAATTTGATGTAGGACTTGATTCATAAACACATAAAACTATAGTAACCATAAAATAACAATAAAAATTCAATAAATAACATTTATCTATTAGATGGCCAATGTGAAGTTCCAAAATCATGCTCATGAATCTTCAACCTGTAAGTCAAAGACTAAACGCTTTAACACCTAAATTCCAATAATATAATATTACGAAAGAAAGGAAATTAAGTAAAGGAGATGCTATGTAATCATGAATCAAGTTTATAAATTCATAGCATCATATATTTCTTTAAACACAAAACATGAAAAAAGAAAATAATTCATTCATTAAAGTTGCATGAAATGAGTCATTCAATCATTAATGGATCTGTGTAATGAGTACATGCAAATATTTAGTATCCGAAGGTCATTTATAAAAGTCTTTCAACAAACAACGGTTCAAAGGTAACTCTCTTTAAATTAAGAAACATTAAAATTTTAAATACCTTAAATGATAAAGAAATATCTACGAGTGCCTCCTCATTTCAACGAACAATTTGGTTGCCTTTGAATTTTTGGATATGGTAGATGGTGATGGACTCTACGCTCCCTTCATTTTAGATTTGGGCAATTCAAGAATATTAAGTCTCTCTTTGACCCATTCTTCAAGCTGATCAGTGACTGACTACATGGGTTGGATTGCTTGCGTGGTGGATGTGGCTTGTCCTAAGACAACATTATTATTTAGATGTCTTATGACTCTTTGGAGACCTTATCCCAATCCATTGTCGATAACCATGGTACATTCCTGTATTTGGTTACTACCACCAATAACTGCGACTTAATTTGGTAGAAAGATATGGGGAGGCTCTATATCACTTTATCTATCCAAAATGATATGTTGAAGTCTCTACATAAACCATTGATCACAAATTGAGGCGAAATATCCTCTTCGCTAACAATGGAAAAGAAACCAAGATATTGCTAAGTGGCTTTCATCTTCTCTTAAAAATCTACATATGAGATTAGCCAATTGTCTTCCCCAAAAGGAAGGGACCCCAAATCTTCCTAAATAATTCCATTCATTTCTCAAATTCTCAATTTCATTTTTAGCCTTCTCATATTATTCTTTCATGAGTAGAATGCACCCATTTTTTTATTTTATCATGCATAAGGAGAAGATACAATCATCCATTTTAGGTGAATTCACGTCTTCCAGTGTTTCGTCCTCGAGAGTATTAATAAAATATTTGATTTGGTCAACATATTTTAATCTCTCCTTAAGCACAGAAGAGATATTTATGGCCTCTAGATTAGAATTCTTTATTAACACCTTTTCACAATCTTTCAATATCATAACATAAGAACATACCGTAGAAATACTTTGATTGATTTTTCTCCATATTTCTTCATTGGCTTGAAGGAGGACCTGTCTTCCAGTAGATGTTACTTTAATGACCTCCAGCGGGGACATGATTTCAATTTTCCTATCCTTCAGGGTCTTTTGTATTTGCTCAATCATTTCATTTTAATGTTGTACTATATAACTCCCCTTTTTTATACTTGTTCCTTTTCAAGCCTCAAGTCATATAACTCTTGTTCTAACTACGAGGATTTCAATTGGTATAAGTTTTAACTTTCTGCAATTAAGGTTTCAGGGGCATTGAGAGATTTGTAAATAACCACCTTTAATTATCTGATGGTACTAAGATATTTCTTCTCTTTGAATCCAAATTCTTTCCTTAAATTTTTCATCCGAAATTTTTGTTCACTGAGTTCTTTATCCTTTTCTTCAAGGCAATTCTGCATTACCTGTAATTCACTCTCAAATTCCTCACACTTTTCAAATGCTTGTATCAAGACATTAACATCATAATTTGTGATTTTGGCGATTTCCTTAAGACCTCTTATTTCTTTTTATTTTTATTCTAGTAACTTCTTAAAGGAGTTGTCATATTTGGGTTTCATAGATTGTTTCACTATTGTGCATCCAATATCCTTTATCTGATTAACCCTAGTTTTCAAGGTGACTCGTGCATTGTAGAGTTGTTCAGATTATTTTTCAAGCATGTCCTACATTTTCCTGTTACTGGCAATAGATTCCATTAACCTTCTGGCCACAATCTTGCAAGTATGCTTGTGGTAGTTCAACATATCAAAATCAGACAATTTTCCCAAATTAATGGCCATGGAGGAAGCTCTGGAACCATCCAATTATTGGTTCTCATAAATTGCAAGGTGTACTACAATGAAATTTTTTCTTTCAAAATAGTTAGATGAAATAAACCTTGGCTCAATGGTGGGAGCCATCTCTAATTTGAATATGTATGTTAGTTTTGTTGTGTTAATTACACGTTCAGATTTATAAATTTATTTTTTGATCTTATGCTTGATGTACATATGTTTCCTTGTTTCTTATGTGTGTGAAACATGTAATTGAACTGAGTTTTATGAGTGAATTCAAGAGCATAAATTATGAAATTCAAATGCTGAACAATAACAACAATATATGCAAAAAACCATCACAATTGATCCATCAACACAAAGTTTTGATGAAGGAGTTCACCCCTCCTGGGCTACATCTCCTTGGTCTAGCTTCCATGGCTTGCGCCTCTGTATTAGCTCAATAGTGAAAAATTTGATGTTTACATGCATCAAATTCTCTTCAAACATACTCCAATGAGTTCAAAATGTCGAAATCTATCAGAAATGACTATTCATTCACTCCATTTGGCCTTCAGCTGATTTAGGAATGGCCTTCCCTCTTGGTGGCCCTAAGCTTCAATTTTCTTCAAAGTGACAAAAAAAAACCTGTAGAATTGCTCCTCTGCCTTTGCGACCTATTCCAATGTGTTTAGAGCATGCCAGTCTGCTAGGAATGACTCTTCCTTAGCCAAAATTGATCGAAAATTTCTCCAGTTATGTTCAAAACAAATTTTCCTATAATATCTCCTCCAAATCTGGAGAAGACTCCAGATAGCTCTGAAAATTTGGTGGTTCTGCCAAAATTGGCGGTTCCGCTGAAATTGGAGGTTCCGCTAACTCCGCTGCCAATTAGGAACTAAATTAATTAGCATTTAAAACTGCACTTAACTATGATAAGCACGTGTTAACTTCACCTTAACTGCATTTTCATAAACTGATTTTGTTAGTATGAATATTTCATCGTAAAAGATCACTTTAGCTACACATAACAAATAGCCCTTGTTAGAGTCGGTATAGTCATACCTCCGTCAGAGATCAAAATCTCTTTGTTGCATTTCATTTTAGGTGTCTCATTCATCCAATCAGTTGCATTCCATTAGAAGCATAGATTATTTGACGGAAGGGTCTTGTCTCTCAATTTCCCTCATGTCTTGTACCTGCTGGCTCGGGTCTGTTCATTAAAGTTCATCAAAGTCAAAATTTCAGTCATTTACAGTCATGGATTGTCTCTTGGTCAACAAAGAGTCATTTCAGTCATTAGGTCTAGGGTTTTGCAGCACTTTTTGGGATCCTTGTGGCTCTGTGTTTTGATGGTGTTTTTCTCTATCTACTTGTAAGTTTCACTGATGTTTATGTGTACCATTTCCCTTCTCTGTTCTTCTTAGATTAAATAAATCAGTGTTAAAGGTGGAATTCAATAGCTTGCTTTGCTCTGCCTTCATTTTTGTTTAATTTTATATGTTTTCATCTGTTTGAGGAGGACTCTTGAGACCCTCTTGCCCTCTTCAGCTCCTCACCAGTCTGATCCATCCATCCACTCAATCAAAATCATCAAAATGATTGCCTTCCTTGCCCCAATCAAAACTCTTCAAAAACTCGGCCTTATCCCCGCACCCAAAATTGCTTTTCCCTTTGATCCAACAAAAACCCTCCAAATAAAACTCAAACTCCTTCAATTTTATACCTAGCCTAAAATTAGTTTTTATTTTAGTCATCTCAAGCCTTATTTATTACTTTTCGCTGAGATTGACCCGGAGAGAGCCCTCTCCTGTTCTGGTAGGGCTAGCTACCAAACTGAGCGTGGTTTGATGTTACCCTGAACTCTGCCTTCCTTCAGCCTGAGGTAGATTTAGGCAATAACATAGTGGCGACCATACTGGGGAAGAAAATGGTTTGCTTGTTGATGTCATTTGTTTTATAAGCTACAGATGGAGCTTGAAGTTATGCCAGGCAGCCTTCGAAACACTCTTGCTTTGCATTAGCAAAAGTAGATAAACGCTACTTCAGTCAATCTCCGGTCTAGCTTGTGAACATGACACTTAACTTGTGAATTTCCCCCAGTACATCTGATCATTCTAGACTTTGGATGATGAGTTTAGAATTTGATAGGCTGAACAAGCTGGTTTTGTCCCTTTGATTTTTGAAAGCAATCTAACACACTGGCTTCCAGAAGACATACAAGAGAAAATCATGATCCTGATCCACCTCCAGTGTATGAAAATCCCAATCTGATTTCAAGAATCCATCACTGAGAAAGTCCCATGATTCCTCCGTTTAAATCTCAATCGTGTCCCACAGTTTTTGAATACCTTGAAGACATTGATTTTGATGAGCAATTTGAGTTGTCTTTGTTTGAAATGAAGTCTGAAAGTGCTATTGGTTATACTGTCATAAATACCGATTTTATCAAGTATCTTGAAATTGAACAAGCCAATAAATCCATTGATAGATACATCTTGAATATTCAAAACTCTATCGTGGCTACAAATATTCCTGAGTTTATAGAATCTGCTTCTGAAACACTTGGGCCATCAGCAGTCGCATCTGATTCACCAGTTCATACCGAACCTTCTTTTATTCCTACCATTCCCGTGCAACCATCCATATCTGATCAACAATCTGCAGTAGTTTCTCCTCCATCCCCACCCCATACACCTCATTTAGCTGCTCCGACTCCTCCTATATCTCCAAGACCGATTGTGAATCCACCGAGAACTATGGCTGCTCAATTTGCACCTCTTGTCTTGCCTCAAAACTTGGATGCCATGCTCGCGGATTATCAGAGTAAGATCCCATTGTTTGATGGCACTCCTCAAAGTGTTCCCACTCAGCAACATATTGACAGAATGGCAGACTTCTTTGATCTTCATGAGATAGATGAAGAAAATGTGACCATGAGATTATTTGTGCAAACTTTCGGAGGTGAAGTACGAAAGTGGTTTCGAGATTTGCAGCCTAGAAGTATTACTACATTGGCTGAGCTTCAGATATAGTTTTTGGATTGGTGGGAAATAAAGAAATATCCTCTTCAAATCACTTCTGAATATACCAAGATCAAGCGCAATCCTGGTGAGTCCATTCAAGACTATTGTATCAGATTTAATGCGGTTTATAATGCAATTCCTGATGATTTGAGACCATCTAGAAAGTCAGCTTTGCTTAAGTTCCTGGATGGTTTTGATCCAGACATGGCCTATTCATTACGAGAAAGAGATCTGCCCACTTTGGAGGATATGTAGAAAATTGCAGTGAGTGTTGAAGCGAATTTGAATGACAAGAGAGAAAGATTGAAAGAAGAAAATAAAGTTGTGATAAAGGAAGAAGCTTCTACATCAGATCAAGTACTTCGCAAGGTAGAAAAGATGATCGAAATATTGACACTTGAGAAGCCCGAACCACAGATCAGAAATCCCAATTTCCGTGGTTAGCAGCAACCACAATTCAAGATCAAACAACGTGAGCAGTGAGCACCAGAACCACCAGCACAATAGCAGGTAAAGACTCCTTTACAGCAGAATTTTGTTGGCCCGGAATCAGATGATGAAGAAAATGTAATAGGGGAAGAAAATCACTTCTTTACACCTGATGACATGCCAACCTTTACCACTAAAGATGAGGAGTTTGCAGAAAATTCAGCTGAACAAAAGGATGAGGATTTTATCTTGGCAAATGAGACAGCTCTTGAAGAAGAGTCCGAAGAGTATCAGAGAGGTTATATGAATGCTTTGTCTGCCCACCAGAAACAATATTCACTTAGAAGCATAGATGTCCCTATCAACCCAATCCAAAAGAGAAAGGAAGTTTCAGCACCAAAGAATGATGCACCCATTGCACAAAAGAAAGGAAAAGAGGTAGTTGATCCCGCTACTAGCAAGTCTCCATCAACAAGAGAAAGATCTAATCAGCCAATTGTATCGAGAGAGAAAGCCGAAAAGAAAGATGCTCCAGTCAAAGAGGTAGAAAAAACTTCAGCTTTTAACTTAGAGAGTGAGATTGCTAAGTTAAAAGTTTCCATTCCTTTGACTGAGTTAATGAGAAATAGCAGCTACAAGGGTCAAGTATCTAAAATTTTGAATTTCGATCCAATGTCTGATATGGTGAATGTGGAAGATGATCAAAATGAGTTGATATTTGGACCAGCATTGGATGGTGAGTCTCCCGATAGTGATGTGCCACCTTTTTATATCAGCCTTAGATTGCATGATTTTGTATTACATAATGCCATGTTTGATTCTGGAGCTTCTCACAATCTCATGCCGAAGGCGATTATGGAGAAATTGGGATTGGGCATCACTCAGAAGTATCATGATCTGTATTCTTTTGATTCCAACAGAGTAAGATGCATTGGGCTTATTAAAGATTTGGTGGTAAGTTTAGATCAGATTCCGACGAACAATGTTTTGATGGATGTGGTTGTGGAAGACATTCCTCCTAGATTTGGCATGCTTCTTTCCAGATCTTGGGGAGCGAAATTGAAGGGAACTTTGCAGCTCGATTTCTCCTATGCTACCATTCCTGTGTTTAGTCAGATGGGAAAACTATATCGGGAATAGAAGATGGAGTATATGATCACCAGCAAGGAGAAACCGGTAAATCATCCGATAAATTATGTACATACAGATTTAGAGTCTTTTGTTTTGTATTCAGATAGTTTCAATAATGTAGATAGTCAGTTAGTTGAAGCAGAAGACATTCCGGAGATCACATAAAATTTCAGAGAATTTTTGATGAAAGAGAGACAAGAACTTGAGGGTTCCGCTGAGCAATCAGTCTTCCAAAAACAACAGAAAGTTGAGGGACAACAAGCAGAAATAACAGAGCAAACAAAGTTTCAGCACTTGGAAGAAGATGAAGATGGTCTGTGGACTATGGATTTTGATGGTGCCGTTGGAAGTGATGGTGCTGGAATTGGTATTTGGGTACGCAGCCCTTTTTCCGCCCCAAACAAGGTACCTAGTAATGTGAGAGTTTGTTCTTACAAGTTAGCATTTGATTGTTCGAATAATGAGGCAGAATACGAAGCTTTGATTGTTGGTCTGAAAATACTTAGGAAGTTGAATGCTAAGAGGATTGCAGTATATGGTGACTCTGAATTGGTTATCAAACAAGTGAAGGGTGAATATCAAACTAAGCATCCTTGAATGCGGGCTTATCATAATGTTGTCCTTGATATTTTGAAGTTGTTTTCAGATTATACTTTGACTTGTATCCCTCACATTCAGAACGATACTGCAGATGCTCTTGCTAAGGCAGCAAGTAATTTGAAGATCCCAATGAACTCAAGTAACAAGTTTGAAATCCAGGTGAAACATCGTCCAACTGTCCTGGACAATCAAAGATATTGGCAAGTATTCCAAGATGATGATGAGATTGATTAATTTCTGCAAAACAAAGGTAAGTTCAAGGATACTTCAATTGATATGGAGCATGATGATGGTGAGGCTGATGTGCAAATAAATCAGATGGAAGTATTACAGCTGAAAGATAATGTCATTCCTAAGGGTTTGATACCTTTAGAAGAGCTCTTTGATCAAGATGATGTAGCTAGAAAGCCAACCTTGCAGCCAACTGAAAAGGGAGTTGAAGATGTAAACATTGGAATAGTTGAAAATCCAAAGATGGTGAAGTTGTCTAAAGCATTGTCACCGGAGGTAAAAGAAAAATATGTTAGTTTGTTGTCTTCTTTTGCTGACGTTTTCACTTGGGACTATTCAGATTTGAAGACGTATGATACCAACATAATTCAGCACACCATTCCTATTAAGCCAAATCAAAAGCCTTTCAGGCAGAAGTTGAGAAGGATAAATCCGAAGTTTCTGCCCTCGATTGAGAAGGAGGTGAATCGATTATACAAGGCTGGTATCATTGTTCCTATCAGATTTTCAGATTGGATATCCAATTTAGTGCCCGTTCGCAAGAAGATAGGTGAGATTCGTTTGTGCATTGATTTTTGGAATATGAACAAGGTGTCTTTGAAGGACAATTATCCATTGCCCAAAATGGATCACATATTGCAGCGAGTAGTTGGAGCATCTAGTATGTCACTACTCGATGGTTATTCCGGGTATAACCAAATTCTGGTCCATGAGGATGATAGAGACAAAACAACGTTCACCACTCCGTGGGGAACTTTCCATTATGCTAAGATGCCTTTCGGTTTGAAGAATGCTGGTGCGACATTTCAGCGAGCAATGGATATGGCATTTGCGAATGAGAAAGATGTTTTCCTAGTTGTGTATCTTGATGATTTGACAGTCTTTTCCAATTATGATGAAGAACATCTTTACCATTTGAAAGTTGTTTTTCAGCGATGTAGAAAGTATGGTGTGTCACTCAATCCGAAGAAGAGTTTGTTTTCCATGGATGAGGGTAAACTCCTTGGTCACATTATCTCAAAAGATGGCATCCGTATTGACCCAGCACGATTTGAAGCTATTCAGCAAATTGAGCTTCCTCGAAACAAGAAGGAAATTCAATCTTTCAATGGTAAGATGAATTTTTTACGCCGCTTTGTGCCTAACCTTGCTGAACATCTAAGAGAGATTACAAACATGCTTAAGAAGGATAGTGTATTAAAGTGGAGTGAAGAGGCGGTAAAGTCCTTCAATTTAGTGAAGTTGGTTCTTTCATCAGCTCCGGTTTTGATCAGCCCAGATTACACTCAGGATTTTATTTTGTTTTCCTTTGCTTCGGAGCACACTATAGCAGCGGTTTTAATGCAAAAAAGAGATGGACATGAGAAGCCAATTTATTTTTTCAACCGTACTATAAGAGATGCAGCCCTGAAATACAACATCATTGAGAAGCAAGCTCTTGCTCTTGTGAAAGTGTTGAAAGATTTTCGGGTATACATCCTACATTCTCATATTATTGCCTATGTTCCTAACGCTGTTGTAAAGGATGTTTTAGTACCAAATGATCCGGAGGGGAGACGAGGTGGATGGATTGCTGCTCTACTGGAGTATGATGTGGAGATAAAGCGTACAAAGCTTGTTAAAGGACAAGGGTTGGCGAAGCTTATGGCTGAATCGAATTTGCACGCTTTGGACATCAATCTTATTGCTGCTATGTCCGAGGAGAATGAGGAAAGTCCATCAGTTCAGGTAGTGGAAATCTTTGTGCTTTCTCCTTGGTATTCTGATATTGTATATGTGCTTCAAAATTGTTCACCACCACTAGGTATGGCTAGAAATAAAGGTAGAACTCTAAAATTAAAGGCTGCTAAGTTTTGCATTTTGAACAATGCACTTTATTGGAAAGATCCCGGTGGTGTTTTGCTGAATTGTTTGGTGGAAGAAGAAGTGAAGCACATTAGGGGAATTTTGAGGTCTAAAATGGGCCTCCTAAGAAAAATGTACAAAAAAAATAAACTTTATAACAACCAATAGGATTCAAGATGATGATGTCAACCATGGGGGATGATTCACCATTTTTTAAATAAAAAGGTAAAAATATTAAAAAATAATAAAATAATAAAACTACTTTTTCAACTCGTATTTTCAACTTATCTCCCAAAATTTTTACTCAAATTTCGAGTGGGAGTACTCATTGGATGAGAAATTTAATTCCTCATCCAAGGAGTACCCATGTTGCATACTTTCGATGAACTCTACTACACGAAAAATGAGAAATACATAAAAAACGTGATTGTAATCACGTTTTTTTATGTATTTCTCATTTTTCGTGTAGTAGGACCCATCAAAAGTATGCAACATGGGTACTCCTTGGATGAGGAATTAAATTTCGCATCCAACGAGTACTCCCGCTTGAAATTTGAGTAAAAACTTTGGGAGATAAGTTGAAAATATGAGTTGAAAAAATACTTTTTTCATTTTTCCCTCTAAAATTTGATGATGTCATCAAATCTTATTTGATTCTTTCCACTATTATTATATAATTTCCTTAGGAGGCCCATTTTAGACCTCAAAATTCCCTTAATGAGGTAATGGAGGATTTTCATAAAGGAGACTGTAGCGGTCACGTTTTTTTGAAAACAACGGCCAATAAGATTTTCAGAGCCGAATATTATTGGCCGACACTTTTTGCTGATGTATATAAAACTGTCAAAAGCTGTCATGAATGTCAGATTTTTGAGGGAAGACAGAAATTGCAGCCTTTGCCGCTTAAGCCTATTGAGGTAAGCGCCCCTTTTCAGCAGTGGGGTTTAGATTTCATTGGGGAAATTCATCCCACTTCTTCAGGACATCACAGGTGGATCCTCACGGTGACAGATTATTTCACGAAATGGATCGAAGAAATTCCCACCAGACAAGCTATAGATGCGGTAATAATTTCATTCCTTGAGAATAACATTTTGTCTCGTTTTGGTTGCCCGAATAAGTTAATCACTGATAATGCAGCAGCTTTCAAATCAAAAAAGATGATCGAGTTTTGTGACAAGTATAAAATCATTTTGGGACACTCAACTGCTTATCATCCACAAGGCAATGGATTGGCGGAGTCTTCCAACAAATCCTTGGTCAACATCATTAAGAAGTTGCTGGAAATAAACAAGAAAAGTTGGCACAAGAAGTTAGTCAATGCACTTTGGGCCGATCGGGTGAGTCAGAAGAAATCCATTGGTATGTCCCCCTTTGAGTTAGTTTATGGAGTTGATACAATGTTCCCTACATATCTCACAGTTCCAGTGGTCAAACTTCTACAGGAAGCTGGCAGTGAAGAAGATCATATGCAAAGGCGAATCAATCAAATGATCCATTTGCAGCAGACGAAGGAAGAATTTTTTCAAAACACATTCAAACTGCAGGAGAGAATTAAAAAAAAATTATGACAGAAAAGCGAAGGCGGACAAATTCCAATTGGAGGAAGTGGTGCTGAAATGGGATGCAAGGAATGAGGAAAAGGGTAAGCACGGTAAGTTCGAAAATATCTGGAAAGGACCCTTTAAGATTGCTGTGTATCGTGGTCAGAATGCTTTTCTTCTAAAGGAGATGAATGGGGAAGATTGTCCTGGAGGGCTGGTTAATGGTTGGCTGCTCAAGCGGTATCATTTCTGAGATGTTTTCTGCTGTTTACATTGTCACTGTACATACCATTTATTTCAAATTCATTGCAAGTGTGTGCTGTAATATTTCTTCAATTTGGGGCCCGAAGTGAAGGCTATAATTCTGAAGATGGATTGCACCTTCGGTTTGAAGTTTGTTGAGTCCAATTTTTCAGTCATTTCATTTTCAAAATCAAGTCGATTTGAGTCATATTTTCAGTCAATAAATCAGTCAAAAGTCTTGTGTTGATTTGTCAATTCAACGACTCCATAGCCCAATGGATGAAGGCACTGTCTACTCTCCCAGAAATCTGTAGTTCTTGGCACCTCCCAGCAGCTACCATCCCCATTGGAGCCAATGCTAGAGTCGGTATAGTCATACCTTCGTCAGAGATCAAAATCTCTTTGTTGCATTTCATTTTAGGTGTCTCATTCATCCAATCAGTTTCATTCCATTAGAAGCATAGATTATCTGACGGAAGGGTCTTGTCTCTCAATTTCCCTCATGTCTTGTACCTGCTGGCTCAGGTCTGTTCATTAAAGTTCATCAAAGTTAATTTTTCAGTCATTTACAGTCATGGATTGTCTTTTGGTCAGGAAAGAGTCATTTTAGTCATTAGGTCTAGGGTTTTGCAACACTTTTTGGGATCCTTGTGGCTCTGTGTTTTGATGGTGTTTTTCTCTATCTACTTGTAAGTTTCACTGATTTTTTTTTGTACCATTTCCCTTCTCTGTTCTTCTTAGATTAAACAAATCAGTGTTAAAGGTGGAATTCAATAGCTTGCTTTGCTCTGCCTTCATTTTTGTTTAATTTTATATGTTTTCATCTGTTTGAGGAGGACTCTTGAGACCCTCTTGCCCTCTTCAGCTCCTCACCAGTTTGATCCATCCATCCACTCAATCAAAAGCATCAAAATGATTGCCTTCCTTGCCCCAATTAGAACTCTGCAAAAACTAGGCCTTATCCCCGCACCCAAAATTGCTTTTCCCTTTGATCCAACAAAAACCCCCCAAATCAAACTCAAACTCCTTAATTTTTATACCTATCCTAAAATTAGTTTTTATTTTAGTCATCTCAAGCCCTATTGATTACTTTTCGCTGAGATTGACCAGAGAGAGCCCTCTCCTGTTCTGGTAGGGCTAGCTACTAGACTGAGCGTGGTTTGATGTTACCCTGAACTCTGTCTTCCTTCAGCCTGAGGTAGATTTAGGCAATAACAGCCCTAACATCGATTATGGCTGCAAAATACCCTTAAGATTACTGCACAAATTCAGATCTAAGCATAAAAGATATTAAGCAGATAAAAAATAACATAACTCCATAGATCCAATGAACAAGACAAGAAGAATGTATATGAAAGAATTTTGTATTATATTAAAGAATGGGGCACCTGAGAGGAAAAAAAGAAAGGTGTTTTCCGGTTCTCCTCAATGGGATGGGTTCTTGGAAGTCCTCAGTGTTTCAGATCTAACATTTCTCTCTCTTATGGATGTGGAAAAGGAAACATAGAACTCAATGGGAGTTCCCAAAGCAAAATGGAAAATGGTGACCAAGAGAAGATCCAGAGTGATCTAATGCAATGAAGGTGACTAATGAATGGGGAAAACCCCCCTATTTATAACAAAATATTGGGGTGGTCTAGAACTCAGTGCATGAATAAAATATTATTAATCGAATTCTAGAAGCACCTTTTAGGAATAATTTATTATATTTGTTGGAGGGAAAAGGATTCTTGACTTGGGTCAATTCCTTTATTTATAAATAATAAATAAATAAATGATTTATTTATCATTTTAGGGGAATGATGGGAATATAATTAAATAAATAATGATTTATTTAATTTATTTATGGATGATTTAGTCAAATTTAACTAAGAATATTATTTAAATAATAATTTAAATAACTTATTCTTAGGAAATTATTAAATAAATGAGGATTTATTTAATTAGTTTCCTTATTTTGGGTTAAATATGACCAAATAGGTTATTTTATATGGTGAAAGCAATTTTACTTAGGGTAAAAATGGTCTTACATGGTGTACTTGGGTTCGTCTAATAATAATAGGTTAGATGACCAAAAAAATGTTGTAATAGATTTAATTATTGTTAATCCTCAGCTTGGTGGAATAAACCATGATTAGGAGTTAATACTCTGCGCGTTGTTTCGGCTCCGCCCTTGGTATCTGCAGCATAGTCATATGGGAAGGGGGTTGGCCTGTGGGGCTGGCCCCCTGCAAACCCTCGCCATCGAATTTCGTTAACTTCAAGTATACGTTGAGATCCATTATAGTTAAGACCCAAAGGATAGGGTAGGTGGTAAAGTGCTCAGATGGTGCGGGGTAGGTCGTGGGTTTGACCCCGACCCCTGCACATAAGTTTTTCTCCACCATAAATTTGACCAAAACCAAAGTTTAAAACTTTGGGTTAATGAAATATATTCACCCCATTGAATATGTCCGCCTATTCGTCTCCAAGGTTTAGACTTTGGGTTAAATAAATACATTGTGTCTCCATGGTTTACAAGTTTGGTTATTAAGACGGATTTAAATGTGCCACCATATAATGTATTAAACCATAGTTTAAATAAATACACCACTAGTAGTTCTGACCTTAGGTTTCATAACATATATATATATATATATATATATATATATATATGCCACCAACCTTTGAGATGTATTAACCTTCGCATAATTAGAATTTTGACCACCATATCATAAAATTGAAATTTGACCATAGCACATAAAATGAAATTCAAACAAGACCCTTGGAGAGGGGGTCCACTAGAGGGGACATGTGGTGTCCCCTAGCTGCACCATGTGTCAGCCTCTGGTTAGGCTATCCCTCATATAAAAAAATTTCGAATTCAACCTTAGGAGGACATTGGGCAATTTCACCTCCTCAAACCCAAACTGGTGAATCTTGTTGTGACACTTGTCACAATGCCATTGGGAAAAAAATAAAGAATATTCCCTACATGTTGACTGGGTTGCCATGTCAGCAACCTATCACTATTCTATAATTTTTTTTAAAATTTTCCTGTTCTGAACGACGGTCAACAAGCTATAACTTCTTCATCCAAAGTCAGTTTTCAATGAAACTAATTGCGTTGGATTCCTGGTGATGGGTCGGTCGCTTTCATTCAGTTTCCAATACATTCTGAGCAATTTCATTTTTGAGCTTATACACTAAGCCTCTGATCAATCTCATCAAATACCATTCATTGAACCTTCTCGGACTATGGAGGTAGTAGCATTAACTACTTTCCCAGAGTGTCTAACATCTAAGGCTTGTCCTCATGATTATTTGGGTCGAGATTCACTGATAGTTTGTTGTGCTTATTTAGTTAACTTATCTACCGCCTCTTCAAAGGATTCGATATTGATTTCTTCACGTTCTCTATATTTAACAACACGTTCAACTCCTTTTAACTACAATGAGTTGGAATTCCTTTACATGGTAGTGGGAAATTTCATTGTTAAATTTTCACCAGATTTGACATTTGAATTCTCAGTAGATATAGGTATAAGAGCTTGATCTCTCTTCCCACTTCCTTCTGTTCCTATTTGATCTTGTTTCATAGTCACATGCATCACCACTTGTATTTGACCATTTGGGGCTGAAGACAAAGCATTATCTATTTTTTCAACTTATTTCCTGGTCTCATGGATGTAGGTAAAAATACCTTCTTGCTTTCTCAAACTAGAAATTATTCCATGGGGATAATAGTTCCAACAACCATCATGTAGAAAACCAAACATAAACATTTCCTTCTCAATACTATCAATCACATTCTTGTTTTTAGCGATAAGAGAAAAAATTGAATACAAATAACTAAAGAGTGATATTTTTTTTTGAGGAAAAATGAAATTCTTTCACAGTGATTCTCTGCCTTAAAGCTTCACAAGCAAACATTAGGGGAGTGTTACAGGTCACTTTGTCTGATCCACTCAAAATGCCTAAAAACCCGGATCAATCAACATCTTGAACACTTTGTCATTATCCCCTTACAAAGCCCTAAGCATCACATCTCCAAAAAGTCTGATTTTCTGGGTCAATTAGCTCAAAAACCTTGTTTTTAGCCCCATGTTTGTTGCTCTACTCTGCATGTGCGTTGATACTAGAATTTTGGGAAAATTAAAAGATATTTTTGAATCTTCTCCTTCCAGAAGCTTATGAGGTGGTTTTAACAATTTACCATGGATAGATATCTCGTATTCCTATTTGATCCTATCTTGGAGACCTTATCTCTTATCCCTTGAGCTTATCCTCCCTCATATGTGGATCTCAAGCCTAGATTGCTAAATCCTAAACTACCACTTTCACCCTATAAATTTACTGCCTCCCATAGAGTCTAGGTTGGATTTTGGATATTATTAGTTCCCTCATGATGCTACTTTGAGCTTAAGAAGTCATCATCCATTTATGAATTAGGGTTGAGTGTGAAGGTTTGCTTTGTGGCAAGGAAGGACAAGACAATTTGGGAGACATTTATGAAGTCATCTTCTATATATGGTAGTAACTATCTCCTCTATTTATTAATACAAAAAAATTTCTATTTTCCTATACTTGTGTCATGTTGATGCTTATGTATTTCAATGCCATTCTGACTCATTGATTAGAGACATTATTTTTTTTCTATGTGGATATTGTAGTTCTCTTGCTTGTTTTATTCTTTGTTGCGGGTTCCATTTATAGCGTGAAGAACTAGAGTTGGAGCTCACAATCAAGGAGAAGAATATGACTCACTACAAATTCCAAGTAGGCCTCTTTTCCGTATTCTAGTCTCTCTAAGGAAAACATAGATATTTTTCTCTCTATTCTACTAGATCATACCACTAGATCTATGGAGTTCGTTTTTGTTTGCAAGAGTGAATTTTATATATAAAAAATTCCCGACTCCACTGAGGAGCGATATTTCCCTTTAGTGATTTCCTTGGCCTAGTCATTTTTTACCTTTCAAAGCGACATGTATTTACTTGTTCAGACAGTGAGGGACCTTAAGAAAACACAATTTTGAGCTTGGTAGGGTTCTTTATGTAGTATTTTGACCAAATTAGCCCTAACGAAGTATCCGTTCTAAGACAAAGTGACCCAACGTAGTCTCTCTTCTCTAGAAGTGCAATGGTTCGCACTGGTGCCCACTTTGCACATGCGATGGTCCTATAGGATGCAAAAATTTTAATTTCTATGCCTTTCTCTAAGTTCTGATTTTGTAACCATCCCTCCCATATCTACCCACTTTCACCAGTTTACCAAGGTAAAAATGAGAGGAAGTGTTATGATATGACTCAAACTCCTAAGTATAGTTAAGGAAGTGGAATAGATAAACCAAAACTTTAATGAACTTCCTCAAGAGCTATAAGACCCCCAAGAGCTAAACCACCTCTCCAAGTGCTTAAACCCTAAGTCAGATTAATTTTTAATTGATGCAGACTCCCATTTTTAGGCATAACACTGCCTAAATTTGACTGTATACCTCTAGTCGCATGCATAATCCTATAAGGAGTGACTAAATTCCTAATTTCCCAGCTCTATGCCTGCGCCAACGAGATATGTGCCACCTTTTCAAGGCTAGACTCCAGATCACTACCCAAAACTTGGTGAGACTTTATAAAACAATAAATGACACAAAGAAAAATTCTCTAACACAAAAATTATTCAAGGGCTTGACTTAACCAATCCTAACCATAACATAAATTTCGTCAAACATATGGCAAACATGTAATCTACAGTTCATGAATGCATATCTAATCATAATAGTTCGAGATTCACCTGAGAATCACCAAGAAGGCCCTATGCTTACTCAACATAGCTTCAATTACTTTTTTTATTTCATTCATTCATCAACCATTCATATATTCATCAAGCATTTTAAGATCCATATACAATATATATCATATAACCAACATATAACCAACAAATAAACAACATATAAACCATGGAAACATAGCCATGATACCACCATCATAATCAATACATATGCTTATGAATCACAATAGAGAATATATCTTATCAACAAATGAAAATACCAACCAATTCAGGGGCCTCCACGTACCACCCGACCATATATTGGGATGAACCAAATATTTCTTTTAGCTAATCACCCACGTGCCATATTCCAAGCATGAATCTGGGATCTCATGGAATAAACCAAACATAAACAAACTAGGGCTTCTAGAGGAAAAAGCACATCATCCCTTAACTAGTGATTCCACCTCATGGTTATACATCACTAACCATCACCAAATCGGTCTCTGTCCAAGTTTTCCAGGGCTCTAGAGCGTTTGTTCCAACCTGGTTGCAGGACTAGTAACTCAACCCACAGTTTTTACAGGGCTCCAGGTCATTTTTCCAACTAAGGATCTAGGACTAGTAACTCAACCCACCAAGGGATTTAGAGTGTTTGTCCAACCAAGGCTTCTAGGACTAGTAACTCAACCCAAGCTATTCCAGGACTTCCAGAGTGTTTGTCCAACTAAGGCTCTAGGAACTAGTAACTCAACCCACAACCATAAGGAACATGAGCACCAATCAAAAAGAAAAATGGGAAAACCCACAATGCCATAACTATCCAGGAAATGGAAAGGTTAGGCAAATTGACTGTCAATCTAGTAAATCCTCCATGCTAATGATAGACCATAACCAAATACTCACATGCATATACCATGCATGCCAAATCTAGAAAGGAAATCATACATGCAACTTGGTACCTGGAAATAAAACTTGTTGTAGCCACTTGATCCAACTGTTCCCTTGCTTTACTTTGCTTACTTGTCCTTACTTTTCCTTCCTTTATCCAATGCTAGAGTACTCCAAGAATGATCTGTGTGCAATAGTATGAGAGAGGGAGAGATAATAGAGATAGAGCTCCAAAACTGATCTAAAAAAAGTCTAACACTGAAAAAAGTTGTGAACTGATCCTCAGAAACCTTTTTATTAATGAGGCCTCTATCTTATTAATCTTCTCTAATTTTCATTCAATTTCATCCTCACATGAAAATTGTGACCTTTCACCTTCCTTTTCTCCTATTTTCCTTCATTTCATAAATAAAATGTCAATTAATGCCTATTTACCTTTTCAAATCCTTCTCCATTGCCTTTGCCAATTTCCTTAGTCATAATAAACCAAATGAACACACACTAAGATGTTTTTCCCAACATTCATCTTGGAATAAATGTCCCATGACCTTGGTATTATTTTTCCTTTATTAACTTTATTACATGAAAATTTAACTTGGGCTATTACATACCCCTCCCCCTTAGGGGAACACCATCCTCAGTGTTGTATGAAACCTATGACCAACAAGACCATTGAAAACCAAAACATACTGCTCATGGATCTTTATAACACATCTAGTTGTAGTATTTACAATGACCTCTACTGAAAACAAGACAATCAATTTGTTTAGTGGAGCTTTATAACACAACTCATTACGATATTTACAGTAACAGCCACATATACTTATACCTATTTTCTTCAACTAACAAGTAACCATACTTTTGATGGAGTTTTATAAATTCATCTCAATACAATATTTACGATAATATACACATATACAAATATGCACATTTCCTCAACCAACAAATAAAAGGATACGATGCTTGCATCGGAAACAAGGGAATCGAGAGATTCACACCTCCACCCTCAAAGAAATACTAGGTTTCATCTCCTTCCCAGGAAGTCTAGACTCCATTTCCAAAGTCAAATTTTCATCCAATTTATAGCGCTACAATCCTGCGTTGTTGTCCTCTCAATGAACATTTATCGGCTCATTGTTCCAGGGCACACTCCCAATGTGATTCTGATTCCATATGGCAATGCTAATGACCAAAACAAATCCATCCCTTGGCAATGTTTCTTCACATTAGAAGGTCAAGAAACCAAGGCAAATTCTTTCCTCAAACCATCATACCAATCAGAACATGCTCATGGAAATCAATGGATACTATTGGATACCAGTGTCCCACAATGGCCCTGCTCTTTAAGTTCTCTACCAACATATTGTTGCTTGTTCCAATTCCTTTCTTCGCCACTGTTAATTCTTTCAATCAATTTCAATCACGCAAATCAAGAATTTCCATGCCTTCCTTTAAAAAGAACATATTTCCCATTAGAGTAAAAATAAATTGAAATAAATTCAAATCATACCTCATTGGTAGCTCATCAATAAGTTACACTTGCAATCTTCTTTACTTTCTGTCACAACAAGTCAATCTAGTTGTTTGATCAAATCATCATGTTTAATATATCACATCCGGTTAGCTTAAAATGTAACCATCATAACTCAAAATCATAGATTGCATGTAACCATCATAAATCAGAGTCATAGATCACATGAATAATAAAAAGCTAAAATAAAATATTGATACTTATCTTTCAACTGATTCTTTGATTCTACATTTTTTCTTTCCATACACACATTGAATCGGTTTCTCAACCTAGAAAGCACCTAGTTCCTTCTCTTCAACCACATAAACCTACACCCGGTGTACCAAACAACACATACACCTACACTCGGTATACAACACAACACATACACCTACACCTGGTTTACAAAAAAACACATACACCTACATTCGACAAACAACACAACATGTATGCCTCCTCATAGTGTACAACACAATACATATACAGACATAGAGTGCAACACAATGAATAAACATGACATAATACCATGACTACACAATAGTTGTAACACAGTTCCACATGTGCACAAAACAACATATACGACATGCATAAAATACCTCATGTACGATGTAACAACCTTGGTTAAAAATTCATGTAAAGATATATAATACCATGGTGATGGGACATATATTCGAAGTTGAATGTGGGTAAAAACATCCTAGTGGCTATTCATTTCGGTTATTATGGCTAAAGGAAATTGGAAAAGGAAATGACAAAGGCTTTGGAAATGCATGAGGCATTAATTGGCATTTTATTTATGAAAATAAAGGAAATTAGGAGAAAAGGAAGGTGAAAGGTAAAAAATTTCATGTGAGGAGGAAAGTGAAGAAAATAATGGAAAATGAAGAAAATAGAGGCCTCACTAATTAAAAGGCTTATGAGGATCAGTTGGTAGGATTTTGGCTCAAGATTTGTTTAGTTTAGTTTTGGAGCTCTCATACTCTTGGGAACTTAGAGTATTCTTGGAGAACTCTTGGAGAGTGTAGCATACTTGAATATTTGGAGCAAGAAGGAAAAGGAAGAGCAGGAAATCATAAGCAGGCATAGAGATCAATAGCTATAACATGTTTTGATTGCAGGCACCAAGTTGCATGTATGTTTTCCTCACTAGTTTTGGCATGCATGGTGTATGTATGTGTTTTCTTGGTCATGAACTATCATTGGCATGGAGGATTTCCTAGATTGACAGTGGATTAACCTAGCCTTGCCATTTCCTAGATAGCCATGGTGTTGTGGGTTTATTTCCATTCTTTTTTTTCTGGTTGGTTCTCATGTTCCCTTAGTTTTTGGTTGAGTTATTAGTTCTTGGAGCCTTAGTTGGAAAAACTATCTGGAGTCCGATGGATAATTGTTGGGTTGAGTTACCAGTCGTGGAGCCTTGGTTGGAAAAATTATTTGGAGCCCTATGTGGGTTGAGTTACTAGTCCTGGAGCCTTAGCTGGACAAACGCTCTGGAGCTCAAAAAAAACTGGGGTTGAGTTACTAGTCCTGGAGCCTTGGTTGGAACAAATTCTCTATAGCCCTGAACAACTTGGGTAGAGACCAATCTGGTTATGGTTGTGATTTCCAACCATGAGGTGGAATCAATGGTTGAGGGTTGAGGTGGTTTTTCCTCTGGAAGCCTAGGTTTTGGTTTGATGGATTTGGTTTATGAGTTCCCACATTCATGTTGGGCTTATGACACGAGGATGATTAGCTGAAGTGAGGTTTGGCTTGATCATCTCTATGGTCGGGTGGAAATTGAAAGTCCCAAAAATGGTTTCATTTTTCTTATGGAAACAAGAGATATTTTACTCTTGTATTGATGGGTAAATATTCTTGTTATTATGTGGATTCTATTGCTGATGTATCCATGGTGTTTTTTTTGATATTATGTTGATTATAAGCATGTATTGTGAAAGTGATGATGTATGACTCTCGTCTTGATTTTACTTATAAATGAATGCATAATGTATCTATGGTCAAATAGATAGTATGGAAGCTAATGATGTAGGGGAGTAATGATTCTCAGCAATTCTCAGATAAGTATGAGACCCCTATGCTTAGATTTGTTGTTTACACATGTAGTTTCAATGTTTGTGACATGTTTGACAAAGTTCCTGTCATGGCTAGGAGGGGTCTAGATGAGTTCTTATTAATGTGATTGCTTTTGTATCATTGTCCTACTATTGTTTACCATATATAAAATTTTCATGAAGTTTTGGGAAGAGCAATGAGTTCTAGGCCTAAAAAGGTGGCTCAAATCTTAGGGACGCTGGCACAGAACTAAGGAATTGGGGCCCTAGATGCTGCCATGTAGTATTATGGCTACGTCTATGGATCGAATAGCTCAAAATCTTAGTTTGACCCAGTGGTAAGATGCATGAAAGGTTGGGTTACCTCCTGGGGGTGTTATTGTTGTTGTACAAGGTTTGTATATTGTGTTTCCACTGGTTCCACTTCCTTAAGGTCACCTAGGAGGTTGAATCTCATTATATTAGCCTCTCATCACATGTTTACCCTGGTTGTCCGGTTACTTGGTGTTGAGGCCTCATAAATCTGTGGCAACAACAAGGGGGATGACCACCCTGTCCGGACCTTAAAGCAGTTCCTTTTCCATTTGGGATAGTGGCTCGTACTGGGTGTAATGGGACCAATTTCCCAGATTTGGGTTTATATGATTGTTGGGTTTATCTCAAATGATTTGCATGAAGAAGAACTAAAAACTAAAACAACCTTATTCTAAAATGAAAAACTTTGAATTAATTCTAATCTAATCTAACCCGAGATAATACTGATTTTATGCGATCTAAAATGATATCTATTTAGTCTGTGATGATTTAGATCAATCACAGACTTAATAGAATTAATACTTTTGTAAGATAATTCTTTTGAAAAAATAGTTAATCAAAAGAAGGTGTTAAACATATCGCATATATTCTGATGATCATTTATAAAAAAATCAATTTCTATTCTTATGTCATACAATAGTGCAACTGATATTTCAAACAGAAACAATTGATTTCATACATAATTCATGAAAGCTAGACTTATCACTAATGCTTAAAACATAATTTAGCATACATGATAATAGTACCATATGTGTGTTGTCATGTTCATCTGATCAACGATAATAGGCCACAATCAATTCTTCTATCAATAAGTCATTCAGAGAATACAAAAGTGCATCAATAGTGATCAAATCAATAAAATGATATATAATTGAAAAGACCATGTTCCATCATTTTATCAAGGCATCCACAAACTTACAATAAAGCATTCTTTGTAAATGTTCTTAATAAAAATTCTGGACCCTTCTCTAAATGCATGAGAAGGGTTTAAATACTACATTAACTACTTACAAAAATAGGTTATACAAAATATCTTATGAGGTGGTATCAAACAACCTTCCTCATTCCTAGTATCTAATTGCTAAAATTGAAATTATTAAAAACAAACTAACTCATGATCATGCCCGATGATAGGTTATTGCCAGCTCTACTTTTATTCCCACAAATATCAGACATTGGTTGAACTGGTGAAGGCTTCCCGAACTGTGTCTTCATATATCCAGTAAATATAGCATCAATTAAAAGTGGATGCATTTTATGTATGGAATCCAGAGAACAATTCAATGTCATTATTTGACAATGAGGCTTAACCAGTAGTTACCAGTATGCTTCCCAATCAGTCTTTTTCAGCTGTGTAAGTGTTTCTTCTCGGAGTTGACCTTTGCTTTTCCAAATTTTCTCTAAATTTATGAGATCAGAAATCGATTTGTGATTTCCTTCTTTAATTAAACCAAAGGTATACAACATGTGGTTAATCATTTTGACCATATTCTTTGATATACCTGTTGCTCTGGCTATGGCCAATTATTCTTGTTTTACCTGTGCATCCCAGTCAGTAAAGAGAATATCTTTAAAAGATTCTTTGATCTTTGGGAGACTTGACTTTCTCCCTTCCTCTGAATCCTGCCATTCAATATAATCAGAAATTTTGGTATTGAGTTCATTAAACTCAATTCTCTAGTCAATGACTGTATTAGTCAAATTTTCACTGATTTCCAAGTGTGGGATTATGTCTGACATTTGTAAGACAAACAAGTTTGGTTGTTTTGAGAGTAAGGCATTTAATGCCAATGCTTCTTTTATGAATTCCTCTACAGTAGGAATGCCTTCATATTTTGTAAGATCTTCTCTCAATTCTTTAATCAGTGTGTCTTTGCTGGATAAGTCATTTTCATGACTTATCTTAAGCACTTCCATATCTTGCTGAAAGTTGAAGAGTTGCTGCTCAACCTTTTGACTTAGACTTTTCCTTTCTTCATCTAGTTGTTGCTGTAGCTGCATGAGTTTATCATCCTTTTCTTGAACCAAAATGGATACTTCACCTGCCTTATCCATTGTTGCAGTAGTGTATGCTCAACAAATTGTGATAGCCGAGTTAGATTTTCAATTGGATTTGAAGGAGTGTCTTTCCATACAACTTCCATAACTTCATTTCATGGGGGTGTTTCAATCCTTCTTCTTTTTCTTTGTTTCCTGACTACACCTTTATGAAGAGGGTTGTAGAATACATCCAGTGGGGGGATATCAGTCACCTTCAGAATAATTTCATTTGTGGGAAACATAGGAATGACTTATGTATCTTGGGAGGTTATCCCAAGACTTTCAATGATTTCTTTTGTTGAAACTATTTGTCCCTGTGGAGTCCGAAATTCCGTATTTTTATGTGAAGATGATACCTCTCAGGTATTTATCAATGTATTGCTAACTGAAGTCTAGAATTTATCTAGTTCACTTTGATTTTGTGAATCTGATTGTTCTGTTCTAATTTCTTTGCTTGCTTCAGTCATATAACTAGTAATCAAGACATTTTGAGGCATATGTTTGAGTCTTTTTTCTCGGTACTCATTGAATCTCTGTAATTCCTCTGGATTTAGATTTAATTTGAAATTTTTTTGGACTTCTTCAAAAGTTACAACAGATTGCAAAATGTCTTCAAATCTCTCATTGGTGTGTATGATAGGTTTGATTTTGACTGACTGAGTAAATTTGTTAGTAATATTTTTTGGGTCAAATTTCCTTGAGGGTAAAATGGGGAGCTTCAAAATCTCAATCTTCTGACATTCTTTCAATGCATGATTGAAACCCTGACATTCTTTCAATTGCATGTTGTTCACAAAATTCAAGGAATTCATCTGAAGTATATTCTCCTCCTCGATCAGATCTAAGACACTTGATTTTTAGATCTAATTCATTTTCAACCAAAGCTTTGAAGATCTAAAATTTCTCAAATGCTTCATCTTTGTGTTTAAACAACCCAATCCAACACATTCTAGAGAAATCATCAATAAACAAGATATAGTATTGTTCACCACGTGGTGACTTTTTCCTCACAGGTCCACATATGTCAGTATGAATGAGTTCAAGAGGCTTACTTGATGATCCTTCCTTGGCATTAAATTGCACTATGGTTTGCTTACCGAATTGGCAAGATTTGCATATGATACTTTCAGGTAGAGTAATATTGGGAAGATCACGAACAGCTTTAAGTCTGCTTGATTTGTTGATTTGAGAGAAGCTTAGATGCCCCAACCTTCTATGCCATAGCTAGTTTTCTGAAGATTTACTCAAGTAACATTGTTCTTTGCAGTTCTTTAATACATACAGGTTACTTGGAGTTCTTTTTCCTTTTATAATAGTTTTACCTGTATCAAGATCACGAACCACACATTATTTTGAACTAAAGACAACTTCAGTTCCTTGATCACACATTTGACTTACACTTAACAGGTTATGCCTTAATCCATCCACATACATGACATCATTAGCCTTCACCTTTTCTTTTAGAAACACAGACCCTTTTCCTTT
Organism: Pinus albicaulis; assembly: GCA_034641835.2. NCBI lineage: Eukaryota > Viridiplantae > Streptophyta > Pinopsida > Pinales > Pinaceae > Pinus > Pinus albicaulis. The sequence continues at coordinate 1,088,912,153 of CM076574.1, forward strand.
AATTACAATAGGAGTATCATTTCCAAAAGTAACTTTCTTTTCCTTTTCTAGAGCACTATATGCACGAAGTTTGTGTTTATCACCTGTCATGTGTCTCGAGCATCCACTATCAATGTACCATTGATTTTCTTCACCTTCCGCAAATAACACTATGCCACAATTTTCAACCTGTGATTCCTTCTTTTTCCATATTTTGGATTTTGAAGGAAGATGCTCTTTTGTCTGAACTTTTCTCCTGCATTTAGATTCTTCATGCCCATAGTTATTGCAATAAGCACATTCAACTTCATTTAGAGGAGGAGAAAAGTTGTTATAGGTATTCTTCTTTGTTTCAATATCAACCCTTTTCTTCCTTGCTTCTCTTGTCATGATGGTTTTATATGCAACACATTGAGCAGCTTTATGGCCAAAATTGTGACATGAGAAACATTGTCCATTGAAGAAGAAATTTCTGCGATCATGAAATCTTCTACTTGAATTTACCTGTTGATTGGGGCTTCTTTGAAAGATATTCATGTTAGTGTTCCTTGCATTAAGATGATCATGCTTTACCTGTAAAGATTATTTATTCCCTTGCTGAGTGGCAGAATTTTGTAAACCAGCTGTAGCTGCTTTTAGATAATTTGGTGCTGAAGCTTGAGAAGATTCTCCAGTATATCCAAGACCTGTCTTTATAAGAGGAGAACGTTGTACCTTGATAATCTCATCTAAAGTTTCAGATCCTTTAGCAAATCTAAGATTCAGAGTCTTTACTTTCTCAAGTTCTTTTCTTAGACTTACCACTTCACATTCTAATTTTTCAATGTGCTTCTTCTCTTCTTCAATCTGATTTTTCAGAGTCTCTATGATTATTTTACTTTCTTCTAAGCATATTTTGAGTTGATTATTTTCATTAAGAAAATCATTGTCCTCTAGAGCATCCATAAAAGTATCCTTTTCTTCTTTAGATTCATTTTCAAAAGCCATAAGAAGTCTAAGATCTTGTTCACCTTCTTCCTCACTATCAGATAACCCATCACTGTCTTCATGAGTATAGTAACTTTTTCTAGTGCTAGATCGGTTCTTATTTCTTCTTGCTACTTCCTTCCCTTTTGCAGGTGTTTCTTTATGAGGACACTTAGCAGCATAATGACCAACTCTTCCACAATCAAAACATTTGAAAGGAAGCTTACCTCTGAACCGTCCTGTGCCAAGTTGGAGTTTCTTTACAAAATTTACCTCATCTTCTTCTGAGATATATCCTGATCCTTCTACTTCTTGTACTTCTTTCCCTTTTGTAGAAGCTCTGAAGACAGCCTCTTTGACTTCAGATGGTCCTCCTCTTCTCATTTCATATGCAGTTAGTATGCCATGAAGTTGCACCACAGTAAGATTTTGAAGATCCTGTTTTTCTTCAAGAGCATAAACTTTTGACTCAAATTTTGCCGTTAGTGATCTTAAAATTTTCTCAACCAAAGTAGATTCAGTTATTGTTTCTCCCAGATTTCTCATACGATTTACAACATAATTAAGATGTAAAAATAAATTGGCAATACTCTCATCACTATGCATCTTTAAATTTTCATATTCAATTCTGAGAGTTTGGAGTTTTGCACTTTTTACCTTTGCATCACCTTCATAACTTAGAATGATTTTGTCCCATATTTCCTTTGTTGTATTCAGCTACATGACTTTGACAAATTCTGCTTCAGTTAGACTTCCTGTTAGCACATTGACCGCCTTTACATTTGCTTCATAATTCTTCCTTTCCGTCGGATCTGTTGGTACTGCAACTGGATATTGATATCCTCCTTCAACAATGGCCCATACATCTGCTCCCAGAGATTGAAGATTAAATTGTTTCCATTAAAGAGCGGAGGCTTGATAGATGCTATTCCATCTTGATTGCTCATCTTGCTTGATCTTCCTTCTAGCGATTAAGCTTTTTCAGAAGGACCTGCTCTGATCCCAATTGTTGGGAAAAATACTGAGAGGGGGGGTGAATCAGTATTTAGTGCAGATTGAATACATTTTTACTTTTTCTTTCACTTAAACCCATACGCTACTTTACTGAACCAAAGTTGCGTATACACGCGGATACACTTCAGAGAACTCGCGTATGTCCAGATATCTTATTATGCATTTAATTCTTTACTTAGATCATTGCATCATTCATTCATCAGATGTTTATTAAGCAGTAAGCATGTGCAGTAATAACAGAATAAACCATCACACATAAGCAACACACATGAACACCAGGATTTAAGGTGGAAACCCAATTCGGGAGAAAACCACCGCTGCTATCGTCTCGCTCAATATTTATTATAAAGAAAACTTCTACAACCATGTAATCGGGCGCACCATACCAAGACGCAGCACTCCAATTGCATATTACAACCTTCTCTCATTTACCAAATTTCTTTCCGGAAGGGGAGCTACTACCGCTTCTCGCTTACCAACCATCACTGGAAGGGAGCTACTACCCCCTTACTGAAGGCTTCAACCCTCAGCACTACTACCAACCACGTTTCATCAATTTTCAAACTGGATCAAACATCTTCAACACAACCCTTCACTTATCAACAGACATACTTTGCCCAATGCTTCAAACAAAGAATCGTGAGACCATCGCGTATGACTCAGTGCATAGTAACTTTATATACGCGATTTTTCTTCACCATTTGCGCATATGCACACGCTTTCCTTTTCACCAACTAGCGTATTCTTCTGTGTATGATTTCTCTCAAAATTAGTTCAGACTCATATTCAGATCTGAAATCAGATTTTTGTTTCAGACAATCTATCAACCATGCAAAGCTGTTTATACAATCATTCTTCCTTCATCAATTTAGTCATTGAATCATCAAACAAGTTGATCTTTAATCAACATAATCAGCAGCACAATCAACATTCAAACAACCCAGATCTGTATGAATATATCATTGACAGATAGCAGTAAAACAGCAAAACAGATCAGACATTTCATTCCACTTACTTCAGCAAACCCTAGGTTCCATACACGCTTTTACTTCACTGAACCTGCGTATATACGCGCTTTAATAGATACAAACCTGCGTATACTTCAGTGCATTTATTTTTTAGAAACCCTGACTGCCATACACGCTTTTCTTGAAGCAGATCCGTGTATACACGCGCTTTTCATGAAGCGAACCTACGTATAGATCTACAAAAGACAAACTTTGCAGAATCAGACCAGATCTATAAACTTACCCAGATTTCTTCAACTTCTTCATCAGACTTGAGCCAGGTCTTCATCATTTCTTTTTAGATCATCCTAGAGATTCATCATTTCTAGATCTAGAGATCTTTAACCTTCATCATATTCATAGGTGCATCATAGATTCAGATCTATCAATTAAGAACAGAGTTCATCCATGCAGATATTCCTTAGAGAGATTTTTTCATTAACAACCCTTGTACTTGCACACATTGCACAATGATCTTCTTCTCCTTAAATAGATTTAGCCTTTACCAATACCATGAGCCAAAACCACACTACTTCCAATGGTATTCTTGGACGTAATCAAATAAACCATACAGTGCTCAATACTGTGTGCCAAAACCATGGTAATGCCCCTTGGTATTCTAATTTTGGAGCGAAAAAGTCCATACGCGACTTGGCACGTACTCTTCCGCGTACATACGCGACTTAGCCTTTACAAACCTGCGTATGCTTTGTGACATCCCATTTTTATCATTACTCTGGCACTTTCTGAAATTCCTTTCTTCTGTTACTTCTGAGCTGATTTGTAGATACATCATCCTTACATATTTAACACATAGGTTGCTTATCAAAGGCAACTCATCAAGTAGGTTGCCGTCAAGGACAACACATTGCATCATTTAGACAAACAATCTCATTTCATCCAAACAGGTTGCCATCAAGGACAAAGACATGTCAACAAAAAGATTTTGTAGATCCGGTCAAGGGAACTACGGTTATGTTCTAATCCAAGGTTAATAGATTAAGGTTTATGAATGCTTCGACATGTATATATATGTGTTGTAAAAATAAAAGGAATATAATGAAAAATCAAGCTGGTGGTCCCGATTTGGGATCCAGGGGAAAATATCTGTGTCTATCTATTTTATGTTTTATGCTCTCGCTATTGTTTATTTTTCTGTTTTTAAGATTCGTTTGCAGATAATTTCTGTACAGGGTTAAAACCTACATTTGGTATCAGAGAAAGTTTCAAAGCTTATGTAATAATTTTATTGTGTCTATAGTTTCACTATTGCTGTGTAAAGAATCAAGATCATCTCTGTGCAATTTTATTGGACAGATCTGCATGTGAAGAAGCTAGATCTGTTGTGTATCATTTTATCACAAACGGATTTGCATATGAAGAATACAGATCTAGTCAGATCTGGTGTGGAGCTACTGCTGAAAAAGAGTCAAGCATGGGGAAAACATGAAACTGCAGAAAAGAGGAGGATTTGAGTGGTGCAGAGGCAGATCCAACGAAAGGGAAAATATTGATCAAGCGAGCCAGTGCCAATCTGCAACCTGACAGAGGAAATATGTCCAAATTGATGGCACGCTAATGAACATGAGATGAAAACTGTTGATTGATACAAAGATCACATGAAAAATAAAAATTCGATGACAGAAGTTGCACTATAGGTCCAATAGTTTGAGCTTATGTGGACAACTTCGTTGAGGCTCTCTTCTTTAAAATTATGTGATCATCATCGCACTAGTGATATTGTGCAAGGAGGTGGATGTGGGTAATGGCTCGAAGCCGACCACTGCAAATTGGTATGGAAATCAAAATGAGAGTAAAGATTCCAAAGGAGGATCCACATGTTCTATTTATTTTGGTATGCATATGAAAAGGTGGTTGGAAAACGTGAGCACGTGGAATCCATGGTAGTAGAGGAGAATGAAAATTGTATAGATCGAGCTCTAGATGAAGTGGATTAATCGACTAAAGCGAAATGCAAAAGTTTGATATGGAAAATGAGGCATTGGTATGCTTCATAATATCTTAGAACAACATGGGTTTAGATCTAGTGTGGTGGCTATGAACTCTTGGTGTCTAACAGTTCCTTAGAAAGTCAATTAAAAACCAAAGAGGTTAATCTTCAACATGCTCCTCCTGTAACTTTATAATTTTGGAGCCAGAATTTCCATAGCAATGGATGTAGTGGAAGGATCCCAGAGATGCTTGTATGAAACCCTGGGCATCAAGCTCACTGCCTCGTCCAACAAATTTAATTCAACGTACAGAAAGTTTTCCCTGAAACTCCACCCCGACAAGGCCGTCCAAAGCAGTTTTTTGCATAATGAGGCAACCGCATGGTTCTAGGAAATCCTTTGCAGTGCGATGTTAGAGCCTAGAATATTATGGATGCAGAACAAAGTTGTGATAGACTTCTTCTTGGAGGTGATGTGAAGGCTGTATGTACATTTGAATAAGGAAGCCTTGGTCAGGAGAACTTGAGGCCTGTGCGAAGGTGCATGTGGATGAGGTCATTGACATATTCAAAAAATGAGCAACGGTGTTGTAGTGGAGTTAATTGTAGAAAAGCAGTCATACGGATTTGTCAAACCAGGAGGTAACTCCTCAAAATCAGAATGTGTATTAGCTGAAGAATGTACATGCTTTTATAGATGGGAGGTGAGGCTATTGGGATTCATCTCCCAATGACTCTTTGCCTTCCTTATTTCCTAATATTAAATAATATACAAAAATACATATGCACACCCATCCATAGGATTAGGTGTCAACATTCCCCCCTTTAATCCGAAGGGATGTTGGTGAGTCCAAGCATCGATCTGAACTTTTCAAACTTTTCTCTTCCAAGTGCTTTGGTGAAGATGTTAGCAGTTTGCTCATTTGTTGAACAATGATGTAGATGGATGGTTTTGGCCTGAACATGATGTCGAATTAGATGGTACTTTGTATTGATGTGCTTTGTTCGATCATGGAACTTTGGGTTCTTGGCCAACTTTATTGCAGAAGTGTTGTCGATCATGAGTGGAGTGGAATACATTTGTTTCATCCGCAAATCTTCTAGGATTTTCCGGAGCCACACAATTTCCTTTGTTGCTTCAGCTGCTGCCACATATTCTGCCTCGGTCGTGGAATCTGCTGGAACTGATTGTTTGTGTGATCTCCATGAGACAGCTCCTGATCCAAGACTCATGGTGTAACCTGTAGTAGACACCCCTGTTTCTTTGTCGCCATCAAAGTCTGAATCAGAGTATCCGGTCAAGATGAAGTCGCCTACCTGTGTATATTTGAGTCCAAAGTCTTGAGTCCCCTTCAAGTACCTTAGTACTCTTTTTGCAGCAGGTCGATCATGAGTGGAGTGGAATACATCTGTTTCATCTGCAAATCTTCCAGGATTTTCCGGAGCCACACAATTTCCTTTGTTGCTTCAGCTGCTGCCACATATTCTGCCTCGGTCGTGGAATCTGCTGGAACTGACTGTTTGCGTGATCTCCATGAGACAGCTCCTGATCCAAGACTCATGGTGTAACCTGTAGTAGAAACCCCTGTTTCTTTGTCACCATCAAAGTCTGAATCAGAGTATCCGGTCAAGATGAAGTCGCCTACCTGTGTATATTTGAGTCCAAAGTCTTGAGTCCCCTTCAAGTACCTTAGTACTCTTTTTGCAGCAGACCAATGTCCTTCACAAGGTTTCTGCATGAACCTTGAGAGGATTCCAACAGCAAATGAGATGTCAGGTCTGGTGGTGGTCGGATAGATAAGACTTCCTACAAGCTGTCTATACTTAGTTGCATCCTCAAATTCCTTCCCTTCAACAGATGTGAGCTTCAAGTTTTGTTCCATTGGAGTGCCTAAGGGTTTACAGTCATCCATGCCAAATTTGTTCAAGAGATCTCCAATGTACTTCTTCTGAGAGAGAAAGATGAATTTAGGATGTTGAATTACTTCAATACCCAAATAGTAATGAACATGACCCAAATCAGTCATTTCAAAACCTTTCTTCAACTCTTTCTTCATGGATGCAATATAGCTCTCATTGTTTTCTGTTATCAAAAGATCATCTACATATACCACAAGATATACAACTGTTTTTCCAACTTTCTTAACAAACAAAGTTGCATCATCAAGATCAAAGTGTTTGAAATCAAGTTTCAGAAGATGCTCGGTCAACTTCTCATACCAGGATCGTGGTGCTTGCTTGAGGCCATACAAGGATTTTACAAGTTTGCAAACTTTGTGTTCTTGACCCTTTATCACAAATCCTTCTGGTTGGGACATATAAACTTTCTCCTTTAGATCTCCATTCAAGAAGGCTGTTTTTACATCTATCTGATGGAGTTTCCATCCATTCTGAGCTGCTAAGGCAAAGAGAGTCCGGATGGTGGTCCATTTTGCTGTGGGAGCAAAAGTTTCTTCATAATCGACTCCTTCTTTCTGTGCGAATCCTTTTGCCACAAGCATGGCCTTGTGCTTGTCAAGTGAGCCGTCTGCTTTGTACTTGTTCTTGTAGACCCACTTACAGCCAATTGGTTTCGTTCCCAAAGGCGGATCAACCAGCTTCCAAGTGCCATTCTTTATCAAGGCATCATACTCCTTCTGCATCGCTTCTTTCCATTCATCATGAGAAGCGGCTTCTTTGAAAGAAGTTGGTTCATGATCTGTAGACAAACTCAATTCACAGTTATAAGCAATATCCATATCAACAGGGGAATCAGAATTATCTACATCACCTTCAATTTCTTGAGTGGAACTTCTTGTTCCTGTTTTTCCAACCTCATCGGGATGAACATCCTCCAGTGTCTTTGTCAGCCATTTGGGAGGACCTTTCTGAGATGGCCCAGGCTGGTCACTTGACTGAGTTGGGATTGATTCAAGATTCAATCTCCCAATTCTGTCAATCACATAATCCAATGTGTCATCCGTGGTTGTTTCTTCATGTGGGGGAGAGTGTGGTTCAGGAAATGATTCCACAGTTTGATTCAATATCGGAATCCCCCCTTCAAGGTGTGGAATCACATTATCAAATTCTTTGAAAGACTTTGCATGTGTGAATCTATCTAGGCGATCAAGTTGCCGCTCAACAACCTTGTCGCTCTTGGATGATTCAAGAAATATGACATCTCTTGCTATCACAAACTTCTTATTTGCTTCATCATAGAGACGATATCCTTTGGAGGTATTGGAGTACCCCAAGAAGATACATTTTATGCTTCTAGCACCAAGTTTGTTCCTTTGACCCTTGGGTATCAAGGCATAACAGGTGGACCCAAAGACCCTGAAATGCTTTACCGAAGGAATGTGGCCATACCACATTTCAAAAGGAGTTTTGTTTCTAATTGAACTTGAAGGACACCTATTCTTTATGTAAACAACACATAGAACTGCATCAGCCCAAAACATCAATTTTACATTCTTGAAAAATAGCATGGAGCGGACCATATTTAAGATGGTTCTGTTCATTCTTTCAGCTACACCGTTTTGTTGTGGATTATATGGCACAGTGGTTTGATGTTTGATTCCATGTTGACGAAGATAATTTTTAAATTCGTTTGAAGTGTATTCTTTTCCATTATCAGTACGTAGAGAGCCAATATGTGTTTGTGCATCATTTTCAATCCATACATGAAAATTCTTGAAAGTTTGAAAAGCATCAGAATTATTCTTCAGTAAGTAAATCCAACACATCCTGGTGTAGTCATCAATAAATGTCATCATGTATTTGTTTCCATTTGCAGAAGCAATAGGCATAGGGCCACATAAATCTGAATGAACAAGTTCAAGTTTCCTATGTGCTCTTGAGTGTGAATCATGAAATGGTTGTTTGCTATGCTTTCCTAGAATACATACATCACATTCCTTAGGTTTTCTAGGAATTGTAGGCAGTCCATCAACACCATTTTTCTTCAACAAACGAAGGCTGTCATAATTTAAGTGTCCAAATCTAGCATGCCATAAAAGACTTGATGGAAATGTACCTTCATCATGATATGAACTGAAAGCAAAGTTTTGAGCATGAGCAGATGAACCTTTCGGCTTCAAGAGTCTCCCTTCTTCTATTCCCTCCATGACAAGTGAGTGATCTGATGCTGATCTGACCTCTGCCTTGCCATCAAACAAGTGAACTGAGTGTCCTTGCTGCCGGATTTCGATCAGGGACAGCAAGTTTCTCTTCAATTCCGGGAGGTATAGAACCTCATGTAGGATATGATCAGGAAGACCAGGCAGTTTAAGCCTGACTGTGCCAAGCCCTGATGGCTTGAGTTTGGATTTATCTGCGAAATATACTGCTCCATCAACTTTGTCAGTGAAATCTTCAAAAAATCTTTTCTAAATGTCATGTGACATGTTGCTCCTGAATCTAGCAACCAATCATCTCTCCATGAAGTAAATGAAACATCAAAGAGGTTTTCAGTTACTCCATTGTTACAATGTGCTAGAACATAGTGAGCGGATTCAGGTGCTTTACCCTTGTCTTTGTCATTGGTTTTACCTTTGTCTTGATTTCTGTGCTGCTCAATTTTGTTCCATGGTGTTCTGCATTTGGGTGCATCATGTCCATCTCTATTGCGGCGTGTGCAATGAAGATGGGATTTGTCAGCTTGTCTGCCCCCCCTTTCTGTGAAGTTCCTTCTTCCTCTTCCTCTTCTGCCACCTCTTCCTCTGAATGAATCTGGAGCATGATTCTTTTCTCTATGTGCCAAATATGCAGCCTCTTCGGAAGATGAAGGGACTGTCATCTTCCCAAAATTTTTCTCTCTTTCTGCAAACTTCTGCTCAAGTTTATCAAAGGTGATTTGTTCAAGGTTTCCACTTGCTTGCAAAGACTCAAGATAATGTGAGTAAGTCGGATATAATGCCTTAACATATGCTATGAGAGGTATGTCCATTTTTACACCGGTGTTTTGAATGTCATGCATTATAGATCTTATTTCTGAAGCTAAAGCAAGGGGATCATCATTCTTCATTTCAAGACTGAACAGCTTAACCATCAATTGAACATTTTCTAATTCTGAATGTGAGTCATAGAGTTCTTTTAGTTTCTTCAAGGCTTCATAGGCATTTGAGAATGATGAAATATGGCGACTCACATCTTCACTTACTGAAGCTGCAATCAAGGCATAGGCCTTGCAGTTCTTGTTTTCCCAGATGGCAAGCTCTTTGTCTGAAGTGGGCTTCTCTGGTGGATTTTCTTCTTGTCCTTCACAGATTCCTCTCCACAGCTCATTAAAAATGAGTGTGTGTTTAATCTTCCGAGACCATTCAAGATAGTTCTCTTTGCCAGAGAGAACTATCCCAACAATAGAGATGAGAGAATGCATTAGACTGCTGGAAAAAATCTTCTGAAGAGGAAACAAATTCTGCTATAAAAACTTCAAACTCTTGAAATATTTCAAATACAGGGGCAAAAACTCTTGCTGGAAAAAAATTTCTGAGTTAAAAACTCTTTCTGGAAACTATATCTGCTCAGAAAACTTTACTGGAGACTGAATTTTAAAAAACACTCTATGCTAGAGACTGAATTCTGCATAAAAAAAATGTATTTTTTTTTTGTTTTGGGAAAAAATGTATGTGAAAAAAGGTGAATGGTTTTGTAAAGGGTGGAATTTTCAAAGGTAGGGAGGGAAATTATGAATGGAGGGGGCAGAAATATTTATGGGGAAAAGGTATTGAAGGATGGGGCGCATTATGAAAGGGAGGGGGGGCATTATGAAAGGGAGGGGTGCATTATCAACACAGAAATATATAACAAATATATAACAAACTATGAAAGGGAGGGGCGCATTATGAAAGGGAGGGGCGCATTATCAACACAGAAATAACAAATATATAACTATTATATAACAAATATATAATAGTTGATACCACGCAAGCGTTATTTTGAACTAACTACTCGCACAAATACAACGTTTTAATACAGAGCTCGCAGGTCGGGAATGCAGAGATAAAAGGAGGGACTGCTGCGTATTTTGAACAAATACAGCGTTTTAAATGAAATGGACAGTATATATAATGACAATACCACGCATATGACAATATATAATGGGCAGCGTTTTAAATGACAATACCACGCATATGACAATATATAATGGGCAGCGTTTTAAATGAAATGGACAGTATATATAATGATATAACAACTGTGCGTAGTATTACGACTGTGCGTAGTATAACAACTGGGCGTAGGCCTGGAGCAGAGGGATACAACTGTGCGTAGTATTACAACTGTGCGTAGTATAACAACTGGGCGTAGGCCTGGAGCAGAGGGATACAACTGTGCGTATAGACAGATGGTGATATGACAGCGTTGTAATAACACAGTGGTGAATGCGTGAGGGCGTAGAGCTTTGACACCAGCGTGGGTTGTAGATTGATAAGGGAGTTGAAGCTACGTAGAGTGGGAGGCGTGTGGAAGATAGGGAGCGCTGTTGTGAGTGCTGCAAGCGATGGGAGCAGGCCGTAGGCCTATGGGTGAGGTATTGTATTGCTGTGCGTAGGATGAGGCAATAGGGAGAGGGAGGTGAGTGAGGGAGGGGAATGGAAATGCAGGCAGGGAGAGGAGTGAGGGGAGAGGGCGTAGGGAGAATGAGTGAGGGGAGAGGGCGTAGGGAAATGAATGGAGAGGGCGTAGGGAGAAAGTGAGGAAAGGAGAATGAGGAGGCCCAAAAGGGCGTTACGTAAAAAAAAATTTGAATTTGAATCTGCAGAAGACAGTTGCAGGACTGTTGGACTGGCAGAGCCTGCAATTTGCAGATTGACAGAGCCTGCAGTCTGCAGGAGCTGGAGCTGCAAATGTCAGTGCTATTTAGGGAAAAAAAATGCAGAATAACAGTCTAGCAGTAATGAGCAGCAAAAAAACATTAAAAATATTAACTGAGCAAAGGGTAGGGAGTTACACCACAGGGCAGAAATGCCAAATGTGGAGTTGGCTCTGATACCATGTCAAACCAGGAGGTAACTCCTCAAATCTGCAATGTATATTAGCTGATATTAAAAATATTGACTGAGCAAAGGGTAGGGAGTTACACCACAGGGCAGAAATGCCAAATGTGGGGCTGGCTCTGATACCATGTCAAACCGGGAGGTAACTCCTCAAAACTAGAATGTCTATTAGCTGAAGAATGTACATGCTTATATAGATGGGAGGTGAGGCTATTGGGATTCAGCTCCCAATGACTCTTGGCCTTCCTTATTTCCTAATAATAAATAATATACAAAAATAAATGTGCACACCCATCCATAGGATTAGGTGTCAACTGAATCAATACTTTGATTCAACTATCATGAATCGAGCCTTTAATGATGCTTCAATAAATTCAGGAAACAGCCAAGCAATTGCTGCATAGAATTAGTTTGAAGACTACAACATGCACCATTACCAAAACAAGGTAAGACACATATGCAACAATCTAACAAAAAAAAACTAATTCAAGTCGGCCTCTGGAATTAAAATTAATATCTATAAATCTGGACATGTTGGCTCTCATGTCAGCTCTCATGTCGACTTATTCACTCAACAGTCATGTCTCTTCATAGGGACAAACCAATATAAATATAAAGCTATGCTCCATTTCAGCTCCTATAATTTTCAGTGAAGAAAAAACATAGATCTCGGTGTTCAATTCGGACAAGAGGCATAAAAGGAGGTAGAAGGCCGAGGAGGATGTTGAGTCATTTGGGAAAATCTTTATATATTCCATTACAGCTCGGTTGTGATCACTGTTGCAGATTTGAGGACAGCAGACTTGGGATACGTTTCAAGATCTCAGCAGACTTCGATATATTTTCTGTGGTAAATACCTTTCAAGTTCTCGGACAGTCACTTGTGAACTGAAGCTCGGCTAGACCTCATCACTGACTTGTGGAAGAAGCACGAACTTTTCTGTGACTGGTGTGAACCTTGGAGCTCGGACTATAAGTGAACAGGAAGGCTTAGACTACTGCAAACTGGTGGCTCGGATTAGTGGCATATAAAGATAGCTCGGACCTTACTACCTCGAAGCTTCAAACCTGTGGGTAGACTGCCTATAGAAGACCGAAGTCACAGTCTTAGGGACAAGCATCTATGGTCTATTCCTTACGACTGACCTGAGGAAAGAATAGTGGAAGATTATATAGCACAGTAATTAGTGAAGGGTTCGCTCAGCCTTGTGAGCAGTGACTTGAAATAGTGGAGCTCGGACACACCTTGACTCCCTACATTTGAAGCTTGATCCGAATCAATAAATAAGGAGCTTGAAGCTATAGTAAATATGTTGGGCCAGTAGACTTGTGGAAGGAACAATCACCTTCAGAATTCCTCAGGAAGCCGATCTTTAAAGTAACTTGGAGCAACGTCATTGAAGAGCCTATGTGTTGACTTGAGAACTTATAGTACAGACCTTGAAGACACTTTTCGAGAAGGCATTTTGGTCTACCTCGTAACAGACTTAAAGTTCTTAAAGGCAGTCTTTTGAAGACAGACTTGAAGCTTTGTTGGAGGATCTTTTGAGTGTAGCGGTTTGAAGTTGATTGTGTTAACTTGAGTCTTGTTGAAGTGAAGACTTCTGAAGGAGTATAGAACATCCTTTGAAGTCAGCATCAAGAAGCTTGTTGAGGATGTTGTGAAGGTATTGTGAAGACATCAAAGGAAAGAATTATTGAAGACTTAAGTTGATGTTGAAGAAGACCATGATGCATTGTTGAAGCCATCATGAAGTGACCTTAAAAAAATTGTTTGGGTACCATGAAGAGCTGTGGAGACACCTTCATGAGAAGGCAAAGTTGTCATTGATGATCTAAGTGCCTTGGAGATCATTTGAAGGCGGTGCTAAAGGTGAAGATATTGACAAGGCTCGTTGAAGAAAATATTGGGAGCCGTGAAGAATCACTAAACTTAACTTAACGAATTGAAGTCGTGGGTTGGAGCCTTAGAGGATAGGAATACTCAAGAAGACCAGGTTGGAACCTGTACCAGAGATAGGGTTGGAGCCCTAGAGTTAGTCCCTCATAGTGACATGGTTGAAGCCTTGGAAGATAGGGTTGGAACCCTAGAGGTTGGAGCCTCGTGAAGTCCAAGTCGGTGCTTGGCGAAGTACCAGTTGGAGCCTGGTGGATTGGAGATTGGTGTCTTCATCTAGGGTTGGAGCCCTACACATTATTGTATTGGATATATTGTAAAGAAGAGGATTGAAGTCCTCATTATATCTGACTAGTAAAATTATTTATTCTACATTGTTAATTTTGTGTTCTAATTATAAGTGATCTTAACTGGTAAAAATAACAATTGAAAAGAAATATTGATTCACCCCCCTCTCAATATTTCCAACACAGAAGCTTTGCAGGACAATTTTTCCCTTTCTTCTGTTTTTTCTTCTCTATGCAATTTTTGTAACCTCCTGGGGGCATTGTAATAAATAATGTTAGCATGATAAACTTAAGTAAAAGACTTAGCTCCCTAGGACTTTGTTATTAAGGAAGTAACTCTATGGTGTTTTTTTTCACTTGGTTCATTATTTTTCGCTTTTTAGTGATTAACATTTTCCTAGGTTTTTCCGCTCATACCTCCAAAGTTGGAGTACGTCCTAAAAGCTAGGCCTTAGCGGTGTTGTCTATGTTTACAGTCAATGTATATTACCATGCTACTTATTATCCAAAGGCTTACGAAATCGCATTAGATTTTTATAGAATTTTTTTATAATTAAAAAATTTCCGCAATTAGGAATTTTCCTTGTAAAATTTATGTAGCAATTAAACAAGTGGTACTATGAGGTGTGATATGCTCTGGGGGTACTTGATTTCTAACTCGGACTCTGGAGTACCCACTTTACCTTGGTACCCCCTTCTTGAGAAAAATATTAATTTTTCCTCATGAAAGTCAATTATTCACTCAAAAAAGGTGAATAAATTAGCTCCCTATTTTTAAAGAAACATGTTTTTACTTGTCTCTAGTCTCACTAAGACTCGCAGTCAGTTAATAATGAGTTAGAGACAAGTTACGGGGAGTCAAGTGACAAGCTTTGTGTGGATGCTTGATGATTAACATGAGGTAACCTTGCTTTGTGTTTTTTGCTTTAAGCTTTGTTATAGGCTGTGTTTTTGCTTTAAGGGGTATCGTTACCCAGTAGGAATAGATTTTTCGAAGTTTGTTATAGGAGTATTTGTTAAATTTATTTGTTCTCTTACACGCACCTCGATTTGGAGAAGTGGGTCACTTTGGCTAGATGCTCCATTAACTTCAAACCACAAGAAGCAACATCCCACCATGCTCCAACAAGAGGCTCCATTGCCCAAGGATTCTTCCTACAAGCTTCTTCCTCTTCCTAGAAGAAGGATGACAAGGAGGGGGGTATAAAGGATCCAAAGGTGCCATAGGCTCATCTGGAAGGTCGGGCTTGGTGAAATTTGGGTACTATGGGACAAATTTCCCATAGCCCTAAAAGAAGCCCATCATGCCCCAACTAGAATGATCAAAAAGATATTATTATTTAAGGGGAAATTTATTTGAGCGAATAAATACAAAGAGGATTGCCAATTATATTTCAATAATATTTGAATTTGAATTTCCCTCTACAAATCAATTTTTATATTGCTCATGTTGGCTTCTTCAAGTCAGCCTCCCTAATGGATGTGACTTTTCACATGTTGAAACAACTATAAATTCCCCATCAATATGCCTCATTTGATCACTAGGCCTCTGCAGTTCGTATGTTCTAACTTTTGTGCTAATTTCGTATATGGCTCGATTCTGTGGCACGCATTCTATGGGACAGTTCTAGCTTGCATCTTATGGAACGGTTTTGTTGCACACATCCCATAGCTCGCATCTCTATGGATTGATTATGTGGCTTACTCACACTCTGTGGTTAAGCTTTGTGGCTCAATGACCTTTTATGTGGCGCGTTGGACGCAATCCTTAGTGACTTGTTTAATGTGTTCTAGTGGCTCGCATCTTTTATGGCATGAAGTAAATCAACAGTGATTCACATTTGCTTTATGGATCATATTCTCTATGATGTGGCTCATATAACCCTACAGCTTGCTTTTTCTATGGCTAGTAACTCGCATTAGATTCACTGTGGTTCGCATCAGATTCCTTGTGGCTCACTTTCATTTTTTTATAGCTTGTATTTGTTTTTGGCCCATATTGCATGCTCTGTAGTTCGGATTGTACTGAAGCTCGCATTTTATGTCAGTAGCATCGCTTTACATTCTAGCATCATCACATTACATCACACATTGGCATCGTTGACGCTTGACGAATTAATATAACACTTCATTCCTGTTATTACAAAACTTCAATGTGGCTCACATATATATTCCTTATGGTTTGTATCACTTCACTGTGATTTGTATTAACTCTATGGTTTGTGTACATTTTGCATCTCTATAACTTTGTGGTTCACATGTGTATTTCTGAGGCTCAGTGTTAATCAATATGGCTCACACTCTAATAAGGTTTCAACTTTCTTGAAGCTTGCATTTTTGTCTCTATGATCGCTTATATACTTGTGATAAGATACCTTTATGGTAGTTGGCAGTATATATAAATCTCCATGACAATAAGACTGTGAGTAAACCTTCATTGATCAATATGACGGTAGCATTGTTGACAGTGAAGGTGAGATCTTGTTGTGATAGTAACCCTTTGATATGACAAAAACCATGGATATGGAAGTAACTTATATGGACAATAATGTACAACATCTTATATGGCATGACATTGAGTGATGGTAAAGTTGTGGTTATTCCAAATGACAGTGATAACAGTATGATAAAAGTGACTATGATCTTGCTATGATACAAGTGACATTGACCCTGCTCTTATGATTCATGATGATGACACTAGGCAGGGATGTATGGCAGCTCATATGACAGTGATGTACTTGGCTTGATGTAATTTGATTTATGTGGATCATATATGATCCATGGTTGGCCCTAGGTGGCCTAGTATGTTTAATGTGTCTCATTGTACCTTGTATCTCGGTTGGACAATTGATAAATATCTAATATAAGAATAATCTAGTTGGGTTTTCCCCCTTGTGGGGTTTTGCCCTGGTCTTTGACCTAAATCTTGGTGTCTCTATTGTGTATGTTTTTCTTCTATTGTCTTTTATTGTTCCACTGCATTGTTGATGTTACTGTTCTTTGTACATAATTGCAAATGATGTTATAATGTTATGGGGTGAATGCAATATGTAAATGATGAAAAGTTTGTTAATGCAATTATCTAAAGCAAAGAACAATCTAGCCCTAAAAATTAACATGGTATATAAGCTAGGTTGAAGAAAAGTCAATAAGATCACCCACTAAGACACTGATAATGGATGCAAATGAAGATGGCAGAGACTCAAAAGAATCTTAGGGTTTGAAGGAAACCCTAGGGAAGCTTTGTTTGTACAAGAGAAGGTTAGGGTTAGGAGAAACCCTTGAAGTGGCCTAGGATATGGGAGAGGATGTGTTGTAATGATTATCTTGTAACTGGGCTTGAAAGGATCAGAAAGAGAATACAAGTGATGCTCACGAGGATGCATTTCTTCTGAAGACAACATTGACATATGATCAATGGACAATGGTGCCTCCTCGCTAAAAGGAAGATAGGATCAAGAGTGACTTGAGAACCTCCTACAATCTACATAAAGATAAGTACTTTCAAGACTTATGTCGTTTCTGTGTCACTATTCTTGTGAATTTATTCTTTTCAATTATTGGTGATTCTTCCTACATGAGCATTTTGTTTGTTTCACTAAATTCTTAAATGAGGATGTGATCCATCTTTGGGATCATCAAGATGCAAAGTGGTGCAAGAACGGTTAGCTCCAAGAGAGAGTTGGTGCGGGAAAATGAACAAGCCACTCTTACATCTAGAAAGGAAAGGCAATCCTGCCTCATCACCAGGTACACTTTCATTATGTTCATTTACTTCGCTACTATTGTTCTTGCTCTTGGTTTGGGACAAATAGGTATGTCTGATGAATGTGAGGAGTAAGTCATCTACACTGAGATTGAGGAAGATGTGAAACTATCCCATGATTAGAGTGGCACTTGAAAATGGACAAGCGCTCAAGACCTTGAAATAAGAGTTGCAGTCTCCCTGGTTGATAACTATGATTGTGAAGCGAACAAAGTTTCTTCTTTAAGTTAAATACTCCAGAAGACTTGGAATACAAAGATATCCATGAGGATACAAATATTATTATATAAAATGTATGAGATTAGATGACTGAATGTTACAAATGAGGTCTGCTTATATACCTATGCAGGTGCCTCTTCACGAAAGGTCATGTCTTATCAGACATGGCCTTTCAACCTAATTACTAATTAACTAATTAATCACTATTTACATTATTTTATTTATGACATTGCCTTCCCCTCAAAAAGCTTTGTCCTCAAAGCTTGTCAATGAAAGGCCTCGATTTCTTTTCCTACTACGAACATCTTCTTGTCTCGGGGCAGTCATCCTTGTCGATACAAGTTGATATGATCCTCGAAGTGACAAACAAATTGTCGCACTGAGAATGGATCGGACCATCCTAAATCAATCTTTTGAGGAATCTTACGATGACTGGAAACTTGTGATGATTCGATAGTATTCTTCAGAATATCAGCTTGTTTCTGTTCTGAATACATAGCTTGGTTGAGTTGTTGTTTGCTCCCGTGATTTGGATGTCGATAGGGAACTTTTTTGGTGTGACTTTGATTTCCTTTTAGCGAGGATGTTATTGAGTAGGTTACAGAACCTTCACTTAGTATGTATGTTCCTCGTCTGAACTGCAACATCGAAGTTTGTATCTTCTGCAACTTGCTTGTCTTCTTCTTGAGTTGTGACATTTACTGAATCAATGTTCGTTTTTCCTGCAACTTGAACTTCTACATTTGTCGGTTTCAACGATTCTTTTTCGACAAGTTGTTGCACCTTGTCTTCCAACGACTTCTTGTCTTTCTTCAATTTCTCAATTTGCATTAGTAATTTATTGTTGTGATCCTTGAGGCGAGCAACCTCTTCATTCTTGTTAGTGGTGATTTTTTCAATTTCCTTCTGCATATTTTGTATCACCTTTTTACCTTCTTGAGAAATTACTTTTGAAATTTCTTGAATGTCTTCAGGTGTCACTGAATTTGGCTTTAAGTTAACGTCCTGTAGCGTTATTTTCTTCTTTTTGTAGGAGAATGTTAAAAACTTCTTTTTTGTATTAAGGATGAATGACCCTAGTGATTCCATCCAGAGCAAACCCAAAATTATATCACTATTGTTATAAAATAAGGTTTTAACGGTAAATTGCGAGACCAAGTAATACTCCCCAATACTTAGGTGTAGATTTCTTATGTTGTATTGTTTTTCATTTGCGTTAATTGAATTTGTTTCAATTATATTTGATTCAGGGATCACTAATTGGTTAGCACATTCAGTATTAACGTAATTATCCTTTTGATTAAGATCAATAGATATGAGAACTTCCTTTCCCGCAAGTGACCCTTTGATTCTAATTAGCGCACGGGCAAACATACTATAATTTTCAGGAAATATTCCTTTTTTCCTTTCCAAATTAGATTCAATTTCCTTTTCATCAATGATTGATTCCATTTTGTGTGTTGAATTGAGTTTTTAGGGTTTTCTTTTAAGGTAACCCTTCCTAATTTTAATAATGATTCCTTAATATTTTAAGAGATTCTTAATAATATTTTTTCTTTCGTTTTTTTGAAAATTACTTCCTTTATATAACCTTAAATATAGTCTTCCTTTAGTGATGAGTTCTTTGACTAAGTAAATTCTAGTTTTATTTATTTATTTTTATTTATAATTTATTTTTTTTTAAACAATTGATTTTTTTAACTCTTTTTGTTTTTTGTTTTGAAAAGTTACAACCCTAGTGAAACGTGGCTATTCACCTATATTCGCCTATAAGATATATGTCCACTTATGTGTATTTGACTAGGTTAATGTTCTCCAAGTAAAAGTAAACTTACCACTCACATAGAGGTTTTTTATTCCTTTTGTTCTTGTTTTACCTTGCAAATACCATGGGAAATTACCATGGGCTTCTAAAACCACGAGCTTGTAAACCACTTAAAGAATAATAAAAATAACCTTATCTACTCTTCCTTCTTTCTTTTTCCTTTTTATTTTTAAATTGTCTTGGTATGTACGTATATGTACTTCTTTATATATATCTCTTTTTTTTCTTTTCTTTTCTTTTTCTTTTGGAACTATTTTCTTCCAAATCTTTTTTTTTCCTTTCAATTTATTTCCCCCTTTATGTTAAATTTCCTTCTCTCTTTTATTTTCTTTTTATTAATATATATATATATATATATATATATATATTTCTTCTTTTTTCAATTTTTTATTATGGCCAAAGGCCTCTAACAAACTCAGCAATAGAGAAACTCCAAAATTTGTAGCGAATGCTTCAGTCACGACAGCAACAAGGTTGACGATTTTTATGGTCAAAGACTTGGATCGAAGAGCGTGGCTCTGTGCAGCGCTTAAGCGGCTGAAGACTCGAACTGCTTTGATACCAAATGAAGCGAACAAAGTTCCTTCTTTAAGTTAAATACTCCAGAAGACTTGGAATACAAAGATATCCATGAGGATACAAATATTATTATATAAAATGTATGAGATTAGATGATTGAATGTTACAAATGAGGTCTACTTATATACCTACGCAGGTGCCTCTTCACGAAAGGTCATGTCTTATCAGACATGGCCTTTCAACCTAATTACTAATTAACTAAATAATCATTATTTACATTATTTTATTTATGACAGATTGAACAAGCTTCATATTCAGAGGGAGTAGATTAAGTGTATTAGTTTGATATGATGCTGAGAGCGATATGTCCTTCATGCAAAGACCATTCTCGATGACTAAGAGGTAGCAGTGTTTGATGCTTTTGTGATATAGTTCAAACAATGATAAGAAATATGCTCTAAGAGAAAGAAGGCTATGATGAGATCCCAACTCCCATTGCCTAATGCACTATTATCAAAAATATGAGGATTGGGAGCTACCTCCAGGCTTTGAGGCACACAAAATGAGAATCACGATTACAGATATAAGAAAGTCCCATTTGCACTGAAGTAAGCCCTCTGGATTTGGCATGATACACATTTGATGCAGATCCCAACATATCTTCATAATTGAAGGTATGTCTTTGATATTTGGATTTATATGCTGACAATTTGTTTCTAACATTCAGAGACTCTTGAAACTAAAATTCTCCACTTCTTGAGATTAGAAGTGTAATAAAGAGATGTTGAGGACTTCCTTGTCAAGGGAAGTATGATGTCAAAGACTTGGCATGATGAGAGAGCCTCTTCTTCAAACATAGTTTTGATGAATTCCCATGATGAGCCAACAGCTAGATGGATTCTTGATTTGCAGTATGTTCTTTGAGCCATATAGAGCCTGGATATATATATATATATATATATATATATATATATATATATATATATATATTTGAATGTTGCACAGTTGGTATTGCGATATATAGGCTATGTAATCATTCATGAACTGAAATGCACTATCGGATACTTCACACTTTATGGATACATTGATGTTGAGAATATCGATGATATGAAGAGCATATCCAAGTGTTGCCTTAGGTCTACTCTAGTTTCCTAGATGATTTCCTAGCATAAGATTTGCTGCTTTGAGAGACAGTGTGCATCGTTACTAGCATGGTTGGCTGCAAGATATTATTGTTGAGAAATCTCTTTGGAGAGTTGTTTAAGCATATGTTGGGCACGACTATGAGATATTGTGACATATTATGGGTTCCGACACGCAGAGAATCATGTGTTCCATGACAAGCTCAAGCACATTGAGATCAGATATCACTATATCCTGAACATAGTGCAGAAAAGAAGCAATGAGACTCCATCACATTTTGATTAATGAGCAGGCAAACAATTGGAATCTTGTGTTGGAACATGTAAGCTTGAGATTGACCCAATATTCTTTAAGGGCCATGCACTATGGCCAAGACTAACAGTCGTAAGCCTAGCGAAGGCACTAATGAGAGGAAGGGGTCACGACTAATCAAGGACACTGAGTTATGCTCTTCCCCCTTGTTTGAGCTCCTAGGGAGAGGAATGGAGTCGGAGAGCTCCTGGGGTTGAGGGATCTCTAAACAATAGGATGGATGTGATCCTTACCCTTTGCGGTAAGTAGTATCTGCCTATTGTCGCTATAGGGTGTGTGTGATAATTGTCATTTATGGCAAATTGGCTATCCCCGCCATGGTTTGGACTTGACAGAGTATACCCAGTATGCATCCTACCCACAAACTAGACTTGTGGGGAGTACCACTCATCTAACCAATGAGGAGGGAAGAGTCTTAAGTTGGGGTAGCTTTACCCATGACGAACACGTCTAGTAAACTAAGCTCCCTAAGTCCAGGATCACTGGAGTTCTACCACTTGAATTTGAGGGTCAAAGTGGGAATTTCGACAGACATTGGGATGGATGTGATCCTTACCTTTCATGGCATTTAGTATCTCGCTTGTTGATTAGACAACAAGATGGATGTGATCCTTGCCCAGTAAGTTGTATCTCGCCCATTGTCATTAGACGAAAGGATGTGATCCTTACCTCTTATGCAAGTGGTATCTCACCTATTAACCATTGGACAATAGGATGGTTGTGATCCTTGCCTGGAAGTTGTATCTTTCCTATTGCCAATTAGATGTATAGGGTGGAAGATTAATCTCCCCTATTGTTTATGGATATAGGGTGGAAGCCAGAGCTCCCCTATGATGATTCTTCTTTAGATCGATACATCATTGTTCAGTTGATGATCAAAGTTGAGACGAGATATGATGAGATAAATGATTTTTTGATGCAGCTAAGATGAAGGTTATGCATCTTGCCCTTGTAACTTGTAGGGTTTGGAGGATCTAACCGATCTCCCCTACCATTGATTGTGAATTATTCTTCTTCTATGAGATGAGACCTGATGAAATGATGATGCAGTTGCCTACCTTCTTATAATGAGACATGTCATTCGAGATGAGAACTTATGATGTAGATGGACATTCCTCCTTAGCTGACAGGGAGTGTTGAAATTGTTGGAAATTGTAACTAGATTCGGTCTTCATTTAATGTATTAAAGTCATTATGAAAGTACTTGACAAAGAATAAAGAAAAGAATTTTTAGTGTTGTAACAATAACTTTTTAAAGCATGGGTTTCATGCTTGGCTCATCATTATATTAGTCGAAGTCCCCATTGTGGACTCCTAAGATTAATATTGAGTTTATAGTGTCATTGTTCATTCAAAGAGACCCTTCTTGGGTTTTTGAAACGTGTAAAAAGGTTAAGAACTGAGTTAAATATGATTTATGTATCCTCCTGA